>JANEYF010000916.1:600000-1027477 GCA_029963845.1 Rhamnusium bicolor
TAGTGACTCAGAAACACGTGTAGACGGATTCATCTTTTTTGCGGGCAATACCCATTATCCTTTTCTTCCTGTTACATCTCATCCCGCAGTGACCTTCTATTCTTTGATATATATATATATATATATATATATATATATATATATATATATATATATATATATATATATATATATATATATATATATATGATTAAATATGATTTGAAGGAAACAACTACTCAGCGGGCAAGTACCCCGACCTGCATTGAATTACACCTTCAAATCATGACAAATGGTATTGGCTATCGATCTATCATGATTTGAAGGTGTAATTCAATGCAGGTCGGGGTATTTGCCCGCTGAGTAGTTGTTTCCTTCAAATCATATTTAATCACATTAGTTTAGTCCACCTGGACTAGGGGTCGCCGCTCTCGGTACTTGCTGTGACGCAAGTCGCTATCCGCCACAGAGACATCGAGGATGTCGGTCGGATAGTAGCATTCAGACCATATGAGAAGTTTCATACCTCTCACCACTATTCACTTCACCATAGTTAGTATATAACTAGCAAGTTGGCCACTATCATTTGTCTGTTCCATAACCTATGGCATACTGAAGAGAACAAATAAGTTCGAAATCGATCTATGTCTGGTTAGGAATTGACAAATGGTATTGGCTATCGATCTATCATGATTTGAAGGTGTAATTCAATGCAGGTCGGGGTATTTGCCCGCTGAGTAGTTGTTTCCTTCAAATCATATTTAATCACATTAGTTTAGTCCACCTGGGCTAGGGTCGCCGCTCTCGGTACTTGCTGTGATGCAAGTCGCTATCCGCCACAGAGACATCGAGGATGTCGGTCGGATAGTAGCATTCAGACCATATGAGAAGTTTCATACCTCTCACCACTATATATATATATATATATATATATATATATATATATATATATATATATATATATATATATATATATATATATATATATATATATATATATATATATATATATATATATATATATATATATATATATATATATATATATATATATATATATATATATATATATATATATATATATATATATATATATATATATATATATATATATATATATATATATATATATATATATATATATATATATATATATATATATATATATATATATATACTGTGATGATATTCATTACACACACATTTTACGATAACTTACTACAATAATTTAATACACACAATTACACAGTAATTTGATCTGCATATATAATTAAACACATAGTACGTCATAAAACACACACAACTTTTAATAAACACAGTTACATACTTGGCAAACCCGCCTATGTAATAAAATGTGCATAATACTGTATAAAAAGGACATACTTTGCTGTGACAAAACACCAACGCTGGTTAGGTTTTTCTGTGGCAAATGAAGATGCTTGGTTTGGTTTGGAAACAAGTAGCAAGGGGAATGTTCGTAATTTAAGTTTCTTGTTAGTATAAGTGTCGCAATGAACTGCAATTTACACAGAGTGAACAGCTCCATAAAGTGCACTAAATATCTCTGATATAAACTTGATGGGTCAGTGTCATAAACAGTGAAGGGCCAAAGTTGAGTTTTCTCGACAGCAGGAAGTCATCTAGATGACACTCACAAATATGGGGTGGTGTATTCGAACAATTTCCAAATTCTCCATAGCCATGGTCAAGGTACACCCCCAAGGAACATTTCTAGGGTAACGATAGTCTGAGTGGAGACACCATACATCACTGGGGACCCAATGTTTAATGTCACTACGAAAAAGTTGCTTTGTTAGATTTACAATATTTCCATGTTAATTTTCAGTCAAATGTATGTAATTAGTATACTTAGAAATTATTCCTTGGTCACAGATAAGTTTTATATCATAATTTTAGTTTTATTTATAAATAATTGTAACGTTTGTGAAATTATAAAATGTTTTATCATCATGGAACATAACGTATGGCATACCAAAGCTCACAAGCTCATTAAGTTGGTGAGGATATAGAAGATGATAAAATTCAATAATAAATCAATGAAGTCAATATTCAAAACTAATAATAAAATTTAGGGCAATCACACCAACATTAATCAAGATCTTCAAGCCTCACTTTCTAAAAACAATCGGCTTCTGGATTTTGGTAAAGTTGTGCTGAATGGTTTGTCATGGTGACGGAATAATAATGAATGTTTTTTCTTTTTGAGGTAAGTTTTGACAGGTATAAAAAAGAGAAATGGATGAATAATTTCACTAACGAATATTCTAAAAAACCAAGTTGTTTAAATATATAAGAAGGTAAACAAAATTTTATTAAAGGGGGTTTCAACTTGCGGTGGTAACTGGAACTAGTGCTTCGTATTTTGCTTTCTGTTTTGAGCTTCCTAATATCTCAACTTCGAAACAAATAATAAAATCTAGTAAGGATTTAAATATTGAAGGTCAGCTGTCATTTCACCAGGCGTGGAAGTCGTTTTACAATTTGGATACATTTGTCGACCGGACGAGAAGTAGACACAAAACCACGTTTAAAAGTGCGGAAAAGGTGTTTTCAATAATTTATTAAAATTAAAAGTTATTATTGTTGAACATAACTATTGTTATAACTACTATAATACACACTATACCAAGTAAAATGTTACCCGTTGAAGAGTTTTTATTATATTTTATAAATTGTGAACATATCGTATGGCTCTGATAAAGTACCGTTTTCACAAATAATATGGCACACAAAACCACGCAGTTTGCGTTTGGAATTTATTAAAATTTTTTGTAAGGCATACATATCAAAATAATTGTCTTTCATCCATGGCGAACTTGATAACCATGTAGACGCTGATAGTATAAAATTTGCAATAAATAAAAAACAGTAAAAGATAAAATACAACATATCTATATATTTGAAATCACAAAAAAAAACAGATTTCAAAAATGTAAAAAATATAGGGTATTTCATTTAAAAAAAAAAGTTTGGTTTGTCCTGCTTTTATGGGACCACCTGTATTTTCTTTGTAGGAATTCTAAAAGAGTTTATTTGTATCACCACAACATTTATTTAAAACATTTTTTTCTAACTCGAAAAATAAACAAAATATAGGAGTGGGCTTTTTCGTTGGTAACCCTGTACATAACAAGGAACATAGTCAGTTATTTTGTAAAAAAATATATACCTACTACCTACGAGGGAAAGACTATGAGATCATGTTCCTCATCTAAAGGAACAAACTGAGAATATCATACGTTTGGCCTTACATATTAGAAAAAATATGGATAACTGTGTGCTACGCCTGAACCTTCACAGCCGATATTAATAAGTGGGGAAATTGGCTGGAAGCGACTTTTTTATTATAATAAACATTTCCACGCAGTTAAATTTGTAGTTTTCAAATTCGACACAAAGGAGTCCTAAGCTATTGTAAAGTCAACAACAGTTTGAAAATTCACCAGTCGAAGCAGATTTACACACTATACAAGGAAACTGCAAGGCGAATGCTATTAACCAACTGCAAGATAGTTCTGACTCCTTAGCTCAATCATTTGAAATAGTTGATAACGTAAATACAAAATTTAACGGATGCCCGTGGTGTTCAAGCGACATCGAAATTTAATTTTATTATTAAATAAAAATCACGCAATATTGCGCAACTATGTCACATTAAGCAGTAACTAGCGATTTCTATAAGTGATCTCCAGCAGTATTATGCTTATGCGAATATTACATCTTTGTATTTAATTGGGCAGACTCAGCCATTACCTTAGGCGAAATAAGACATGAATAAGTCTGTTTAATAATGTTTTAGGGTTTATAAAAAAAACCACCTTTTTTTGGAATTTCAGTACTCCGAAAAAATTGGTAAAACCGGTTTTTGAATTTTTACCAAAAAAAAAAACAAAACACAAAACAGTAAAAAAAATATTTATATTTGTATTAAAATTTTTCAGTTTCTTTACTAATTATGGAACTACAAAAATATAACAAAATAAAATATAATACTCTATACAAAACCAAATAAATAAATAAAAACAAAAATAACTGAAACCCGCACAAATCTGTACATTTTTCGATAAAACTAGTTTACGTATTAACATCTTAAAACGAAATAAAACTGAAATACGTTGAAACTGTGCTTTCATCATATTTAGGTCAACAAATATACTCAATGCTTTGTGTTTTGTATAAGGTAGAATTAAAGTATTTTATTCAAGTAATATTTGATTTATTGGTTATTATATCTATAAACATAAATTTAGTAACAGAAGGGCATTACGAATGCGGATTGAAACCCCTACCACTGCGTAGCCCTCAATAAGGAGCCAGTCAAATGTCTTTACAGAATTTAGATATCTCCAGCCATTCACGAGTTATAAGAAAAAATATAGTGTCATATAACGTCAACCCCAAATTTAGCTAGTGTAAATATATATTTTTTCTGTTTTTTATCATACGTTTTCCGATAGAACTAGTCTACGTATTAACATTTTAAAATGAAATATAATTCACTTGATCATGTTGTATAAATTTCAGTTTTTCTGTTGTTTGGGAATGTTTCAGTAGGTGTTTACAATATAATATTTGGTCTGCATAAAATCCGTTACTGGAAATTGATACCTCTGCCCGACCTTTAAGCACAATGGAATGAGTTTGTGGATTTTCATGTCAAACATTCGTCTGACTCATGAAGATTAGTTACAGTAAACTTTTACTACTGTATGCTTGTGTACGAAGTGATTTCAAGTTAAAATGTTAAAATTTTTAATTAAATAATTCATTAATTTTACATATTAATTCTAGTATTTAAAACAGGTTTTTTTATTTAAAAACCAGTTTTCGAATTTTACAAGTTTTTTCCAAAAAACTGGTTTTTAAACTCGTTTTTTTTTAAACCAACAAACTATTATTTTTAACCATGTTAGTTATTTCATACCACTATGGTTACACCACTGGAATTAATACCAAAGTTTCAGCTTTACGTATAACCCTAGCTAAAACGGGTTTTATTGAATAGAAACTTTATTTTTGATCCCTGTTTTAAATCACCGTAGCTCCATTATAAATCATTTGAGGATAAATGTTTACATCTTTTTATTTTTGCATGTAGAATCTACCCACGAGAGTTGGTAGTTAAATAAGCGTAGCAATTTATTAACAACCTGTATGATCAAATAAATTATACAAATTTATTAAACCATTTTGTCTATTTTTTAATAAATAGAGCACAATCTACAATAACCTAAATTGTTGTTTTAGAACAAACTTTACACTACTATGCGAATCAAATCTATTGAGCCCTCACTTTGAATGCGAATTACAAAAACTAAGCGGCTAAAAATTTTGAAAAAATTGGGTTCTATTGCTTGAACATATTGTTACGCCACTGGACTGTGTGACTGATTAGATGGAACTAGAATTGTATGAGAACGGACGGGAATGTTCTGGAATGTTCTAGACCGCGTGAATGGATGTATAAATAAGACGCGCGATGGACCGAGGTTCAGTCTTAAATTGGAAGTGAACGAGTAAAGGTTCAATCTTAAATTGGAAGTGAACGAGTGAAGAAGAAATAAAATAGCGATTTATGATTGTGATTATAGTTGAGACAATCATTAATCTATTGTTGTTAATTGTTAATTAGTAAATAAAGTGGTGAATAAGTGTTACCTGGACTTTTAATCAATGAATCTACGAGTATAGGTGATTGTGTGGGTAGCAAAAACGTAACAATATGTTAACATCCTGTAAAAGTATTAACATTTTATTTTATAACTTACAAAGTTTCACATTATTATATCTAAAAATGTACAATTTTTTACGCGATCTCTGGACACATTAATGTTTAATTACGTATAACTTCATGAATTTTTAAAGTATTCAAACGAAATTTGGAGTGTAGATAGAAGCAAACATATATCTATTTTCACACTGCTTAAAAAAAATTAAAAAAAGTAAAAAAAGGAAAATTAAAAAAATGTTTTATGGTATTACTGTATATCTTAAATGAAATGGTTTATAAATATTTCTTTCTTACGAAAAATAGGTTTCTATATTTCGGGAATCAGTGTATGAAAAATCCCAACGAAAAGTCCAAGATATTCGGAAAAATTAATAAATAAGCGGAAACGGTTGAGTTTGTCCTACTCCGATAATGTATTTGTTGTGGTATTTTGTTAATTTTTGATAAAACAATAATTTATTCATAGAATCGTTATTTGTTGTGCAAGTGTTATCTTATGCGAAAATATTTTAATTCTACTATTAACAATAATGAAAATATCAATTAGCAACATTTTTCTAAATCACTGAATAACTAAAAGTCGTTTCTTTTGCAAAGAATTGCAAAGGTACAGAAAGGTCCATTTTGTAACTCATGAAAATTTCAAGTAGTTAATTTTTGAGAAATTATTTCGTAAATACCGTTATACCGGGTTTAACAGGATCATGGTACACGCCCCTTTTCTCCTTTAGTTTTGAAGATAATTGATTGAAATTTGGGATATCCTATATATGTACATAATAAGCGGCACTTTTTGACATACAAGTCATTTTTTTTCACGTCCGATTTCGCCGAAAGTGACACTAACTTTCGATTTTTAAATGGAACACTCTGTATGTTATTGCATTTTTGAATTCTGCATAATTTTCTGAATTCAACGATATCAACATTTCAAACATCAATAATATAATTTTTAGTTTTGCATTTAAGTGTGCCATGACGGTTCTGATTTATTCTAAATGACCTATGTGATGCTAGAAAAATCGTAAGCCCGTCAAAAAATACTAAATTACGTGATTTATGAGCAAATAGATATCATCAAAATGGTTTGTGGGAAAAAACTCTATTTTTTTAAATGGAACCATGTTGGCACCGTGGCACCATTTATTAGTACTATTAATAAGGAATTTATTCATATGTCGTATTAGAATATGCGACAAATGCAAAAAAAATTTCAGCTAAAAGAAAATAAGAAAATACAATTTTGTTGTAATTAAATGTTAAGAAGTAACTAACTAAGGTGGCTTTGAAAACAATGAAATATTTAGCTTGTCAAACATTCGTTGATTTTTCGGTGTTTTTATTGTATTGTATTTATTAAAATTCTTGTTAACTGTGTTCAAAATGCTGCAAACTTATACAAGAGATGAAAAAATGGACGTTTATTATTTATGGGGAATGTAGAAAAAGTGTCGTTGCGGCTAGATACCTTTATGCCGAACGATATCCTGATGACAATGTCCAACGAGAAATTATTTTAATCGTCTTGAAAATCAATTCAGAAGTGAGCCAAACAATGAGCTCGAAGAAAATTTCATTCTTGACGAAGGAACGGAAATTAATGTTTTGGCTCGAGTAGAAATTGGTAAGACTGTTTCTTTAAGACAAATTGGGTTTGAATTGGAAATCAGTCACCAAACAGAAAGCCGAATTTTGAACAAATGCCACTATAAATCTTTTAAATACCAATTGCACCAGCACTTGTACGAAAATGATTACGAACGTAGGACGGAATATTGCAATTGGGTTTTGCAGAATAACGTGTAGCCAAACAATGATTTTTTGGGAATGATTTTATATTCGGACGAGTCTAGGTTTACAAATTTGGGATTATTTAACCGACAAAATACAAAATATTGGTCACAAGAAAATCTAAATTTATTACGGGAGGGTAACTTTCAAGTGCAGTTCGGTTTCAATGTTTGGCTTGGAATAATCGGTAGTAGAATCACTGGTCCAATAATATTTGATGGACCTCTGACTGGTGCCAGATACTTAAGATTTCTGCAAAATGAAATTGAGGACAGTTTAGCTGAATTACCTTTCCATTTACGACAGGGAATGTATTTTCAACAAGATGGCGCTTCGCCTCATAATTCAAGGATAGTAATTGATTACCTTCAACGAAGATTCGGAGAAAACGTAATTTCGACGAATGGACTTGCGAGGTGGCCTCCAAGGTCACCTGATTTAACACCCCTTGATTTCTTTGTTTCGGGTCGTTTAAAAAATATTGTCTACGCAACCGCCGTTACAACCCGTGAAGACCTGGAGATACGAGTAAGACGCGCAATTAATAGCATAACAGCCCACCAATTGGCGAACGTTCTTCGAGAAACAGCTATGCGAGTTCAGAAGTGCATTGACGTTAATAGACAGCATTTTGAACAACTGTTGTAATATTTTGTGTTCATTTTTTGTATTCCAAAATCACCTTATGTATAACAAGGTAATTAGAATAAAATTGTATTTTCTCATTTTCTTTTAGTTGTAATTTTGTTTGTATTTATCGCACATTTTAATACGACATGAATAAGTTCCTTATTAATAGTACTAATAAAAAATGGTACCACGGTACTAATATGATTCCATTTGGAAAAATTGAGTTTGGCCCCAAAAACCATTTTGATGAAATTTGTTTGCTCATAAATCACGTAATTTAGTATTTTTGACGGGATTCCGATTTTTTTAGCATTACAAGAGTCATTTAGAATAAATTTGAACCGTCTTGGCACATTTAAATGTAAAATTAAAAATTACATTATAAAAAATATTGGCATTTGAAATGTCACTTATTTGGTATCGTTGGATTCAGAAAATTATGCAGAATTCAAAAAATGCAATAATATACAGGGTGTTCTATTTAAAAATCGAAAGTTAGTGTCACTTCCGGCGAAATCGGAAGTGAAAGAAATCACTTGTATGTCAAAAAGTGCCGCTTATTATGTATATAGGATATCCCAAATTTCAATCAATTATCCTCAAAACTAAAGGAGAAAAGGGGGTGTACCATGATCCTGTTACACCCGGTATAGAAAATAATGTCGATATTCGGTATATTTTTTACATTATCATTTAATATTTCAAAAATTGTAACACTTATTTTCATAAAATTTTGACACACTATAGTAGACAGTATATATACTGATAAGTGAAGAAATGGTCAAATTCGGTGGTCTAATTTTTTTTTTTCGTAGGCGTTCAATGTGAGAGCTTTGAATCGCATAGTATATAAATACTATTCATCTGATTTTATAGGTAATGGTACTAAGCAAAAAAAACAAGTAGGCGTACTCCTTTCTAATGAACAGAAAGGGATTGTAGCAATATTTATGTAATTTTTTTTGTTCGCGACAAGAATCATTAATGTGGAATATTTAATGATTTAAAATGATGTAATAATGCTGTTATGAATAAATTTTATGTATAATATATAATTATTATTAACTTAATACAAAAGCAGCATGCCACTCACACCATTTTGGTTCCCGTCAGCAATATTATTATTTCATTCAATTCCACTCATAGTCCTATAAATAATTCTACAGGTTATTTTGTACCGAAAGTAAATATGATTTCAGTTGCATTTTCAGATTCACATCTTTTGAAACTTTTAGAGTAATATTAAATAATCAAGCTAGCTTTCTTATTAAAACCTTTTTTTGTGCCATACCAGGGGAAACTAGTCTAGGTCTAATCGAGCTTCCCACCTAGATGCCCATATCCAGAGTAAAAATAATTATATAGAGCAAATGTTATGGTCATCTTTGTAAAAAAGTGAAATAATATGCATGGGCTCGAGAGGAAATTATATGTTAGTGCTCACATCGAAATATTCACTGGACTTGAATCTAATAGAATTTTTTATATGTATATTATGCATTATTTTTTGTTCACCATGTCTATCGAAATATTTACCGACATCATGTTATATCTATTGAGGTGATGAAATCTGCTTGTATAAACTTCTCTTTCGTTTAAATTTTAATGATATGTAAGAAAGTATTTATAACAAAAAATTTTATGTTTTAATCATCTCCAGATAATGCGAACTTGTTGGCGAAACGCGCGTCAAGTGTAGTATATGGTATTTTGGTGTTTCGTAGAAGCCTAGGTCAGTGTTATCTTTACATCAAACAAAGCAAAAAAAATATTTAGATAACACGGACACATCTGCAATAATAAGTTTTAAATTAGGGTTGGTGTCCAGTTATCAGCAGAACATTTTTAATTTAATTAACCTACCATCATTTAGACCAATCAAATTAAGCAAAAATCAGGCCCACTTTCACGATAATTTCCAACCATTCCCGACCAATACCATTCGATTCAGTATATTTTTGAATTCTCATGGTCAATTTTGCCGTATGTTATATGAGCAAGAATTTAATTTATAAACAATTAAAGTTGTGAAAATGATGAAAATTGATGTTTCTGAATCTTCAACTTCAAACGCTGTGAAAACGGCAATAGATAGAGAAAAATTGCTCACAACATTTTTTATAGAGCGTTCAATTCCCTTCAAAAAAAGTCCGCGACGGCATATCTCTACTAGGATTAGTTAAGGCGTTACAATGAGTTAAATGTTTATTATTATAGATTTCTTGGGGTCAAAATAAAATAAGAAGGTTTAGTGCCATATCCCCAAAAAAACAACTATGGATACGTGTTTCGGAGTTATTGCCCCTCATCAGCGTAGCGTAGCTAAAGAATTGGATCAAGGACGGGATAGATCAGAAACAAAAACTAAAATAAAGCTGGAAAGTACAGTACACAGTACTCAATTAGTGAATTCATGTTCCCATGTGCCACAATTGGGGCCTCAATGATCACAGTCAACACACAGAGCTCTATGTGTATTGCCCGTTTCCACCTGACAAATACAAACAAAATAATATAGATTTATTGGGGTCAAAATAAAATAAGAAGGTTTAGTGCCATATCCCCAAAAAGACAACTTAGATCTTAAATCCAATTCTTTAGCTACGCTACGCTGATGAGGGGCAATAACTCCAAAACACGTGTCCGTAGCTGCATAGTTGTTTTTTTGGGGATATGGCACTAAACCTTCTTATGTTTATTATTTTTCTACTGCGTACTGGTCAGCTGTATACGCAACGCGTATCCACTTTTTTCCACATAAGAAACAATTTTCTTCGAAATTAAATTGCGGCACACTTAAACGACGTGGGTATTGCTCTTTTGGAATTCCAGAGCCAGGCTTCAAATTATCTTTTGAGGAATACGATTTTCTACACTTATCATGAACAGTAACTTCATTAACATTTTCTATTTGATTCCATTTCTTATCCTCACGTTTCTTAATGTTTTCTATAAACAATTCGATTCCCTTTTGTTTTACTGTTACAGTCTTGCCCATTTGCAGAGTTCCTTCACATATAAAACAATTTTCTTCTAGCGACATTTTTGATCGGTTCATTTTATATTAATCAACAGCACAACCACAATGATAATGTAAAAATTGCTCACAACCAGTATACTGTATAACTGCGTTATAACTGCGACGACTATTAGCATGAAACTGAACAGCTCATAACTTAATAATAATTTATTTTATAACTTAATAATAATTTTCCAGGTCTTTGAGTATGCATAAAAGTATATAATAATTATATCTAGACCAAAAAAAGTGATAAATATATTTGTTAACGTTGTAAAAATAAGAAAATTATGAAAGATTTACAACAAGTCTACTTTCAAATGTTCTGCGCAGGCGGCCATTACGCGGCATACGAGTCTGTTGATCGCGCATGCGCGTTACTTGTACAGCTGACTGATATACAGCAGAAAAATAATAAATATTTAACTCATTGTAACGCCTTAACTATTCATCGTAGAATATGCCGTCGCGGACTTTTTTGAAGGGAATTTAATGCTCTATAAAAAATGTTCTGAGCAATTTTTCTCTATCTGTTGCCGTTTTCGCAGCGTTTGAAGTTGAACATTCAGAAACATCGATTTTCATCATTTTCACAACTTTAATGTTTATAAATTAAATTCTTGCTCATATAACGTACGGCAAAATTGACCATGAGAATTCAAAAACATACTGAATCGAATGGTATTGGTCGGGAATGGTTGGAAATTACCGTTTTGAAAAACCCTTAATTTTACTGGTCTAATTCATTAAATAAACATTGTTTTTCGACAAACCGCCGCATTCGCCAATTTATCTTTGAACTAGTTTTCATCGAATTGAGAAATTTTACAATGACGAATCGTTTTTAACATTCTGCAGAATTATGTATAAATCGGTTTGTGAAATATCTGTACCAAAAGTCACAAGTAATTATGTGAAATTCCCGGATGTAATTTTTTAAGGATATTTCTAGAAAATGTTTACATGATTACATGTTTAAGCAGCGTTGAATTTAATGACACTTTTTCACCTTTTAACTAGTAAAATATCAAATACTATCTCTTGAGAATATTTATTTTATTTTATCTGTCTCAGGAATAAATAAGAAATTTTAAAAGTTAGAAAATATTTGCCTAATACCAGTTTACTGAATAATACCATTTGAACCTTCTTGTCTATATTCTGATGTTTATATATATATATATATATATATATATATATATATATATATATATATATAAAAATAATAATAAATTCATTTATTTATATAAAGAAGATAGTAAATACAATTAATACACATAGTGACATAGTAGCGTATGATTTCAACAAGACAGAATAATATAATAATACAAAAAAAGATACAATAGTAAATAAAAACATCATTAAAAATAACTTAACTAAACAAAAATTGCATTGAGAACAACTTAACTACTCGTAGGTTACTAAGAAGTATTTTTCTTTAAATATAAAAGTTGAGATTTAAATTGTTGAACAGTTTTACTGGCCTTAATTTCATGAGGAAGAAAATTGAAATGTACAATTCCCTTGTGGAACAAACTTTTCATAGTACTACCCTTAGTTGTTCTTTTTACATAAAAATTATTTGTAATTGCCGTACGAGTATTACGTAGGTGTACCTCAGTAACAGGCAATAACTGTCGTACTAGATAGTCCGGTAAAATATTATTAATCATCTTAAAAATAAAAGTCATAGTTTGGAAGTAAAGAAATTGTTCAATGTTAAGCCAGTTCAATGTATCTAGCATCCCTTGACTACTTGAGAACCTGTTGCATCTTAATATTACTCGCATTGCCTTATTTTGAAGAACCTGCAACCTACTAAAATTTGTACAACTTACATATAACACTGAACTGCAATAGAGAAAGTGAGGCAATATTAGTGTATTATAAATTGTTAACTTTGTGGACATTGATATAAAAGGAGCATCTCTACTGAAAAATCTTATCTTTTTGCCAATTTTTTTTTGACATGTATTCAATGTGCTTATTAAATTTCAATTCCCGATCAATTACTAGACCTAAGTATTTTATTTCCTGAACAAGCTCAACTTTTTCATTATTTATTAGAATATCAAGATTTAAACTGATAAATTTGTTGTACAAATAATTATTACCCACAAACATATATTTAGATTTCAATTCATTTACCTTAAGTTTATTGATTTTAAATTTTTCTGTCAAAACCTTTTTAATTCTAAGTTTACAGTAGCTACCACCTCTTCAAAATTAGTATTTTCATAATAGATAAGGGTGTCGTCAGCAAATAGATGGATTTTACATTTCCTCAACACATTTCCAAGGTCATTTATATAGAGAATAAATAATAAGGGACCAAGAACACTGCCTTGAGGGACTCCAAAGTTATTTAGTATTTGCTTAGATAAATTCCCATTCACTTTTGTTATTAGTTATATAACTTTCAATCCAACTTAAGACGGTGTGATCAAATCCGTATCTTTTTTAGCTTTAATAGTAGTATTTTACGGTCGATTGTTTCAAAAGCTCGCTTAAGATCTACGAAAACAGCGCAAATTCCGACCCATGCTTTATCCAACGACTCCTTCCACTCAGAAATCACCAATTGTAATGCCGTTTCACACGAATGTTTTCCACGAAAACCCGATTGGTATGTACATAGGATGTTATTTGAATTTATGTAACTAATTACTTGATTGTAAACTACTAATTCCAAAATTTTTTCGCAAAATGGCAACATATTTTACTGGTCTCAACTGCTCAGCTAAATTTGTATTAGGTAATTCGTCCATCCACTAGTTGATCTGTCCTCCATCTGGACGGCCTTTTGCTTATTTTGTGATTTCACAACTTTAAAGATATTATCGTGAAAATTACCTATTTGTGTAGATATACAGGGTCTTTCAAAATAATTTGCACACATTGGGCACATACTGGGGGTTTTTCATAGAAAATTTTTCTAAATGTTAATTAATATAATTCATAACGATTATGATTTCCAAAACTTCTTAGTGTTATTGATCGATTTTAATTCTTTGTATGATTTTGAAACAAATTGAAATTGCCAGTTTTTAGTGAAGGTGATGATGAAATATAAACGAGAATGGCATTTTTTCTTAATCGTTTCTTAATAAGTAGTGCAAAGACAACTATGTTAAGGTTTAATAAACATTTTGAAAATTGTTTTTTTATTACAATGATTGAAATTAAGAAACAAATCGTAAAGATAATGTGGATATCAATGAATTTAGAAAAAAATGTATAATTTAATGGTTACTATGAGCTAAAGAAAGTTTTTGAAAAAAAAAGTGGTTTGTACAAATTTATTATTAATTTTTTTAATTCAAATTAACTCGTTTAATAAAATTTTAATAAGAATCGTTTTTTTAATACCTCGAAATACAAATAAGACGTTCGACAACGCGTGACCAAAATATTTGAGTAAATACCGATAGGAATTCCTGTTGAAATCTACAGAACTCGACAGGAGTTGTTTCAATATATCTATTTTTTTTGTTTTCGGTAATAATTAATTTAACAAGGTGAAATATAAGATCGGTAGCAGTATGTAAAAAGTGGCATTGTCTAACATTTAGTTGACAATATGAACGATGCAAACGTTTTTAAATTAATTATGGTTATTTTGTAACATTTTTGCATTGACCACGGTGGCGCTTATAAAATGAATCAAATAACGTGTGCGTTTTATCTATCGTATAAGAAAATAAAGATAGTTTAAAAAAACTAAAAAACACGCTTTTAAACCACATCAAACTAAAAAAGTGAAAAATAATTATTAATATAAACTGAAAACAATAATGAACGAAAAATACTAGTATTATTGTGAAAAAAGCGTGGGTTGCTCGATATATGAAAAATATGGCACAAAGAGCCCCACGCTTTTTTTACAATAATACTAGTATTTTTCGTTCATTATTTTTTTCAGTTTATATTAATAATTATTTTTCACTTCTTAGTTTGATGTGCTTTAAAAACGTGTTTTTTAGTTTTTTTAAACTATATTTATTTTTCACTTTTTAGTTTGATGTGCTATGAAAGCGTGTTTTGTAGTTTTTTTTAAACTATATTTATATTGCTTATTGATGCTGATATTATAAGATATTACGATCCAACAGATATTTCTGAAAAAAAAATATATTTTTTTATTTCAGCCATGGGATTTGAACTCACGCCCGAGGAGTCCGTCGTTTCGCGTCGACTAAGACTTGCCCGCTCGGCCAACGACCGAACTGAGAATCACGGAATATACTTACAATATTAAGCCTCTTGCTCTCACGCAGAGGATACGTGAGGAAAGGACTGGCGATCCTGATCAGGATAATGATCACCGAACCATCACCACAACCTAAATGTAAGACATAAAAGTCTACCCGCAATGCCACATCATACCAGTGCCCTTTATCAATATTTTTAACAGAACAGAAAACTACAAATGGATGTTTGTAGGCGTATAACAAATTATGGAATTAGTTACATTTCTACTTATAAAATCGAGTTATCTTTTCATTTATTATTTATTGGAGTAGGAACTTAAAAGGATACAATAACACTAAAAAAAATAAGAGCAAACTATTTAAAACTCTAACTAGATAAAATACAATAAATAACACTTCAAATTATTAAAATCAACACATTAATATGTCAAATAAAACCGACATTCACTTGTATAATAACAATTACCGGTAGCAAATAGCACGTTTATTGGCTTAATGAAATGGAAAGGAACACAGTGAATACATAGAACAGCTAACCTAGTTGGTTTTTATTTTGTTTTTAAACCGTACGAGTATTGCGTTTTACCAATGTTAATATATTTCTTAGTACATAGAAAGACAAGAACCGAGGTTTATTATACCTGCAATTTATTCAGTTAACAAAGTTATTAGTTATTAATGAAAACGGTATATGGTAGGGGTAACAGATGGTATATTTTTTGAAATCAGGAACAAAAGGATCATTCCAAAAATTTAATAATATACAGGGTATTCTATTTCAAAAAATATGTATTTTGTATATATATATATATATATATATATATATATATATATATATATATATATATATATATATATATATATATATATATATATATATATATATATATATATATATATATATATATATATATATATATATATATATATATATATATATATATATATATATATATATATATATATATATATATTTATGTCAATCTTCTGTAAAGCGCAGCACATCAGAGTTGAAGAATTTTTTCCAATTTTTTCTATGTCCAAAGAACCATCTATTTTACATCTAGTTTAAATTTTGGGAGCTCACGCCCTCAAGTAACATTTTATCTAGGATCAGTCTAAAGTTTGAAGTTCGAGTGTAACTGACATGGCACATATAATTTTTAAAACACCACGGTTTTAAGCGTAAAATGGCTCTTAAATAATTTTTTAATTCGTTTTAATTATACTGAAATCTCATAAAGCCATTTATTTTATTTGTTAATCTTTTTTTCACTTACTTCGTGATATGTTTCATTAAATCTTTTTGCGATCGTATACGATTCGTTTGCAATTACACTCTCTTCATTAAGACGCGACGGTCCTCCAGTGACAATGCACATGTTTGCAAACGTTTGCAATTACACTCTTTTTATTTATGATGCGACGGTCCTCCAGTGACAATGTACAGAGTTATTCATTATAAATTACCCACCACTTATCATCGTTATTATTGCTTATAGAAAAAAAGTTTTAAATAAAAGTTGTGTGGTTATGACTGAGTTTTGTTAAAATGCTATCAAATATACAGTGGCATGCAGATTTCAGGGGATACAAAAAAATTATATATTTTTTTAAATAGGATAGGATACCCTGTATATCATTAAATTTTTGGAATGATCCTTTGTTCCTGATTTCAAAAATATACCATATGTTATGCCTACCATATACCGTTTTTTGAGTTATTAAACGTGGAATATCTTAGTTAAACTAGTTACTGTAAATATGGAAGATTATATTAAAGTGAGCTATGAAAATGACAACTATTATGTTTGATAAGTGACATTTCTTTAATGAAATAATGAAAATGGTTTACAGTGAGGAAGAAAAAGTCCAAATATTTACTTGTTATAGGATACAAAATAACAAAAATAGACGTGCAGCAAAAAGAGCATATAGGGTGTTATATCCAAATCGTCCAACACCATCAGAAAATACGTTCAAAAATATTTACTGAAAGGTGAATAATACCTCCAGTTTTAGTAGAAAAAGCGTGTAGTTCAAGCAAACCATGAAGAACAGCTAGATATACTGCTTCATTTCGAAGGTAAGCCCATCCATATTTATTCGCGAATAGACTTTTGAAACATTGTTTTATTTTTAGAAAATTCTGATTGTAGTATAAATAATGCAGTCGATCAATTAGTTAAAAGTTATTCCAAAATCCAACGTACGTTAAGAAATAACAGCTACAGACCATATAAAATTTTACCCGTACAAGTTTTAACAGTGGCTCAAAAAAGGAAAAGACTGAACTTTTGCCGCCAGATGATTCAAAAGTTGGATGAAGATCCCGATATTTTTACTAAAATGTTATGAACTGATGAATCATCCTTTTCTATGGCAGGAGTTTTTAATAAGAAAAATCGAAGGTCGTGGGAAAACAAGCACAACAGAAAAATATTGGTAAATAAATAAAAAAAATAGGAAGAAAAACTGTTACCGTTTGGTGTGGAATTTTCAGAAACAAAATTGTTGGGCCTATATTTTATGATTATACTTTAACTGGAGTTACCTATCTGGAAATAATTATCCCAGAAGCAGAAAATATTCTTTTGCAGAATTTTGCGGAAGCCGAACTTGATAATATGATTTGGATGCAGGATGGGGCAACTCCGCATAGTGTCCTACCCGTTTGATATTATTTGAATAATGTATTCCCAATATGGATAGGGAATAATGGACCTATAAATGGCCACCTATGGATTCATTTTTTTGGGGATTTCTAAAAGACATTGTCAATAATAATAATAATAATATTCAAGTCATTAAAAACAGGATTCGACTTGAAATAAACAATCTGAATGTACACAATGAAGCCATTTCCGGTGCAATTATAAATGTAAGAAGACGTTATCAAATATGCTTTGATATATATATATATATATATATATATATATATATATATATATATATATATATATATATATATATATATATATATATATATATATATATATATATATATATATATATATATATATATATATATATATATATATATATATATATATATATATATATATATATATATATATATATATATATATATATATATATATATATATATATATATATATATATATATATATATATATATATATATATATATATATATATATATATATATATATATATATATATATATATATATATATATATATATATATATATATATATATATATATATATATATATATATATATATATATATATATATATATATATATATATATATATATATATATATATATATATATATATATATATATATATATATATATATATATATATATATATATATATATATATATATATATATATATATATATATATATATATATATATATATATATATATATATATATATATATGTGTTGTTTTTCAGGTTTTCGCGGGTGGTGAATGTTAAATTCGTTTTCCGGGTATACTCCCGCGTAGGTGATAGGCCCCGGAGAGGGACCGTGGTTGTCTGAACGACGTTTCGGCAGAATCTCATCTGCCATCTTCAGGTTCTAACAGATAACTGCTTACTGCGGCTTCTGGTAACTCGAACTGAAATGACGTTTTCTGGATCTGGCAGTTCTTTATATACTCTACCTATGTTAGGCTCTGTTGCTCTCGACACACTCCGGGCGTCATGGTCTGCTGCACCCATCTCCTGATTTCGAGCGCGGCTTCGTGTAATCGGTCCTGTTCGGGCGCGCATGCGTGTGTCTGTGCTTATGTCACGGTCTGTTGCACCCATCTCCTGATTTCGAGCGCGACTCCGTGTACTTGGTCCTACTAGATTAGCTCTGGTTGGTTCCTCTTCGTGTGTTCGTTGCGTTATGTTTCTTGCTTCCTCATGGACAGCAGCATGCAATACCAGAGCAGGCTTCCATGTGGTAGGTAGTCTTTGGGTGTCATCTCGTGTATTTAGATTGTGTGGTCTTTTCTCTATTTCTATGGCCTCTCTGATGATTCTTGACTTGTAATGCTCGATATTGGCTAGTGTTTTTGTTTTGTCGAAATCAATCCTATGTCCTGTAGTTTTGACATGTTGAGCTAAAGATGATGTTCTCTCGTCTTTTCTAACAGCGTTTATGTGTTCTTCGCGTCTTGCACTTATTTTTCTGTTGGTCTGTCCTATGTATGATTTGTTGCAATCTTGGCAAGGTATTTCATATACCCCTTGACTTTCTAGAGCAATTTTGGTCTTTGGATTTCGAAGAATGGTGCTGATTTTCTTGTCGGTCTTAAAAGTTGTGCCAAAACGTCGTTCAGACAACCACGGTCCCTCTCGGGGCCTATCACCTACGCGGGAGTATACCCGGAAAACGAATTTAACATTCACCACCCGCGAAAACCTGAAAAACAACATATATATATATATATATATATATATATATATATATATATATATATATATATATATATATATATGTATATATATATATATATATATCAAAGCATATTTGATAACGTCTTCTTACATTTATAATTGCACCGGAAATGGCTTCATTGTGTACATTCAGATTGTTTATTTCAAGTCGAATCCTGTTTTTAATGACTTGAATATTATTATTATTATTATTGACAATGTCTTTTAGAAATCCCCAAAAAAATGAATCCATAGGTGGCCATTTATAGGTCCATTATTCCCTATCCATATTGGGAATACATTATTCAAATAATATCAAACGGGTAGGATACTATGCGGAGTTGCCCCATCCTGCATCCAAATCATATTATCAAGTTCGGCTTCCGCAAAATTCTGCAAAAGAATATTTTCTGCTTCTGGGATAATTATTTCCAGATAGGTAACTCCAGTTAAAGTATAATCATAAAATATAGGCCCAACAATTTTGTTTCTGAAAATTCCACACCAAACGGTAACAGTTTTTCTTCCTATTTTTTTTATTTATTTACCAATATTTTTCTGTTGTGCTTGTTTTCCCACGACCTTCGATTTTTCTTATTAAAAAACTCCTGCCATAGAAAAGGATGATTCATCAGTTCATAACATTTTAGTAAAAATATCGGGATCTTCATCCAACTTTTTGAATCATCTGGCGGCAAAAGTTCAGTCTTTTCCTTTTTTGAGCCACTGTTAAAACTTGTACGGGTAAAATTTTATATGGTCTGTAGCTGTTATTTCTTAACGTACGTTGGATTTTGGAATAACTTTTAACTAATTGATCGACTGCATTATTTATACTACAATCAGAATTTTCTAAAAAATAAAACAATGTTTCAAAAAGTCTATTCGCGAATAAATATGGATGGGCTTACCTTCGAAATGAAGCAGTATATCTAGCTGTTCTTCATGGTTTGCTTGAACTACACGCTTTTTCTACTAAAACTGGAGGTATTATTCACCTTTCAGTAAATATTTTTGAACGTATTTTCTGATGGTGTTGGACGATTTGGATATAACACCCTATATGCTCTTTTTGCTGCACGTCTATTTTTGTTATTTTGTATCCTATAACAAGTAAATATTTGGACTTTTTCTTCCTCACTGTAAACCATTTTCATTATTTCATTAAAGAAATGTCACTTATCAAACATAATAGTTGTCATTTTCATAGCTCACTTTAATATAATCTTCCATATTTACAGTAACTAGTTTAACTAAGATATTCCACGTTTAATAACTCAAAAACGGTATATGGTAGGCATAACATATGGTATATTTTTGAAATCAGGAACAAAGGATCATTCCAAAAATTTAATGATATACAGGGTATCCTATCCTATTTAAAAAAATATATAATTTTTTTGTATCCCTTGAAATCTGCATGCCACTGTATATTTGATAGCATTTTAACAAAACTCAGTCATAACCACACAACTTTTATTTAAAACTTTTTTTCTATAAGCAATAATAACGATGATAAGTGGTGGGTAATTTATAATGAATAACTCTGTACATTGTCACTGGAGGACCGTCGCATCATAAATGAAAAGAGTGTAATTGCAAACGTTTGCAAACATGTGCATTGTCACTGGAGGACCGTCGCGTCTTAATGAAGAGAGTGTAATTGCAAACGAATCGTATACGATCGCAAAAAGATTTAATGAAACATATCACGAAGTAAGTGAAAAAAGATTAACAAATAAAATAAATGGCTTTATGAGATTTCAGTATAATTAAAACGAATTAAAAAATTATTTAAGAGCCATTTTACGCTTAAAACCGTGGTGTTTTAAAAATTATATGTGCCATGTCAGTTACACTCGAACTTCAAACTTTAGACTGATCCTAGATAAAATGTTACTTGAGGGCGTGAGCTCCCAAAATTTAAACTAGATGTAAAATAGATGGTTCTTTGGACATAGAAAAAATTGGAAAAAATTCTTCAACTCTGATGTGCTGCGCTTTACAGAAGATTGACATAAACTGTATAAATATATGTTTTACTATATGTACATTGTCCAGTATGCATATGTAACACATATTTAGTTTTGTTTCGCCTAAATCTTGGAAGTTGATTTTTATTTGTTAAACGGCTCTTAAGATGATGTTTATTTACTTTGCTTGAATGGGATATCAGCGTATCGTACAAAAAATGTTAAAAAAAATTCTTTTAGAGAAATTGACTCTTACCAAAAATTGAAAAAAAACCGCTGCCAATTACTTGGGGATCAGAACTTCCTCATCGTAGTAAAACTCGACGTGTGGTGGAGTTTATAATAAAAGTAATTTTTGACGTTTCAAAAAAGTCACATTTTGACGTTTCAAAAAAGTTACTTTGACGTTTCAAAAAAGTCACATTTTTTGACGTTTCAAAAAGTCACATTTTGAGGTTTCAAAAAAAGTCGCATTTTGTAACGTTTCAAAAATTGGGACCGATTTTGCTCATCAACGAACTTAATATATTCTTTGACCTCTAGAATGTGTATACCAAATTTGAAAGCTTTATCTCAAAAACTGTAGCTGCTATCGCGAATCACACAGACAGACACACAGACAGAACCTTTTTGTTGTCTGAAATTTTGTGTATCGTCATAATTCGGCGAGATTCGTCCAGAAATGCAATAAAAATGTTCATAATTTTTTTCACGAATACATAACTTCCTCGCTTTGAGTAGTGAGGAAGTAATTAAACAATAAACGTTGTCGAGACAAGCTAAGATTAACTGAGCATAACTAGCGTCCTCTAGCGACATTTATAAAATTATACTCTTTTGCAATAATATAGTTACTTCATAAGTAGTTTGCATACGAAATTTCATGAAAACAGATCCAGGGGTTTTCGAAATACTGACGAAACACCACTTTTCAAGAGCCGCTTTGTTGCTAAAAGGCCAAACACGTCTTTAATTTTGTAAAATTTAATTTTTTTCGGGTATTACTGAATTTGAGACAGCCCCGTAAATACTAAAAATATTTTTTAGCAGATGAACCACAAATTTACACTATTTCAATAATCTTGCAAAATATTACAAATTAATGTTCATTTAAGAAAATGACAGAATACTCTAGAAGTCCTATATAGGATGGACCATTAATAATGGGCCACAGTTAGGTAGGTAGGTTCTTTGAACCAAAATATGAGGATATAACCAAATATGCTTTAGTAAAATATTGCTGTGGAAAAGATACAGGGTGTCAAAGTTGAAATTATTTTTTCATTCAACAACCTCTTGACTGATCTTCATTAAATTTGGCGAAGGAACATTTTTTTAATCTAAAAAACAATAATTTATGTGTTACATCATTCGACCATAGAGGGCGCCGCATGATTTTTTTTCATATTTTTTTTTTGACGAAACGTTGTGGTACTTCTGACTAAAAAAATCTGATGAGGGCGTCATTTCCACGTAAAATCCGTACACTTGGTACAATTTGATAACTCCAGCCGTTTTCGAGGAAACTGCCGTTGAAGATTTCAATAATTTTTTGAAAGACAAATTCAAATTTAATGAAACAAATTGTATTTATTGAAAAGTATGCTTTGGTCTTAGTTGTGTCATGTACGTCATTTAGTCATTTCAATTTGTTCTTGTATTCCTCGTGTTAATTTATTATGTTCTTTAACTTCTTTATTAAAAATACCTCGACATAACAATTTTTCAAATGAAGAAATGAGGAATATGATGTGCTCATTCACAAAATAATTTTAATGGGCGTACGGCAGCTAGGAGAAACTCAGTGCAATATCTAAATAAAAACCAGCCAAATCATAAGATTTTCCAACACCTGTTTCATCGTTTGGGAGAAATGGGTTCATTTCGTCATAAAAATTATGTAGGATGACCGAAACGAATTACTCCAGATCAAGAACTAGAAATTTTAGTACGTGTGGAAGAAGATCCTCAAGTCAGATCAAGTCGTATATCAGAGGCAACAGGAGTGAGTAAACAATATGTTCTAAGAGTCTTACGCAAAGAACGCTTCTACCAATATCACTTCACTCCTGTACAAAATTTACTTCCAAGGGATCTTCTAACCACGAGGGTTAGAATTTTCACAATTTCTTCTACATAAACACAACAGAGATAGAAATTTTGTTAAGAACATTTTATTTACCGATGAAGCAACTTTTACTCATCGAGGCGTTTGTAATTGGAGAAATAGCCATTACTGGGAAATAGAAAATCCTCATACCGTTAAACAAGGCATTTTCAGCACGAATTGAAGATTAATGTTTGGTGTGGTATTATTGGCGATCAGTTATTGGGACCATTTGTCCTTCTTCTAAATTTAAATGGGCAGTCATCTGTTTTTTCTTCGAAATACTCTTGCTGATATATTAGATGATTTCATGCTAAACATAAGAGGCAGACCGTGGTTTATGCAAGATGAAGCTCCCCCCTCACTTCTCCATTGCAGTCAGAAATCATCTTGATGTGACTTTCCGTCACAGATGGATCGGTCGAGGAAATGAATTTGCTTGGCCACCAAGGAGTCATGATTATAATCCTTTGGATTCTTATGTGTGGGGACATATGAAGTCCTTAGTCTAAACAAATACTATCAATTCAAGAGAAGAACTGTGGGACCACATACAAAACGCAGCCAATTTTATTAGAGGACAGCAAAATATATTTTTCAATGTAAGAAAATCTGTTTTCAAAAGAATTAGAAAAGGCATAGAAGTAGGTGGAAACCATATCGAATATTTACTCTAAGTTGCAGCAATTAGTTCATAAGAAAGTGAGAGGGAGTTTACGCTGTTGTTACGCCTTTGTTTTGACTTACGTTTTGAACTTTTTTTCAATAAATACAATTTGTTTCATTAAATTTGAATTTCTTTTAAAAAATCATTGAAATCTTTAACGACAGTTTCCTCGAATACGGTTGGAGTTATTAAGTTCTACCAAGTGTACCTTTTTTACGTGGAAATGACGCCCTCATCGGATTTTCTAGTCAAAAGTACCACAACGTTTCGTCAAAAAAAATATGAAAAAAATTAATCATCAAATACAGCTCCTGCTGCGCTCTCTATGGTCTAACGTGATGTGATATATAAATTATTGCTCCTTAGATTAAAAAATGTTCCTTTAGCAAATTTGGTAAAGATCGGTCAAGAGGTTGTTGAGTTATTTGAAAAAAACGAAAAAAATAATATTAACTTTGACACCCAGTATTTTCTTTCACAGCAACATTTTATTAAAGCATATTTAGTTATATTCTCATATTTTGGTCCAAAGAATTTACCCTTGTACTATGGCCCATTATTATTGGTCCTCCCTGTATAAACATTGCGCTTTAATCTGATAAAAACTTTTGTAGAGATCAGCAGTTGACAAATAATTTTCAAATATCCCTGCTCTGGAATTTGAATTTCTAAATTACAAACGAAAATGGGCAAAACATGTCCTGTACCATACGATATTAGGAATAACAGTCCTTTCTCGCTTATTCTTATTAATTACAAATGAAGTTCCCTGCTCCATTAAATCTATAAATTGGATTATTATTCAACTTGACCTTACTTGTCTTGCTAAAAATTGCACAAGCAATAGTTTTGGCTTAAAAAACGCTTCATGCTTATTGTCTCATATCTACATTATAGTCATGGGTGATTAGACCTATTATTAAAATTACAAATAAATCAGCTTTAAGCAGGATATTAAAAATATTACGAAAATATAATATTAAGCGTAACTTAACAAGGTGGAAAAACTAATATAGAAGATTAGATACAGTTTGAACATGTAAAATGTAACAACCGTAACACCTTATCGAAAAATGACCTCAACGAAAGATTAGTTGGTTAATTGTAAAAATGTTTTTCCAAGTGTTATCACTCGAATTTGATAAAATGCATTAGATTGTATCAATTTAAAAGGTAAGAGTGATTTTTGAAGTGAGTAAACCTATTCTCCTATCAGTAAAGATAAAATTAATGTATGTTCATTAAGACTATCTTCGATTTTCACCATCGTACCTTTAAGGTTGTTGGCCGTCTGAAAGAGTTGAGTGTACAAGAAGAGAAGCAAATATTTTTTAAAATTTTACAAAAAGTATAATTGGAAAACAAAATTTAAAAACTGCAGAAATACATGAATCAATTATTATAAAAAAAAGGTTGTGTTCTAAACCTCCCTGTATCACGATGTGGTACAAGTTTGACTAGTTACTGAAACAATAACTACGTATGTACATTAAGACTATTCTCGATTTTCACCTTCGTGCTTTAAGCTTGCTGACCGTCTAAGGCCCAGCTAAGATGTCACTCGCGATTTTCTAGGTAATTTTCAAGGCAAATTCGTAGTTCAAAACTAACGTGATGTACTTTTTTCAGAGGAATCCGATGCCGCTAAGAAATAAGCAATTGAACATCGAATAAAAAAGTTATATCCGAAAACGAAGTTTAAGAAATCAAAATGGTGGATTTTCTTATTATAGGGTATTACCTGAACAAATTCTGTATATTCAGTTTTTTCACATCACTTTCGGTTTTGACGGAAATGAATTTTTCTTCTAAAAATTATAAATCTCCCAATATATTTTAGATGCAATCAACAGAATATTCAATTATCTATCAAAAATGCGTAAACTACTTTTGTGATATCTCTAACCGATTTAGAAATATTAATAGCTCTGATTTTATCATTCACCTACAGCACAAAATTTAAGTGACATCTCAGTTAGCTGTGGTCATGGCACCTTGTGTTAAATTTCTCAATTGTCTTAGGTTGACACGTCCCTACTACGATTTCAGGATTAATTATTTAATCCTGAATTATAAATATATATAAATGTTTCGATATATATATATATATATATATATATATATATATATATATATATATATATATATATATATATATATATATATATATATATATATATATATATATATATTAAAATAGTGGGGGTAAATTCGACAAAAAGAAAAAATCAAAATTTCAAATAGTCGACGTTTCCGTGTATTTTGACACATCCTCAGGACTTTGAAGACAACATAAAACATTGTACAGTATTACGAAACATCTTAATTTAACCATAAAAAAATTATAACAATTACATATTCACTTATACATGCAGTATGAATTGCACATCTTGTATACATATATATGCATATCTATACACATATAACTACATAGCTACTTACTGTACCTTTGTACGTACAAAGGGGATATAACAAACAAACAATAATAATGTAATACAATAATATTTAGAGTAACTAAAACATAATAAAATATACAAAAATTATTAAAAACTGATGTAAAAATCAGGCACTCACATTTGAATTAGGTTTCTCTTGTAAAAGTATATAAGTAAACGCTTAAACATAAACATGAACAAATAAATATGATTTCAGAACAGTACAAACACCATTCACTAGCAAGAAAAGTACGTTATATGAGATATATTTTTAAAGAAAAAGAATTTAATGTTACTTTTTTATGATTAGTGATTATTATTTTATTTTTGTTATTATATTGAAATATGTGGTGTTTAGGTTCTCTATATCTGATCTTTTATTGACACATTTGTTATGTTTTATTTTTATTTCTATCATCTCGTTCATTAGTCGTTTTTTAAAATTTGTTTGTTTACTTAAAATAAAACATTTTACTATCACATATCACAATTTACTTAAATTCTTAAAGTTTGTTCAACTAGGACATTTTCTGTATATTGTACTGATTAAAAATTTGTTAATAGTATTTCAGTATGATTCACAAAGTATCTTAGTAAGATTTTATTCCAAAGTTGTTTTAAATTTAGTAAACAAAACTTGATTATCTTATCTTGTTTGTCATATTCCTGAAATTACTGAAACCTAAATTTTTGGAATGAAATAAATATTGTTTAGGTACTAAGCAAAAAAGCTTTCATACTTTTAATCCTGAAATGATAACAACGGATAGATAATCCTTGTTTTTATATGTATGAATATATTGATATTCTTTCTGAACTTGCTAATATAGAAATGTTGGGTAAAATGAATAATCAACACTTTAAAATATAAATTATTTTAATTAAACTACAAAACACTGTTTTTACTTTTCTAATTTTCAGTTTATTTTGTTATATTATTTTACAGTTAGTTTCTGACCTACTTAATAACTAATTTAAATCTATCACAAAATTTAAACATGTTGCATATTAACCGCGATTCGATTAAATTAGTATCCTTCGATGTGTCGATTATGTTCCTTAATATCCCTCCTATTTTTTAATTTAAAATTTACTAAATAAATGCAAAATTATTCCAAATTTAAAAATCAAAATTCTGCAAGCATTTGATTTGTTTTAAACTAAATTATTTTCAATTCAACGATGAAATTTCTCATACAAAAAACTGGCCAACTTAGCGGTCCCCAACTTAGTCCCCTATTATCTTATACATTCATGGCTAATCTTGAGAGTATTATCTATTGGTATATACAGGGTGAATGGGAAATCTCGAAACTGGAGATAATAGAGACCAAAATATGAAGATTGAGCCCAACAAACCTAATACAAATGTTGCAGATTTAAGAGATACTGCCTGGGTGATCAAAGTTAGAACTTTAGAAGGCGCTAGTTATACTCTACTGCTTTGATAAATCGAGGCATATTTTTTTCTTGTAGAATTATGGGCAACTATAATGTGTTTCAAGAGTTAAATGTACATACGCTAACCATAAATAGAAGGCACTTTGGTGGTTCTAAATTACTCATCATTAATGGCTCTATCTTCCTTCGTCACTGATATATGTATATAACGTTATTTTGGCCAAATGTTTCTTTGGTCATAACTTTTAAACCACCGTATATAATTCTTTCATACTTATTACGTGTATTTTACTTATTTTACTTGACAAAACTCCATATTTTCCATACTTTCGTCATTTTCTGACTTGACCTGTTTTTAAGATAGAAGAAGATTGTTGAAAAGTATTACAAAACCCATTTTGTTTAAAAACATACATAAACATTTAAATTTTCTAATAAGCTATGTATTAAATTTTTAGGGAAAATAAATTGTAAATTTTTAATACTGATGCTTCCTGACTTAAACATTCGAAAAAAAAAATCAGGTGGTTTTTTTAGTTTGGATTGTAATAAGAGAAATTTTAAAAATTTGAATAACAATAATTATTTTTTACCTCAAGCATATATGGAAAAACGATCAAATTTTTTACATTGCTGTCTTCTGTAGCAAGATTTGTCTTCATCTAATAAGGTCTTCGGCTTAATTCATTCTGTGGCACCATAACTGGAGTTTTTCGAATACCAAATTCTGCAGTTTCTGTTTAGTATCGTGCATATATTAGCATGTTGAGGTCGTGATCGAGCGATAAGAACACTTGCCACTAGGGTTCGTTCTCCGATGGAGAAGCTGGGATTTTTTCTAAAGAAGGAATTAATCCTACCATACTAAGATATTGGATATGTGTCCGTTGTTTCGAAATGTGTAGTCCCTCCCGCATAAGCGTCCTTAAACATCGTACCATTTAATTTCTCAGGTGTATTCTCACGTAGTTACGTTATTCACTTATTTCTCAGATATCTCGAAAGCCTGGATAGTATTGAATCAAGTAATCTCTCAAACTTTCCACACCAAAATTTATTTTATTGTTGCCACTTTTGAAAAACCTATATTTAGTGGTATCGAAAGTCTTCATACACCAAATTTCTTCTATATTGATATATAATGTTAATTTTCTAGCTATCTTCAACCCAAACTTATAAACTTATAGACGTAAAATAAGGAAATGTGGGCCACTTCTTTTAAATGCAGGTAGAATTCATATAAATGCAATTTTTGATTCTACTTTTTTGATTCTTCTTTGATCAGTTTAACATTGAGCTAAATAAATTTAAAAATAATGATAAGTATTATCTATGCTAGTTGAAGTACTTTCAAGTCATATCCGTGTTTAGCTTTATCAACCCTCATACGTCAGTCTCTTACACAGTAACAACGTAATTGCAATTATTCCTTTAATAACCACAAATTGGTATGGCGTGGGGTACTGAAGTATAATAAATACGGCAATTGACAATGCAGGTCGCCTTGTACTTTGTTTATTCTAATCACAATCTCTTCTTGACATTGTATTGACGAGGATTAGAATCGAAAGTAAAGCAAAATTAGCATTTGCAGAAATTCTAATGAATGACATTATACATAAATCAGGTAAAACATTGCAACAAGGTTCAATTTAGTTGTGTTGCAATCAGAAACATATATATATATATATATATATATATATATATATATATATATATATATATATATATATGTATATATATGTATATATCTATATATATATATATATATATATATATATATATATATATATATATATATATATATATATATATATATATATATATATATATATATATATATATATATATATATACATATACGATACAGGTTTGAAAGTAGATTTTTCTATAATAAGAAATATCTACGTATTTGCACCTACACTTAAGGATATAAGGTGAATATACAGTTAGAAACTTCATTAAATGGAAATGTCCTCTTTGATATATTCGAAAAAGTCAGATAAATATAAAACATTGGTCTAATAAAAACGGTACATTAACTGTGAGTAGGTATGCACTAAACATTTGTTATATAGCTAGTATTTAATTGTGTAAATTATTATTATTCTATTTTGTTAAATAAGTCTATTTTAATAGGACAAGAATTATTGTGCTTCGTAAAAAGTTTCACTCAAATTCCTTTTACCCGTAGAACAAGTATCGAAAAAAGATGAACTATGTTTCTGCGTGTGACTGACTATCATCCGTTTCTTATAAGCAGGATAACTATTTTGCACATTATATTATTATGATATGCTATACTACACGAAAAATGTTGTCATAAATACTACATGATTGTTATTTATGTATTTATTATATTATTACTTTCTTGGATATGTTTCTTTCTTGGAACAGACAAATATGAAATTTAGTTTACGTTCTTTTTTTTATTTTTAGGTGCATACTTATTTCATTTATTTTAAATATTTTCAAAACTAGACCAATCTTTAGTGTAGTCTAGTACATGTCTAGCTATAGGTTTTAGGTTAATTTATAGTTTGTATATATAGTTAAGTTTTTATATATATATATATATATATATATATATATATATATATATATATATATATATATATATAATATATATTATATATATAATATATATATATATATAATATATATATATATATATATATATATATATATATATATATATAATATATATATATATATAATATATATATATATATAATATATATATATATATAATAATATATATATATATATATATATATATATATATATATATATATATATATATATATATATATATATATATATATATAATATATATATATATTATATATATATATATATATATATATATTAATATATATTTTATATATATATATATATATATATATATATATATATATATATATATGTTATTTTTCAGGTTTTCGCGGGTGGTGAATGTTAAATTCGTTTTCCGGGTATACTCCGCCGTAGGTGATAGGCCCCGAGAGGGACCGTGGTTGTCTGAACGACGTTTCGGCAGAATCTCATCTGCCATCTTCAGGTTCTGTAACAGATAACTGCTTACTGCGGCTTCAGGTAACTCGAACTGAAATGACGTTTTCTGGATCTGCAGTTCTTTTTTCCTCTACCTATGTTACGCTCTGTTGCTCTCGACACACCTCCGGGCGTCATGGTCTGCTGCACCCATCTCCTGATTTCGAGCGCGGCTTCGTGTAATCGGTCCTGTTCGGGCGCGCATGCGTGTGTCTGTGCTTATGTCACGGTCTGTTGCACCCATCTCCTGATTTCGAGCGCGACTCCGTGTACTTGGTCCTATTAGATTAGCTCTGGTTGGTTCCTCTTCGTGTGTTCGTTGCGTTATGTTTCTTGCTTCCTCCTGGACAGCAGCATGCAATACCAGAGCACACACATGGAAGCCTGCTCTGGTATATATATATATATATATATATATATATATATATATATATATATATATATATATATATATATATATATATATATATATATATAATATATTAAGCTGTGGCGGTTAAGTGTAAGAGTAGCCCACTGGCAAACTTCGCCGCGCACACCCCAACATCAATATAAATTGATATATGTGTATATTGTGTATTATACCTACATGTATACTCAAAATAAAGACGATTATTATTATTATTATTATTATTACAATTGTATGGACTTTTACAACAAATTATAGTACAAATAGGGACAACAACAAATTGCAGTAAATATCAAGAATAATTTGCAGTAAAACTACAAATTATTACGTTATTTGCAACATAAACTTGCAAAAATTTGCAAAAGAAAGAGTGCCTGGCACAATTTCGATGGTCAAAGTACTACAAAGTGTGGTTATAGTCATAAGTATTGTAGAAGTTGCTACTAACATTTGTAATAATATTGACTGTTTACGTTTGGAACATGTATAGGTTTCTGTTGATTATTATTGTACTACAATATTGTAAGATATATTGTGAACTTTTATAGCAATATTTCCTACATAAATCAGTGAAAAATTAAGTTATTATTATAACTGTTTTATTTTATCACCATGTAATCACTCTATACAAATAAATTATTGAAATATTTTTATTTTTTTTACTGAAAGCGTTTGTTTATATAAATTGTAGAATATTGTGGTGAATTTCATGATGCTTTATAATATTTTTTGGTGCATTGTGGATTAATTTTGGTTTTGTGGTTGTGGATTATGATGATGTAAACAGTATCAACCAGAGCAAAGTGGCAAAGCAAAGTAGGTACTTGTGCAATTTTCATAATACATGCTGATTATTGTTGAGATAAATATTAATAAATATACCTGTGTCATCTTCAGCAAAAAATTTTTTAACAAAATAAGTGTTATTAGTTCGCCGATTAAATGAAAGCTCACGTCATTTTTGATTTTATTTTTTATTATTTTGTTATTTTACAACTGAGATGGTAACATTATTACAACATTTTTTAATTTTTAGTATACACGGTCTTTTTGTCAACAGTAATGGTTTTAAAATTCTAATTCTAATCTGATTGAAATTGACTCACGTCACTTTGACATAATCTAGTAGTAATATTATGACAGTTTGTTTCATTTGTTTATGGTATCCATTATTTTTTTCATAATTGTTTACCGTCTGAAAAGTACTTTTTATTCTAGGACGAAAAGTACTTTTCGGCTTGGAAAAACAGTCGCTTAGCAAGCAGAACAAAAAGTAATTCCAAAGTATTATAAAAAAAAAGTGATATTTAGTCCAGATACCATATTTTCTTTAGACTTAGTGGGATTGAGGCCAATAATTAAAATAACAAACTGTTTTTTGAAAAAAATTCATTTCGTATTTGAGACTCAAAGAGTAAAAATAGTTGTATTGTGTTTTGTATATAATTGTTGTCAGTTTTATGTTTTATTTACTATTCTTATTATTTTGACACCAACAAACGAATTTAAATTGTCCTGAAGATGAAATAAAGTTATTTCGAAACGTCGATTTAAAAAAAACAGTTTGTTGTTTTAATTATTGGTCTCAATCCCACTAAGTCTAAAGAAAATATACATATAACAGGCAACTAAACATTCAGTTAAAATTATTTATCATATTCGTTTTCCATATGAGAAAACACACTCACCCACTTTTCACCACACGCAGTTTTAAACAGAAAAAATCGAAAATAATTTGTAAATTGTTTAGTTCATCTGACTCACATTCCCTGTATTAAGAATGGTTTGACTAGTCACTTTTTCGTTCACAATTTTATAAAATGATTGCATTAATTTAAGTGGATAATGTCTGCTTAAGACTGCGTTAGCACGCCCTTGTCGCTAGGATTACCAACATAAGACTTTAAGTTGTTGTTAACATTTTTCTATTAATGAGAACAAAATATCTGATGTGGCCAGCACATAACTTTCTTATACCAGTATATATCGTCCTGATGTAAAAAAATTATTCTATTTAATTCTTCACTTACCTCAATTAAATTTTAATATCGTACATTGAAATGTATCATTAAAACGTTTAAATAATTAATTATCAGCGTCATTCGATTCTGTCAATAATAATCCATGTCATATATTTTAATAATTTCTTCTTATTGACATTCACAATTTTGTAACTAAGTTAGACATCTCAAATGTCAAACTGTTAAATGTATCGTAACCCCATTTTATGAGGTCAAAAGTATAAAAAAATTCAGTTTACATCAGCTTTATTTAAGTAATTGAAAATATATATTTTATTGGCTTTATTTTATTATAGTAGACATGATTTATAATCTTTCATCAAGAATATATTTTTTTGTAAAGGCAAATACAAAAAAGTTTGGGTCCCGTGGACCTCCTTTCAGCTGGCCTATTTTGCTCATCATCGATTTTATCATTGTCTTTGGCCTTTAAAACAAGTGTACGAAATTTGAAAGCTTTGTCTCAAAAACTGTGGCTGCTATCGCGATACTACAGACATGCAGACCGATTTTTTCCATAAAGTTACGTTTTTTCATTATAAATCGTCGAGATTCTTCCAGAAATGCAATAAAAAGTTTTTAATTTTTTTCTTGAAATTTACCTTTTTTTCTTCTTTCAATCATTGTCTTTTCTGGTGGTACCACATTCACCAAATTTAATGTGTCACTTAAAATGTTGTTGACAATCTTAACTGCCAAATTTGGGAAGTCTCCCATTAGTATTTTTTGAGTTATTGCGGGTACACACATATACACACACTTAAGAAAGTTATGTGCTGGCCACATCAGATATTTTAATATTACTTACTTACTCTTAATGAGACAATAGATAAAGTGGTCCATCTATCCCAATTATTTTAGAGAAAACTTATAATTAAAATATTTATCATACAATTTTTAATAATTATTATACCCCAAAATATGTAATAACATTGCTTTACACATTTCTCGTAAAGTGGGGTAAAATATATGTTTTTATTTTAATAAATAAAAGTTAATTATTTTCTAGTGGAAATAATTAATATAAACATGCAATATTACTAAGTTCACCGTAATTAAATTACTTTAATTCTTGGGATTTCATTTCGGCTAATTTAACTGTCAGAATATAACACAATTTATTATTATTGTTTTCTTTTTAATTAAACTGTTTTTGTATAGAAGTATTTTTGATAGTAAGTGACAGTATCACTTAATATGATCACATAACCATAAAAAATTCTGACAGAACTATTAAAAATAAAATTGTAAATAATTTTTTGTTTAATAGATATTAATTACCCGTCATGTACTGCAATTTGTTTTTTTCTATTAAAAAACTACAGACTACTTACTCATTTCTTATATCCAACATTCAACGATTACAAATTGTGCCCTCTCAATAGTGAATAGTACTATTTTCTTATGTATACAGACATTATTGAGAATACTTATAATAACTGACTCAACTTATCTAGCAATTAAAGACCCTGAATTAATAATTCATAATATATTTAATATTCCCAAATCGTTCCACAATGACGAAATAAGAACGACACTGAAAACCTGACTTGATTTCCAATACCGAACTACAAATACACTTTTCTTTCATAAGGGGTATTCGCAATTTAAAGATCTAAATTTTCTTATTTCTTCAATAAAAAGCAGAAAAAACTTTATTTCCTATTTTTTTTTATTTTTAGAGGACTTCCAGCCAGGTATATGGACAATTATTTATCCTACGTTTCGTCCGAGTTTTCGGACTTTTTCAAAGGTTAAAAGCTAAAAATAATGGTTTTACATAAGTTTTAAATTACATTAGTGACATAATACATATCTAAAAAAAGTGTTCTCTTACCTAATATAAATTTTCTATTTTAATTTCATTATATGGGCTGGTTTTATTATTTTTTTTATTTTATTTGGTAGGTATGTGTTGTAGTTCGACGAGTTAGACAGAAAATGATCAGTATTTGGTGTCGTCGTTGTGTGTTCTTTTTAAGAGTAGGTAATTATAACAGCTAATAGTATACTTATATTGATGGTCTGAGTGACAGAGTTATTGTAAACATTCTCATGATATTGGATAGCCGTTGAGAAGAGATTTTGCAGTTAGCACATATACAGGATGTATAAAAATTGTTACTATTGAATAAGATTGCTATATATGCTACTTAGATTTTCCATATCTGTTTGATAATTTACTGTTTTTTTGTTATTTTGTATTTCGGCCATTTCCAAAAACATGCGTTTTTTTGGAATTTCTTTATGCAGTATGGTTGTATCCGGAAAGTTAAAATTGTGTGAATTATTTATGGCGTGTTCAGCTAATGCTGTGCTACATGAATTAGGAGTTTCTATGGAATTTCTAATTGATAATTTATGCTGATTTATACGTTTATTTAAATATTGTTGGGTTTGTCCAATGTAACACCTATCGCAATCTGAGCAATCAATTTTATAAATAATATAGGTTTGATTTAATTTCTCTATTGGATCTTTTAGTTTTGAATATAATTTATTTTTTATGCTATTATCATTTCTGTATGCTAATTGTATGTTATATTTACCTAATTCTTTCTGAACTTTTTCTGATACTTGTGGTATGTATGGTGCCGCTATGTTACATTGGACAAACCCAACAATATTTAATTAAACGTATAAATCAGCATAAATTATCAATTAGAAATTCCATAGCAACTCCTAATTCATGTAGCACAGCATTAGCTGAACACGCCATAAATAATTCACACAATTTTAACTTTCCGGATACAACCATACTGCATAAAGAAAGAAATTCCAAAAAAACGCATGTTTTTGGAAATGGCCGAAATACAAAATAACAAAAAAACAGTAAATTATCAAACAGATATAGAAAATCTAAGTAGCATATATCGCAATCTTATTCAATAGTAACAATGTTTATACATCCTGTATATGTGCTAACTGCAAAATCTCTTCTCAACGGCTATCCAATATCATGAGAATGTTTACAATAACTCTGTCACTCGGACCATCAATATAAGTATACTATCAGCTGTTATAATTACCTACTCTTAAAAAGAACACACAACGACGACACCAAATACTGATCATTCTCTGTCTAACTCATCGAACTACAACACATACCTACCAAATAAAATAAAAAAAAAATAAAACCAGCCCATATAATGAAATTAAAATAGAAAATTTATATTAGGTAAGAAAACACTTTTTTTAGATATGTATTCTGTCACTAATCTAATTTAAAACTTATGTAAAACCAATATTTTTAGCTTTTAACCTTTGAAAAAGTCCGAAAACTCGGACGAAACGTAGGATAAATAATTGTCCATATACCTGGCTGGAAGTTCACTAAAAATAAAAAAATAGGAAATAAAGTTTTTTCTGTTTTTTATTGAGGAAATAATTTCTACTTTAACAGCCAACAACTTGTAAAATATCATCTAAATTTTCTGTTAGTTTATAATAATATGCAAATTTCATTTTCACTAAAAATGTCAATATAATCAAAATTTGTTTCTTATTTGTTTTCTCGTTGACTAAAACAACAACTGTTTACGACTACGAGGAGCTGTAAAATTTATATGATTACAGCTGTCGTTGCTTTTGTGTCGTGAATTTTTTATCAGTTAGATTTCTAAACATTTCAAACAGCTTTCAGTCATTCACACAAACATTTGGCTCACTTTTCACTGTTTTGTCTTCTAACCCAACGTTGAAGTCTCCCAAATATTATCTATAAAAATGAGCACTTTAAGACTTAGGCTCTGGCATAATTTCCAGATTAGAGTGCTTACTTACACAAGCATTGATAAGCTTATTTTCTGAAGTTGGTGGTTGGTCTTGGTAATGAGAACAGGCTGACATTGTATAATTGATTAGAAAAAAATAATGATCTTAAAGTTAAGGTTAATTCAGACTTGTTTTCGTTTTCAGTTGCATTATATATTTCTATATTTTAGAAAAAGAATGTATCTACTTAAAGATACAAGTTCACAATTTAATGAAATTATTGTTACAATAATTATTTACACATGCAGGGGATACTGGTAATTGAAAAAGTGTGCCTATGCCTTAATTTTTCTGTATTACCTGCCACACTTTGGAAACGTTCGGTATATTAGTTCGAATCCTTGTTTCTTTTATTCTTCCAAGTTGGTGGGTTCAGTTTTATTAACTTTGTTTCTTAAATAATCCCATAATTTTAAGTATAGTATTAGATCCCATGACCTAGTTGCCAATTCAAAGAACCACGCATTTCAAATCATCTGCCTGAAAAACATTTCTTCAAACACTAACTGCATAATGACGTGAAGCACTGCCTCGGTGAAACCGACCTCTTGTCAATGTGTCACCAAAAAATTTGGTTCCAGAATTCGGTTACCTACAATTTCTTCTCAAGTATTAAGTATTTGTGGATAATGAGTATCTAACCCACATCCAGTATGGTTTCTGTATTTTCTATTCCCATGCTATTGTCTAACAAAGGGACAGACTGTGTTCTCGATAGACAAAATGTTCGTGATAAACCTTCATGACAGATATTCATCAGTGGAAATCGTCCTCGCTAGCCCATGTACTGGGTGTACTTTATAAGGGTGAAATTTTTCTATGTGGATTTTCTTTAAAGGCATTATAATTCTAGCTGAATATCTTTTTCTACTTTCGAATGGCTACTTTTAAAGCGGTCCATAACATGTTGTATAATGTATGTATGCTCTTATTCTTAAGTCCTCTTTTGATTTCTAGAATGTAAACAAAAAGTTGTGCAAGGCTCCACGTTTTTTATAATCTTTATTATTCAAACAGCGCTTTCGCCGACGTCATTATATAAGTTTGTCAATTTGATTGCTGGATAATTATGCAATAATATTGTGTTAAATCGGTCACTGTAGTATACAATAACTAGAATATAAAATTATCAATAAGTAAATTCATATTGCGTTAGCAAACTTCAAGTCATCATTTTTCAGAACTGTTTGCAATAAAGAAAAGAAAATACATACATAAATTGACACCATTTGATTGTAAAAGTGTTATGTCACTTGGAATAATTGCAAATACCTGGGTATATATTTATATAATAAGTCGTAAATGTAAAATTTTATTTTGCTTCATAACTTAGTAGGTTTCAGAAATAGGAAATCAGGAATATTAAACTATATTTCACTTACTGAAAGTCGCCTATTTACAGTACCAAGATCAATCACCGACGCTACGAGATAAGTTCATCAATGCTCGTGTAGAAAATGTGTAAGTAGAAAATTTTGTCGTGGAGATCTTTAACATACTTACTTATTTTTTCGCATCTCCTCCCGAAGCGCATCTTTTTATGCACTCAAATCAGTTTTAAGGCAATATACCAGCTTAGAAAAGAGTAGGAAAAATTTCTGTCTATGTTACATTAAAAAATTACTGGTTATCTGAGTATTTACTAAAGAAAGTATATAAAAAGTATATACAGCGTTTGGTACACCGTGTAGCAGACCAGCCAGCCGTATCGACAGCTTTTGGTATATCGGAGCTTTCGAGCGGGGTAGTTTTTATTTTGTACTACGCACTTTCAAAAACATGACATTATGTTAACATCGCAATAGATGACGACACAACCCCTATAAATATAAAATTTCAGACAAGTTAAGACAATTCTACCACTCGAAACCAAAGAGCAAGCATCGTGGTATTAAATTAAACTTTTAAGTAAAATTATTCCTTTTTGGCTTTCATATAGCTCAGCTGGCTAATGGGAACCACCCAAGGCCATCATAAACAGAAAAAAAAAATATATATATAGCTCAGATATCAGTCCGTGATCGCATAGAAATTAACTTAAAACCGGGGTGAACCCCATTATTAAAAACAAACTGATTTAGAGCCCTTAGGACAGTCCCTCGTTGACCGTTTCATAGGTAATCGATCTCACACGGGCCACAGAAGTCGTAAAATAGCACTAAGAAATTTCTCCACAAACAAGGCTGGGTTAATTTTTGGTATCCAAGACACGAAAATGGTGTCCACCGCCTATAATAGTATATATTATTCAACGAGCCTATAATGATGGCTATTATAATAAATAATAACCATTATATACGAGTACTATACTTTGTCCATGACTATGCCAATTTTTAGCTCTATTTTACAAAACAACATTTTAGGCTTTATAGCTTTATTTAACAAAATTTATTTAATATTAACACAACAATTTATTTTTTAAAAGATACTTCCACTAACTACTTACTTAGTTATATTAATAGTTACATTAATGTCAAAGCAATGCGCCAATTGAATAGATGATAAAAAATTAACATCTAAATTAAGTTGGTGACTATTGTTATTTGTTGATGTAAATTTACTGTATTTGCATTGGGAACTAGAGGAAGGATTATTAACTTGATCTACGGAGTTCGATATTTTATGAGCTGTGTCCATTTTATTTTTGATGGACTCATCATGTAGCAAAACTTACTAATGTAGTTTTTAAGTGTTTATTAAAGTACCTCTTCAGCATGTACCATTTGAGTGCATTCTAGAAATCTTAGAGACACAAAACTTGTCTTTTGGTTGCTACAATTTTAACATTTTAAATTTTTAGTAGTCACTAACATGATTTCTTATTAACAACTGACTGTCCACATTATCCACTACTGAATAATGAAATCATTATTCACTGCAGGGAATAATGGATAGCATTATCCTTGAGGAAACACATACATAATGAGTACATTATTTAATAGTCGTGGACAAAGTAATTTTAAAACATTCACCGCAGAGAACTAGAAGTACTTCTTCGACAGCTTTTATCATGCGTGGGTTTTGGCTTTTGTCTTCCGTCATCAGATTTTACTGTAAAAATCTACATTGTTTTTTATTTATTAAACTTAAAAAACCACAAGCAGGCTCCGATAGACGCAGGCTGTCTAAAAATAAAAAATTAAACGTTTATGCAAAAGAACATCATCGTCTGTGATCTCCGAGGACAAGGTAAGAAATTGGCTTACATACTTAGAGAATCATTTTTCAAAATTATTTTTTCGAGAAGAGGTTTGTTAAGATAGAGTCTCGAACCTCAGTTTTATATTAGAAAATTTAACTTATTTTAAAATTAAAGCTTCACTTGTCTTAAAATTCCTTCAGTCAACAAAATTTGATTAGTTTTATGTTTCCCGGGAATTTACTAGGCTGCCACAAAAGTTTCAGAATTTATTGAAATTTTTTGAGTTTTAAGGATCGACAGCCAATTTTTATAAAAAAATAAATTTCATCTAAATCATTTTGTTAGTCCATCAGGACATGGAAGAATTAATTTTTAAATTTTCGATAACTTTCTACAGTCGTTTGAAAGTAAATTTTCAAAATTATTTTAAATTTAATAAAATAGTATTAAGCAGCTCAAACAATTTTTTTTTTCGAATCCGACAGAAAAATTTCAATAGAAATATATTTCTTGGCTTTACAAATCGTCCATTATTAAGAAAAATTATGAACCCTTGCGTGACTTTTTAGGCAGGCTAATAGTACCCGATTTGAATGTCAACTTGCCGTCCAACCTGCTGAATTCTAACAATTTTTCAAAAAAATTTTCGAAAGTGTTTTGTGATTGTGAATTTTACGTTCATCTAAAGGACTCCCTGTCCAATTTTATTTTTGGTTTCAACGACTTAATCAAATAAATGTTACACTCACAAATCATACCTGATCTCACTAGTAAAATTCAATTTTGTAAGGAACCCTCTGTTCAAATTATTTTTTGACCTTCAGCGACTTAAAAAAATAAATTTCATAGTTCTAAAAGCATTTGCAGGGAAGTAAAAAGACATTTTTGCACAGACCCTCTGCTCAATTTTATTTTTACATAAAAGCTGACTGAAAAAAATATTTTCAGTATTCCATAAAGTCATTTTGAGGCTAGAAAAAAGCCAAATTGCCAGGAACTCTCTGTGCAATTTTTGTAAGCCCTAGTAAATAAAAAGCATAAGCTGTTTGATTAAATCCTTCAGCTACAAAGTCTGAGGTAGAAACAAGTCCCTCAAGCCAGGACCGCCGAAGAGGAGTTGCTGAAGTCTTACTCAGTTCTGCCAGCATAGCCAAAGGCACACAATAATTCTACGAGATTAAGAACAGACTAGCTTACCTCTCTGTATAATCAAAATCGACCTTGAGAAAATTCCATTCCTACGATCAAGTACCAAGGTAACAAAAAATAAAATTATTTTTGTGGAAGCAAGTTACGTGGCGTCCAACTTAATAGAAAAAGATAATAACCCAGCTAGGGAGAAATCGATAAACAAGTATTTCCAAAAGAAATTCATACAAAACCATGTAGTAATTATGACAGGTTGAAAGAAATTACCTTCTGTCACATTTCTATGTTTGACAAAATGTAATGAAAAATCAGATGAATTATGAATTTATTGGGAAAATTATAACTCTTTTTGAATATTCATTTTCCAATAAAGATATTTTGGAAGAGAATGAGCAGTCTTTGAAAATACACTGGTAAGCTTATTTTATCATCTATTAAGCGTTTGTTTTTTAAATCAACTATAAATCCAAAATGTGATAAAAAATCTGTGCCGATATTAGAGTTATTGCAAAGTCAAAGATAGCTGATTTTGTTAAAAGAAACTTCAAATAAAGTATCCTGTATTACAATTTTGCATTCAGTTTTAAAGTGTGTTATTGCGACGGCTTTCTTGCTTAATACTTCATTTTGACAAATGCAACAAATTAACGGCATTGACAGATAGATGTTAGACATTATGTAAATTACAAACTTACACAATTCCGTAGACGTTTTTTATCTTTTTCTTGTGTCATTACGTACTTTAAGAAACTCACAAGAAAAGCCACACAAAACAAGGCAACAGAATAAGTCGAGTGAATAAGTCTCCAAAACAAATTATAGGTCAGGATTTATCACTGTTATTAGTTATGACATTAAATTGGCAAAAAATGTCTACGTATGTCAAAATTAAAGCTTTTTAAATTAGAAATTTCTTTGCCTGTATTTAAATTAAATAGAGGTGGTCTGTATTTTATTAAAAGAAAATATTTCAGGATATACTAAATGCGCATGCGCATATGTCAAATAAAGGAAAACTTTATTAAAGGATCAGAACAACAGAGGTTGCTATAACGCTCTATTGGCACAATTGATACCAGCAATATTAAAACAAACATTAAAATCGAGTCTTAAACTTAAATTTACCTTAATAGGATAGTAAAAACTTATAACTATGATAAATAAAATATACAAATAAGTGAGAATAATAGAACACAAATAGATATGCCGTCACAACATATTTTTTAAAGAGGGTTGAAATGAATTAAAAAAAATTAATGAAAGTAAATTATTGCGTGCTTACGAAATTTTATTAATGAAACCAAAAATTGGTGTACGATGATGTAGCTAACCGTTTTGCAAAAGAGGAAAACTGAAAATGACATTAAAGTGTAAAGAATTTTTATCTTCTAATTCTCAATTGTTTGCATACATATTTATTTTAACACAAAAAAATTAACAACATATAATATATGACATACCTATAAGTTAACTATTATTTTGAAATGTAAAAAAGGAATATAATAAATGCTACACAAAACATAAAAAACGCAGAATAAGTTATCTCGACAAATGTTCATAATGATTTTCATTTACCCCTAAACAGTATAAAGTGCTTTCCTTACATTTGCCAAGGTTTCTGGTCGCATGACCCTGCATTCCTTGATAATTTTGTTTTTTGGTTTCTTAAGGGGCTTTTGATTTTAAGTGTTCCCAAATAAATAATCTAGATGATTTAAATGTGGAGATCTAGTTGGCTATTGTATGGACCCCTTCGTTCTATCCACCAAAGTCTTCCAGCGTCCATATAATGTAATGGTGCACTATCTTCTTGAAAATATCTTCTTCAACAAGATAAGATTTCCTTGTTGCTCTAAATCATTATTATTTATGAAGGGACTACATCCTTCTGAAGCATTCTTAAATAAATACCTCCTTTGAGATTATTGTCAATGAAAATGGGAGCAATACCCGCCCATTTTTTGCGTCCACTATGTCATTACCCTTATCTTAATACATATGAATTTTCGTCACTTTGTAAGGACAGTTATGTCTGTTTACTAGCTCGTTTAAAAACAAATGCATTCCTAATAATCACGTTTGACAATTATTTTGCAAAACTCAATACATCTGTCAAAATCAACCTCATTCATTTCAACAAATATGTGAAATTTATAGGAATGAAATTTGTGTAATTTCAATATGTCCTTAATAGACTTTCACAATATACCAGTTATATTATTAAGTTGTCGTTTAAATGTAACTGCATATAGCATCATTGCATTGTAGGTGGTTTTGCATTTGAAGAGCGTAAATGATTTTGTGATCATAAGTAGATCTTAGTGGCCTTTATCTTTTGGGACCAATTTGGTTTAAATCGGAGAAAAACTAAAAAAGTTATAGTGGAGTTACAGTCTTAAATGAGATACACCGTAGATTGACAATTATACAATTATACCAATTATGACAATTATAAGATATTTCTTTACATTTGCATGTCATTTTCAGATTTTTTCCTATCGCAAAACGATCGATTACACCATCGTATCGTATTAAAATGTTCATTTTCATAAATAATTGATTTACCTTATTTTTTCTAGGTTTCAACCCTGTTTGAAATAATTACGATACTGATTTTTTTATTACCCTTTCCATGATGTGCCACAATAGGTATGTCGCCATTTAAAAAAATGGAGTGATTGAAGATGATGGGCAGATAGATAGAAAAATGTAATTGTGGGCACAGGATAGCTCCATCGACAGCCAACAACTTGGCATTTGCTTCACTTCCATATCGCATCTACTGTGGACAACAGTGTACATATAGACTCAGAATACATTAAAATATGCAAAATATTTGAGGTCTCTCATTTATAAGAAATAAATTAGACAAACATTTGATGCTCAATTTTTCTTCTATTAATGTACCCCATAAAAAGTATGCTATCATTTTTTTTCATATCCAAATAATCGAGAAAATTGGAATGAAATTTATTTAGATTTCCCTTCAACACCCTTTTAATTCTCAAATTGGTTACTGTCACAATCAACAATTTGTATGATGGCGAATGAATGCAGTTTTCTATTAAGTCATGACTTTATAGAGCCTTGGCCCCTAATATATAAATAACAAATACTTACTGACATTGAGAATTGTTTGTTTACTATTATTTTTGGAAATTTTCCAGAAAAGTCCATAATAGCTGTTTCTATTCGGATGCGTATAGTACAAATGTGTGTGACAGTAATAAGTATTAATAACCTAGGGACTAAATTATACAAACAAATAAAATTGCATCTTGAAGGTAAACCACAATATTTTAAGTTCATTGGCCAGTCATATTGCATAATGAATGCTTTATCCTAACAATACTAATATTTTATTAAAATTTACACCTGATACAAAAATTCAGTAACAGGTTATTTACCTGACCGACTTTCAATTTTAAAGGTGTTATTAAGAGTGCGCTTATGTTGAAAGCTCATTACCAATTTGTTAGTTATATAAGTTCACTGTAGATTTGTGAATTTTTATACAATTTCTTGTGTAGGTGGCGCATAAGATAAATGTATGGAAATGCAATTGTTGAAAATTGGCAATACAAGTAATTCAAGTAAAATCTCAGTTTTTCGTGAAATTTAACGTATGCTAAAATATTTATTGTCTCGCTGAAATAAATTAAAATAATTTCAACTACTGTGGTTCATATAAAAATAACAAATATACATACATAATATAAAAATTTAAACAAACATTTTTTTTCTACGACTGCGTAGAAAGTCTAAATTTCTAACACGCGAAACAGTGTAGAAAATGGCCTTTTATAGTACCCCGTGTAGAAAAAGCTACTTTCCGCACTAGAGTGGAAAGTACATTTATCCGCACGCTTATAATAAACCGATGAAATATAAATTTTATTTACATTTTAATTTCACAAGAATAACAATTACTGTTAACAATTAACCCATGATTTTAAAAAGTACGATTTGAAGATATTGAACATGGCGGTACCTACTTGGGGCTCTATATCTTCAGTAAATATCTGCGATATAGCAACTTTATTTTGAACGAAATCACCGACGTCTTTCTGCAACTATTGAAGATTTGCATCCCCTAAGTCTTTTAAGACCTAAAATGTCCTCACCAGCACCGGTAAATAAGGTTGCAGATGTTCTGCGAAAGCAGTGCCGGATATAATCAGAAGAATTGGAAAATTTCAGGTACTATGCCATTTTTTTAGGTATACCTACACACCCACCGGCTGTGCTGTGCATTTTCCACAAATCTTCGATGATTCGTATTTGATGATCGAAGAGCAGCGTATTTTCTCTAAAATCGATCCAATTCTCTTGTCCTTGTGTAATGGAAAACGTTGTCAATGTATGTGTATCTAAAGTCGGGTATTGTGACCAATAACATTGAGTTTTTATCTTCAATATCATCCAGCTGCAGCTTCCAAAGCTCATCTCTTCTACAGGCCCCCGCTATTCCCATTACTAAAACAACTTAAAAAAATATATTTAAATAATGTAATATGCATTTAATTTTTATGTGTTTTATGTTTCATCATTCGGAAAGTTTCGTCTGATGTTTCTTGAGGAAATTTATTAATGTTTTCTCTCGAAAATATTTTATATTTTTAGAAAGGCCATTCGGAAATATTCCATTATTGTCTTTGATAGCCAGTGTAGTTTTTAACATGAAATAGCTTGACCACATAGTTGCTGGCTTTAGTGACTTGCTTTTTACGGAGAAATATGCCAGGAAAACATTTTTGGTGTACCCATTAACATTATTCTGCTTGCACCAATAAAAAAAAAAGTAACGCGGTCCTTGATGTTCCTTTCTCTATATTTTTTTGGCAACAAGTCCAATGTCAAATTTTCTGCAGCCTTTTTAGTTTTTGATGGATTAGCAGAAATTTTTTGAGTCGTTTTCTTTCTTTCCATTATTTATCTTGATAATAATTGAAATTTCTTGAAATTCAGAAATTCACAATAGAAACGTTAGAGAAAAATCAACAAATTGTTTTACTGCTATAACAATCAAGCATTACCAAACTGATGTAAGTAACGACTTGATTTAGCAAAATTAAACACGACAGAATAACATTTTTAACAAAAGTCTGACTGACATACCTAGGTTGCTTGCAGGAAAATCATAAATAATACAAGATTTGTCATATCAGGTTAAACAGCCACAATATCTGACCAAGACAACAATGAAAAATATTTACTCGGATTCTTTATAATTCCTTCGAGATTCTTGTGACAACTATTGTACACCAAATACTAAATTTTGTTATCTTTTATACTATTTTATTATTTTTTCAGTTTATATTTCTACATTAATTTAAATTAAGTTTGTTACAAATAAATACAATTATTAAAATGAATGATCTCATATAAATATTCGTTCATTATATCCTAGTTTTAATGAATAAAAAAATATTCTTATTAATGAAAAATTTAATATTTTGGGTATTATAGAGACTTGGTTAATACCTTTAATAACTTCTGATGTTTTAGATGTTGATGGTTATAAACTTATTAGGAATGATCATTATGGAAGGGGTGGAGGCGTCGCCCTATATTATGATTCAAGATTAATTAATGAAATTTGAAATTTTGTGTACACAACTAAATTAGAACAACTCTGGGTTACAGTAAAAATTAAAAATAACAAGTACGGCATTCGTATTGTATACAGACCTCCTTCGCAAAATTTAAATGAGTCATTAAAAGCTTTTGAGAATAATATATCTGATACATTGCCTATTGTGGACAATATTGTCATAATGGGCGATTTAAACATTAATATGTTTAATTTGGAACTGCTAGGTACAGTTCGTTAATGAGCCAACCCGTATAAATAATATTAGCAGTATTTTAATTGATTTGATTGTAACAAATGATAGTAATTTGATAACTAATATGGATTGTTCTGACTTACATGATTTAACCGTTCATCGATCGATTAGTCTTCAGTATTTTAAGAGTAAAAATAGAGAAAAGCAATCCAAAATTATTTACATTTAGGGATTTTAAAAATTTTAATTTAGAAACATTTTTAACCGATTTGCAATTGGTAAATTGGGATCACATTTATAGTCTGTGATATTAATGATAAGCTTTCTTTTTTAATTAATAATATTATAAATTTATTTAATATACATGCGCCTATAAAAACTATAAAAGTTAGTAAACCCAAGGCACCATGGCTTACATATGTAATAAAAATTATGATTAAAACAAGACAAAAATTACTGTCGAAATATAAAAAAAATAATGATAATCATTGGGTTGAATATAAAAATATGAGATTTTATGTAACTAATGCAATTAAACGAGAGAAAAAAGCGTATCTTGAATTTTGCTGTAAGCAAGGTAGCCATAATACTTGGAAAGCTTTAGAAACTTTAAATTTAAAAAAAATCAATCTTCCTGGTAACTTAAAACATCCTGATGATATAAGTAACAGTATTATATAGGTTGCAGCAAATGCTCCACCTGTATGTGGTGAATTTTAAAATATTCTAAAAATATTCAATTCAGCTATAGTGAACGGTATAAATTTGCTAAAACAAATAATTTTCAAGTAGAGAAAATTATTACTAATATCAAATCAAATGCTAAGAAAATTGATAATATTAGCATTGCTATGATAAAATACTGCATTCCATACATTATTGATCATCTTACACATACTTAACATTATTTTAGAAACTGATATATTTCCTGCTGACGAAACAAGCTTTAATTATTCCGGTTTCCTACTCTGACCTGCACCCAATAAGTATTCTGCCAACTTTATCTAAAATACTTGAACATATTATACACGATCAAATGAACACTTTTTTCAATGCAAATAATATTATATCGTATTATATCGCAACAATCAGGATTTAGACAGGGCTTCAGTACAGTTACAGCTCTTTAAAAAAATACTAGATGACATAGTTCGAGGTGTGTATGATAAGAAGATAACTACTTTGGTGTTACTTGACTGAGTAAGGCATTTAAAACTGTTAATCATGATCTTCTATGTGCAAAATTAAAATATTATGAATTTCTTATTAAAAAGTATCTGAGTAATCGTACACAGAGTATACTTCTAGACAATACAGTGTCATCATCTTTGCCAATTATGTCAGGAGTACCACAAAGCTCAACAATAGGGCCTCTTCTTTTTATTCTTCATACCTTTGACATATGCCGTCAGTTACAGTACATCTATCACAGTCATCAGTATGCTGATGATACAATCTATTTATCTTTTACAAAAAATTATGCATTACAAGCTGAGTCAGGACTTAATTCAGACCTAAGCAATATTCAGGATTATTCCACGCGAAATAGAATTGTTGTAAACCCACAAAAATCTGTCCAAGTATATTTTGGAAATGATTCTGAATGGGCGGATGTTAATTTAAACATTAATATAGCTGACGTACATCTACCTGTTGCTTGTAGTGCAAAAACCTTAGGCTTGTTTCTAGATAATAAATTAAGATACCGTGAACATGTGAATAGCTGGTACAAAAATCTTATCTTGAGAAACTTATTCAGAAATAAAGCTTTTTTAAATAGAGACTTAAAAAAATAAATTATCTGATACGTTGGTGCTGCCTTTATTGAATTACGCCGATATTGTTAAAACAGCTGATAGGTTGCAGAATACAAAATAATTATATCAGACTAATTTATAATCTTTCTAGGCGAGATCATGTAAGTACAATCAATGATACTGGTTGGCTAAATATGCGTCATCGCCGTCAACTGCACTTGGTCTGTTTCGTACATAAGTTTTATTACTATTTTTAATCACTTCCTCACCCCTCAAAGTGAGGGGTGTATTCGTGAAAAAAATTTTGAAATTTTTTTATTGCATTTCTGGACGAATCTCGACGAATTATGACGATACATAAAATTTCAGAGAGAAAAATGTTCTGTCTGTATGTCTGTCTGTGTGGTTCGCGATAGCAGCTACAGTTTTTGAGATAAAGCTTTCGGTGCACACATTCTAGAGATCAAGGAAGAGATTGAGTTAGTTGATGAATAAAATCCGTCCCAATGTCTAAAAAAATATTAGTGAAATTCCACCAGTGACTTTTTTTGAAACGTCAAAATGTGACTTTCTGAAACGTCAAAAATTACTTTTATTATAAACTCCACCACACGTCGAGTTTTACTACGGTGAGGAAGTTCTAATCCCCAAGTAATTGGCAACGTTTTTTTTATTCTTTATTTCTCTTACCTATCTTAATTAACTAATATCATAAATATGCTTGTACATCTTAGTTTGAGTATCTGATGATGCTTAATTTAGATTTAGTATTGTTCTTATTACTGTTATAATTATACGGTATGATTTGTGGCAAACTATATTATGTAATTTTATACTTTATGTAAATCGGTTAAGTAGAACATGTTGATCTGAACTTTTCCGAGTATAAAAATAAAGGCCTTATTTAAGGAGCAAATCAACCTTAAAAAAAGATCTAATTTCAATTATGGATATCACTTAAATTTGCCAGCTCTTTAACACATAGGATGCAGCTTATTTATTTCAGTAATTTATTGGTGAGAATTTGTCCTTATAATCAGTGAATTGCTTGCTCGTCTGGCCTTGCTCTAATACACAAAACGACAATGATGATGAGTTGTTGGAAATAAAAATATTATTTCCTTTTTATATAGGACCTTGCATTTCCCTGAAAAAACTAAAGCAACTACTTTTAATTTCGAGACGCTGGCTGGCTGGTGCAGGTCCTCTCAATTAAATCAATGACTAAGTCAGTGGGTTTCGTTAAGTAGGTCATGTCTTCTTCTCCATGTCGTGGAATGCTCATCAGCGATAACTACGGCGTGAATCCACCGTTATTGAAGGCAACCAAGCAATGTTTCAGAGATATTTATCTTTTTCCGTTCACCCGCAAGGTGCACTATATGTTATTATTAATTAATTAAGTGTATATACTAAGAAAACTATTAAAAATTACTTAAAATAAATACGTTTCATATGAGTTGTTATTTTCGAGAGCTCGTAATATTAAATTTTGAACTAATGTTGTCTAATCATTATAACTTTTCTCTCTAGAAAATGTCTTGTATATTGTATGAACTTTGTCAAATAAACAAGATATAATAAATAAGTTTTTTTCCAATGATATATATTTTACCTATAAAAAAAAGGTTATATGTCTATAATATGGGTAACCTACTAATTCTCAAGTATATATAGTTATTTCGTAAGGTCATTAGACTTTGATCTGAATGCTAGTAATAACAACAACTTTCCTTATTAGTCTATTAAATTTGGAACATTGCGGACGTAAAAAACTAAATTGTAGGAGTGATAGGAGGAGAATTTGGTAAGTATAAAATTTGAATCATGCATTTAGTAATACTCATCCCATACAGAAAGCATCATCACAAAAAAAATAGTTGCTTAACTGGATTATTTTCTTGGAGTAGTCGTTACAGTTGCCGTTCGACTAATTGTTTTCTTTTAGACGTATCTAGTTATTTTCTGTCTATTAGTATTTATAATAGTTTTGATTGAATCAACAAAGTTTACTTCACGAAGTATTATTTTATGTCCATTTTTAGTTGCATTATCAACCAAGAAAAGGCTTTACTCTTCTTGTAAAATTGTCTCTAGTTATATTGAACGAATTATTCAATTTTTATGAAATATTCCAAAATACCCAGATAAAAATATATGTCAAACTTATTGGCAGTCGGAGTTAGCGACTGGCAGAATTGAATGGTCTGAATCTTTTCAAGAATCGAGTACTCCGTATTCGACCTATTTTAAGAATAAGATGAGTATTCAAGATTTGGGAACAGGAGCTTGGAATCGAGCATCGGTAGACGAATGTGAAAACGAATACATTTCACTGAGGAAAATACGAAAAATCGGCCAGAATCTATGCCACTCAAGCTGGTCTTGTACCTGGTACTTTCATTACCGTTTTTATACTAATTTTTGAATGATTGGGCAATTTAACATATCTAAAATAAATTTACGATTTTTATAACTTTAAATTAGTTTTTATTAAAGTTAAAGGTAAAATTACAATTGTGAAATTTGATCGTAATTTTCCTAAAACTCTAGTTGTTATATAAAGAAATAATAAAAGCAAATCGATGATGTATGTGACTAAAACCAAGACAGTTGCAGGAATAGGACAATCAAATCAATTACTTTATTTATTACTCATAACTTACTCATAATGGTGTGCTGATAAATCAGAATATATTTTGTTAATTTATTACACTGAACTGATTCTGCGGTTGGCTCCTTGTGAAACATTATTAAATATTTTAAATATATGAAGGAAATTTGCTTTTTAATGTTTCAAAAATATTTTATTAGAAACTCTACACGTGTTTCGGCTTTTTTAGGCCTTTGTCAAGAGTACAGGGAATACTGAATAGTAAAATGTGTGTCCATTGCTTATATAACTACATCTGGTACCTACTATAAAACTATTGTAAAGTATGTTTTTATAAGTGGAATGTTACTTTATTTTTCAAATCTAAATTATTTTATTTAAAATATGGTGGCCTGTAAAAATTTGTTGTTCATTCGTTAAGTTTTTATTATTTTTAACAGCTTTACTTATTTCTAATTGTTCTAATAGATCAAGTTTCTTTCCTTTCTTTTCCGAATGGAGTAATTTGACATTATTTAAATCGATAAAATGATTGTTTTCTATACAATGTGTTGACATGCCCGTACTATATACATTGTTTACAATAGATTTCCTGTGTTCATCGATTCGCTTTTTTTACATTTCGTCCAGTTTGTCCAATGTATATAGCATCACAGTCACTACATTTTAACTCATATACTCCTGTTTTTTGTAGTTTTTCAGTTTTATCCTTATTATTAATTAACATTTTACCTAAATTATTTTTATTTACTGAAATTGTTCTACATCCTAGTTTATTCAGTTTATTACTAACTCTATTGCTGATCTTAGGCCTATAATTAATGCATTTATATCTCTTAATGGAAAGGTACGGAAAGGCAATTAAATAAATTCTTAAGTCTTCTAAATTCACTCAATCAGAAAATTCAATTCACATTAGAAATGGAAAATGACGAGGGTTTAAACTTTTTAGACATTAATATAAAAAATATCAATAATAGATTAGAGTTTGACATTTATCGTAAACCTACTTGTACAGATACAATAATTCATAGTAAATCTAAACAATCATTGCAAATAAAAATGGCACCATTCCACAGCTACATACATCGTCTAGTAACATTTCCACTAAGCGAAGAGAATTTTAAAAAAGAAGTTAACGTAATCAAACAAATTGCGAAAAACAATGGCTATAAAGAAAACCTAATAGATAAACTATTAAAAAACAAACAAAAGAAAAACATTACGTAAAGAGTTTTATGCCGCTTCTTCTCAGGAATGCAATAAGAGATATAAATGCATTAATTATAGGCCTAAGATCAGCAATAGAGTTAGTAATAAACTGAATAAACTAGGATGTAGAACAATTTCAGTAAATAAAAATAATTTAGGTAAAATGTTAATTAATAATAAGGATAAAACTGAAAAACTACAAAAAAACAGGAGTATATGAGTTAAAATGTAGTGACTGTGATGCTATATACATTGGACAAACTGGACGAAATGTAAAAAAGCGAATCGATGAACACAGGAAATCTATTGTAAACAATGTATATAGTACGGGCATGTCAACACATTGTATAGAAAACAATCATTTTATCGATTTAAATAATGTCAAATTACTCCATTCGGAAAAGAAAGGAAAGAAACTTGATCTATTAGAACAATTAGAAATAAGTAAAGCTGTTAAAAATAATAAAAACTTAACGAATGAACAACAAATTTTTACAGGCCACCATATTTTAAATAAAATAATTTAGATTTGAAAAATAAAGTAACATTCCACTTATAAAAACATACTTTACAATAGTTTTATAGTAGGTACCAGATGTAGTTATATAAGCAATGGACACACATTTTACTATTCAGTATTCCCTGTACTCTTGACAAAGGCCTAAAAAAGCCGAAACACGTGTAGAGTTTCTAATAAAATATTTTTTGAAACATTAAAAAAGCAAATTTCCTTCATATATTTAAAATAGTTAATTTATTTTTGAATTAATTGTATATGTAATTAAAGGTTATTGTTTCAATATTTGCAATAACCTCTGTGTGCATTTATTATGTTAATTAATTCCAAATCCCTAACATATAAAAAGTTCAATACAGTTAACCGCAAATAAAAATAAATAATAAAAAATACATAGTTATTGTATAAAGCAAGGCCATTCAATGCTTGTTTAATAAAAGCATTGAAGTAATTTCAGTACATGATGATAATATCCAATTAATTATTTACAACGTGTTAATATTAATTTATATTAAGCAATTACTTACATCTAATTTGGTATAGCGTTAAAGGCAAACTGTTAATGTTATAATAAATAATATTGGTTTTATTGATATGATGATAATCGTTCATTCTTTTTATCTATTTATCACAGGGAACGTATTTGTTATTATATTATGTACTGCAGTTAAACATTATTGGTAGTAAATACATACTTTCTATTAAAAGTTATTAGTAACTTTTTATTACATTTGCTTTGAAGTCTTGCTAATGCTTCTTGGTAATTTTATGCAAAATACACAATTAAAATTCTTTAGCATTAAAAAGCACTGTCTAGACTTTCACCAAATAAATAAGTATAGTAGTACTTACTTTTAAGTCAGTTTTTGTCTTGAATTTTAGCGATTGATTTTTAAAAACTTAATATATCTTGGTGATGAGTAGGCAGCGGAAATATATACTATTTTCAGGGCCGGCAGTAATATAAAAAAATCCTGTTTTTTAAAGAGTTGTTATATAATTGAATTAATCGATATATCATAGATACGTGTGCGTTTATTTATATATCTGTAATATATTATGCAACCAGTATTGCAACCAGTATTGAGGCGGGAAGCCGGGATAAACATGTATAATATTATACATAACTTTGCTCTTGTTCCTCAGTTGGCTACACAATCGTGCCGAGTTACTTTTGGGGAACGGTGTTTGGCATATGGTCCGCTAATCTGGATTACAAAACAATTTGTAAAATTTGTGATAATTATCTGCTTGGTTCGTCCGTGTCTTAGTGCCTACCCATATGAACAATTTAGAATACCCACCATTAACTTCGGTAGACGTGGAACATTTATTTTCCTTGTACAAATATGTATACAGACCGATTCGCTCAAATTAGCAGCTATTAATGCAGAATGAATATTACTTGTGACCTTGTATGCTAATTCGATGGCAGACTTCAGCCATTCTGAATAATACATTCTATCAAGCGGTAAGTATTTTATTAGTAATTTTATACTTTTGCTTTTATCTGTCTACGTATATTCTTCTGTCAACCATGAGGCAGTAGTAGCTACCGGTCCTGGACTGTGGTCCAGTTTTTTCTCCCTAATAATGAGGACTATATCGGTTTCACAGCGCGTAGAACGCGTAGAAAAATGTGATAAAAAACATTGTCTATCTCTCTAATTATCTGATAACAAATGTTGTATTTTAAAGACAAATTTACTGTAATAGGCAAGAAAATCCATATTACTACATACTTGATTGGAGGATTACGGAAAATATCTTGAAAAATGCCGGTTATGCTACAATTTATTTTATGTGGTCGCTGTGTGCAAGAGATGACTACACATTTAACTATAAAGACCTAAAATTTATTTCTTTTTCCGAAAAAAAAACTACATTTTCACATCGAAAATAGATCCTTGGCTAACTGAAACGCTACCTTTCAAGAGAGTCTAGTTCTATATACAGAGTGTTCCGAGGAAGTCATTGTACACTTTAGCAATCCACTTAAACCTCAATAAACTTGTATTTTGAGCTGTTCGGGTCTTTTAAGTTCTTCATTTATTAAATACAGGGAGTCAACAAAATTGATAAAATGTTATTTTCACACGCGTTACAATTAAATTTTTAGTTAATAATTGTCCAAAATGTTTAAATGGCTATTTCTAGACATTGTTACCATAGCAGATATGATTTACATATTTCGATTCATATTGAAATACATATTAGATAAGTTTTGGTTATGCACTGCAAATTTTAAAAGCAAGTATGTCTAAAAAGGGCAAATTTTACTCAAATACGACAACTTTTTAGGAACTTCTTAGAGTATAAGACAAAATAATCAAATGACGAATTAAATCAAGAACGTAGAAAGTATTGGAAAAAGATGTGGTAACAACTCTCGTTTATGCTACTAGAAAATTAATACAGTACTATATCAGATACAGATATCTGAGAGCCATAACGAGTTAAGTCCAAATTTATCAAAATAAAGTTATTCGTTTTAAGTCAAATGTTATTAAAAGTTCCACCGTCCTTTATAGTCCATTATGGCCTTAATATGAGGGCAGTAGATATACTAAATGCTTAAGATTAAGTGTAGCATTGTAGTGTTCTTGAAAAGTATGAAATAAAATTGATAATAAAAGCTTCGAAAACTGGGGACACGTTTGAGTCCATCAATTGATTTTTTTTGAAAAGGGTGAGTTTGTATCTTACAAAATCACTCATATTTTGTGGAAAACAGTGAAAATTTGTAGCATTTTTCTTAAACATCCTATAATATGTCAATGAGTAGGATAATTTCTTATTCAAAAACTGATGAATTTTGAAAATACATCTTCTTATTCAATAATTTCAAATACTCTTTGGCCTACAGAAAAAATTTCAAAACCGTTTCTGTAAGTAACTTCAAGCTTCAAAAGATAAAAATGGAAAAAAAATTGTTCATTTGAGAGCATTTAAATGTTTGGTAATTTGGAAGAATGATTAATGCAAGAAATGCACTAGGTTTCATCATAGTCAATAAACTAAAGATTCAAGTAAAAACATATTTTTGGAATTCATTGATTATTTTTCATTATATGAGTTACTGAACATGTAGAGGATGTTCTTGAAACACAATTATAAAATTACTTATTCTTATAATTCGGATTTCACAACAAAAAGAGCATTCTCGAAACACGACAACAAATACTTATTTAAGTTTACGGTCGGTGTTTCTCAATATTTTACATTTTCAATTATACTTCTAGAAACCGCAATCTAAACATACCTTCCTGGAAACACAATAATAAATATGTGTTTAAGTTTACAATCTGGGTTCTCTAATAGTGACGCTTTTAATTAAACCTAGAATAACCCGCAATTTAACAAGATATCAATGACCGCAGTAAAGTAAGGAATTTCCGTTAATCGCTTTCAACCCTTACCTGATTAAACACATAAGATAGTCTCATCATACATCTCGAATTATACACATTACGTATTTTCATGCAACTGTAATTTTCATACTTATTTTGCTTTCGTTAATAAAAAAAACTATATATAAGTCTATAAGTTTACAATCGGAGTTCTCCAATAGTGACGCTTTTAATTCAACCTAAAATAACCCGCAATTTAACAAGGTATCAATGACCGCAGTAAAGTAAGGAATTTGCGTTCATCGCATACGATTAAACACATAAGATAGTCTTATCACACATCTCGAAAGATACACATTACGTATCTTCAGGCAATCGTAATTTTCATACTTGTTTTGCATTCGTTTATAAAAAGAAACTTTTTCTGATTTCAAGTTTTATTTAGTTTTATTTTTTTATTTTATTAGCGCTACAACTCAAATATCGTAAAGTACCCTTGTAATTAATTTATATCCGATTTATTTCAGCACACTGTATAAAATACATACATCTGTAAACACATTTATTGTTGTGTAATAACTATTTCTTTCATTTCTCTGCAAGCATATATAATATTAATCGCTTTATTAACAATGAAACTTTTATTAACCATATAATTAAGTATGTATTAAATTAAGTGGTTACTATATCTATTGCGATATATCGTTAGTAGTGAAAGCCATTTTTTTCAAATATGTATATTCAAAGAACAATACACTGCAAGTCAGTTTTAGTATCATATGCTCTAGGATAGTGAACATTTGTTTTCAAAAATTGTTTTTTCTATTCACATTTATTTCTGCACGTTTTGTTTTAGAAAAACCTTCCCAGTTTCTGCTTACGCCATTTTCAGGGGTAAATAATTGTAGCTAGTGCTGAAGGTGAGGAGAGAAATATAATTTTATGGAATAAAATTTATTAAAAAGTTTAAATTCTAAACTTATAATACATAATTTTATTTTTGATTTTGTAATTGTCCTTTTTCTGTAAGAGTAGCAGCAATAATTAGAATGTTGGATTTTTTGTATTATAACTTTATGGTGCGCGTATTGTAGGTTATTGGCATTAGTGCTGTGAAATTCAGGTGGAAGAAGCTTATTAAATAAAAATTAAGAAAAAGACACATTTTTTGTGGGACTTGTCTGTTAAAAATGCAGGGTATTCAAAATGAAAGAGGGATATATTTTTTCTATATATTTATTAACACCTAAGAATTGCTAAACTAAAATCATTCTAAAATAATAATATGATAAAATTTAAAACAAAATATTTTATACAAAAAAATATCATTAAGCAATTTTCAACATCCGGATTTTTACTTAAAACATCTTTAAATTTCTCGGCAATAGCCAGGGTCATCTCTTAACGTCTGAGTCGCCAGGTCATCTGTTAACTCACTGAGGTGTTCTGCACATGCTTAAGGGGCCTAGTCGGGAAAAAGCTTCGGATAGCTGTGTCACTCTCTAGAAAGTTTTTATACATGCGCCGCTGAATAATTTTGCTCTTGACTATACCTTCATTGGACGTTTTATTCAGCGACTTCATTGAGGTGCGATTCCCGATAGAGGTAACACTTCCTTGCTCCATTTGTAGTGACAAAGATACTTATTTAGAAAATTCATTTTAACCAACGAGTACGGAATAAAAGTTTGAAACTTGCTGAGCATAATTATGAAGATTCATTCTAGAAGACATGTATGAATTCTACCTCGAATTTTACCGATTGATATCATAATTCAGGAGTTAATCACATTCAAATTTCACTTATATTTACAGTATAAATTTTCCCTACATAAAGTGAAAATTTATTAAAATTGATATACATGTACCCTCTAGTACACTTTCAACTACTGATCCTCGAAATTTGGTGTAATTTGAACAAACCGTATGAAAGAAATAAATTTTGAAAAATTACCTTACAAACACTGGTTCGATTAGCCCTCTTAACATGAAAAGTAAATCACAGATAAATTTTCAGTACGGATATTTGTGAGTACGATCTTTTTTGTGGCTTGCACTTGCAACATGTTTGCAGTTATAACACTCCAGCCTATCAAGTGTTTTTCACAAACACGACAGTATGTAACCGATCCGCTATATCTTAGGTGCGGAAATTGGGAGATAAAGTTGTATATTTGAGGAGCTAAGGGTAAGAACCCCTCAATTTTGACATTGTATACATTTGCGAAAATATTAATTATTATATTAATTTCCGTCCGCACGTACGTATCTCAATTTCGTCTGTGTTTGACGGATCGCTGGGAATTTATTGATATTCTTAGTTCTCTTTCTATTTAAAAAGACTGACGTTATCTTTGTATCATCTTTGATTTCTAAGCTATATTTTTCTCAGTGCTTGTTAAAATCTTTGAAAAAAATCATATTACCTTGTTTTCTAAATATTGAAATACATTGATAAATAAGAAAAACTATTCCAGTTGAGTTTCCCTGGGTTTCCCTGTTTGAGCTCGCATAAGGCAGCCTAGATTTTTATTTTAAATGCACTATATACGTTAATCAATAGAACTGTTATACCTACAATAGCATTATGTGTAAATTTATGGAGGATCACCATATACATATTATACCTACGAAGTCTAAACAATAACAAACTTTAATTTGTCGACCCCTGTCTGAAACTGAATACGTATATTCATATATGATATTAATCATAGTTTTACATTTACATTATTCAATTGGTCACGTTTCATAGTATGAAAAGTTTTGTTGTTCACGTTTTGAAAATTTGTAGAATTGTAGAACCAGGCGTTCACATTTGTGGATGTTCATGATATGGATTGTTCAGGTTATAGAGACTGTATTGTATTTCAAATGACATTTTAGACTAAAAACGCAAATCATTGTAAATTTGTTAAATTGCTTGTTTCAAAAAACAAATTTACAGAAGTATTTATTGATTTTATTTTTCTTTTGACCAGTGATCTTTTATGATTTTCAGATGGTGGGCCTGAAGATCGTGGACGACTGCCTAAACAGATCATTTTACAAACTGGGCCTAGTAGTAGGAAAGCATCCAGGATATTTTTTAATCGTCCCCATTTTCATAACGATACTGGGCATGACAGGATACCAAAGAATGCACAATAACATAGATCCAGAATATTTATTTAGTCCTATAAATGGAGAAGGAAAATATGAACGAGCTGTAGTTGAGAGTTTTTTTAAAGTGAACTATACAAGTAGATTCGATGTGGCAAGGATTACGAGAGCAGGTTAGTAGAAAAATTACAAAATTTTACATAGATGTCCTGAAATGTCACCGATATATTATAAGCAAGTGATCAAAACTTGGCACCCTAAATAGTGCAGTCTGCCTATTTTTAGCCCCATGTTAATTTTTCACTTCGGAGATACAGTCAACAAAAATATGTAAAAAATCGGAAATTTTCCGTAGAATTCAATAAACCAAAATACAAACAACAGGCACCTCGGGGGCCCATAGTAAATTGGGCCCAAAGTTGGCCAAAAACGGTTTTTTCCATTTTACTCTGTCATGGTGCCATAAAATGAAAAAAAGTTTTATACAAAAGTTGTAGAACTATTAAGTACGGATCGATCTGTGGAAATCCGATGTCAAGAAATTCAAACATAAATTATTTATTTGAAAAAAAACCGTTAAAAATCGCGTTTTTTTGAAACGCTCATATCTTCGTGAAAACAATTCATTTTTTCACGAAATTTGGTAAAAGTGTAGCTCCCTACTAACTAAAAAAGATCGTTTTCAAAAAAATTTAAAAAATATTATATAAACGTTTTGCAAAAATTGATTTTTTTCGAAAAAAATCACGTTTTTTGAAAATCTCGATAGCTCATACACGCTTTCATATTTCTAGTCAATTTTGAGCTTAAAATTTGCTTGAAATGTTGTACTAACATGGTTATTTATTGCGCGCTTTTTAAATTGATCGGTAATATGCGAAAAATCGGTTGAAAAATCGTTTTTTTTTTTTAACAACAAAAAAAATCGATTTTTTTTCAAGAAAAAGGCAGCAGCGGCTCAACATGCCTACCGCTCCTATTTGCAGTTGCAAACGTGGCTCGGAACTTCGCTAGAGCCAGAACAATGGGGTTGGACTTCCGACGGCACTATTCTGCTTCCCACGTACAGCTCGGATCAGCTGGTTCCAGACGAAATCGTTAAAACGATAGCCTGCAGATGCGGAAGCGGATGTAAAACGAAGATCTGTAGCTGCAAGAGGCATGGTTTGAAGTGTTCAAGCATGTGCTTGACGTGCGATCAAGAAAATTGCACTAATATAGAAATAACTACGATGGAGGCAGATGCTCTTGATGACGACTTGGACGAAGATATATTTAATGAGTCTTGCGTGGTGATGGATGAATCACAGACCAATGTCCATGATGATGATGAGATCGAAAGCGAAGCCGACTCTTCCGTACTCGCTGCATACAGCGAAGAACGTACCAGTGACAACGAGGAGGGGGGGAGGACTCTCCGATAAAAAAACTACGGATCAATTAAGTACTGTACACGTTTATATTCACTGTCAATATTTTGAACTTTCATGTAAAATAAATATTTTATTTTTATACTAAAAAATGTTGCTTAACAATTATTATTTACCTGTCAACTCATATGCCTTTAAGAATCAACATAACGTTCAAGAGACATAATCGTATGAACGCTCTGTGTGAAGTTGAAACTACGATACGGTACGTATGATAAGAACATACAGTTTTACAGATGTATCCACGTTAACACCGCACCCCCACGACACCGCTCGAGCGAACGAACGTATGAGCCGGGGTGTGCTCCGCTTGCCATTAAATTTCCAAAGAATAGAGAGCGAATATGTCATTGTAGTATTTTTGTATGTAAAATACAAGTATTGAACTACAAACTCTGTAAATTTCAGCCCTTAATATTAAAAGATAGCGTCACTAGATTTTTTTTCAAAAAAAAAATATCTCGGCTCCAAAGGGTCGTAGATAAAAATTTTTTTTTGTAAATTTATAAAAAAAATACCAGCTATTCAATGCTGCTAACAAAAAAAAAAAATATTTTTCTTGAAAAAAAAATCGATTTATTTGTTAAAAAAAAAACCGATTTTTCGCATATTACCGATCAATTTAAAAAGCGCGCAATAAATAACCATGTTAGTACAACATTTCAAGCAAATTTTAAGCTCAAAATTGACTAGAAATATGAAAGCGTGTATGAGCTATCGAGATTTTAAAAAAACGTGATTTCTTCGAAAAAAATCAATTTTTGCAAAATGTTTATAATATTTTTAAATTTTTTGAAAACGATCTTTTTTAGTTAGTAGGGAGCTACACTTTTACCAAGTTTCATGAAAAAATAATTTGTTTTCACGAAGATATGAGCGTTTCAAAAAAACGCGATTTTTAACGGTTTTTTTCAAATAAATAATTTATTTTTTAATTTTTTGACATCGGATTTCCAGAGATCGAACCGTATTTAATAGTTCTACAACTTTTGTATAAAACTTTTTTTCATTTTATGGCACCATGACAGAGTAAAATGGAAAAAACCGTTTTTGGCCAACTTTGGGCCCAATTTACTATGGGCCCCCGAGGTGCCAGTTGTTTGTATTTTGGTTTATTGAATTCTACGGAAAATTTCCGATTTTTTGCATATTTTTGTTTACTGTATCTTCATTTAAGGGTCCAAATCCGTAGGCAGACCGCGCTAAAACTAGTATCTTCATCACAAGGAAAATTATTTATTGAGATTTATGCAATCGTTAAAATACTATCAAAATGACTTTTTAAAAATAACACTACATTTTGCAAATTATGCCGGTAGAGCCCCTGGTTTACTTTAAGTGCACTATATCTGATGACGTTAATAGTTTGGGTCGCTATATACATACAATAGCATTGTGAGAATCTCTTTTGTACTATATTCATAGTTTAGTTTTACTTAGAAAATTGCCAGTACAAGCTGAAGGAAAAAATTATTTCATGCTTCCACTTTATACATTAAATTTCCTGCAGAAGTTCTAAAGTATGTATAAAGTTGAAACTTTGGGTATTGACCTAAAATTGTCGTTTCATTAACCAACGTTAAACAATCCAATAATGTTTTGATTTATCTAGTATACTTGGCATATTCCAAACATTACAAATAATAGTTATATTATAGATTTCGATAGTTTAGAAAGACACGTTCCACTCACCAGAGAACGTATTAGTTTTTGGCTGCAAATTAAAAATTTCTGACAATCGTGAGGCCATTATTGTGATATAATAGATTCAAGAAGACAATACTGTTATCAGGATAGATTGTAAAGTTTGAGTTTTGATTTAGTTTTATTATAATTTCAAATACATTCTATTTGTTTACATTATTTTGGCCTACTATTTTGTTGTGATTCCTTTGCAAAACAGGAGGCATTTAATTTTGTGTAAGCGAAGTATTTACATAGTGTGAAGCGAATCAACAATAGGTCTTCCTGCCATTTAACACATTCTCTTTGGACGTTAATCGGACTGGTTATCTTCTTTCTTGTTGATTAGGTAGCATGACAAGTTACATAACATTTTTCAACTCGGTTTCAGTTTTAGAAATACACATTTTAGCTAAGACACTGCGTAATAATCGATTTTATCTGAAGTTCCTAAGACTATTGATTGATATACCTTCGTTTCAATACACATGTCCCAATTTTGTGGGTAACCATTGCTTATATGAAAATATCAAGATCATCTCTTCTTACCTACTTTAGATACTAAGCCACTGTCCTATAAATTATTTGAAAATTTGTTAAATAAACCTTAGCGCCAAAAGTATTAGTCAGATATTAGTTTTTCAATAAAATGTTTTTTTTCCTATCCAAAAAATGTGTCATACCCAAAAAATATTAATCAGGGAATGTTAATCGGGGGAAAATTAAATGTCATATTTTAGATGATTAAAAGTTAACGTCTCGGAATACTCTCTGATTCCGCTCTCAAAGAGGAAATTTTCCTTAGTAATCTCCCCAATGCTCAAGCACTATTATTTCCGAAAATTTTTTCGAGATCTCAAATGTGAAAATTATCCCGAATCGAAGACGAGGGATTATTTTCATATAACTTTCGCAACCGAGAAAAAATTTCTGGAAGTAATTCAAGCACGTAGAGGATTCGGCAAAAAAATGTCGCACCTAAATAAAATTAAGAAAATAATGATATGATATTCAGATTTTTATGGTATGAATAGTCTTCCCCGAATTTTAGTTAGATGAAGTAATCAGAAGTGGATTAAGTATAGTCTAATCAATTTACTTTGTTTTTTATTAAAATAGACGGAAGATATATTTTTTACAAAAACTTTTGATAGGACCATTTGTTTATGTACCATATATTTTATTAGATATCTCTAGTAAAATAAAATATCTTCCTGGGATTTTAGTTATATGAAATAATCGCAGGAATATAAGTGTACTGCTTCCGTGTAATATTTTCCGTAAAAGTGCCAGAAAATTTTAAATAAACACAGCTTTAAATCATTTAAGTACCAAATTCACCGTAATTAGTAGCGGAGCAAGTAGTAGCTAATAAATTATTCATCCTTAGGTCATGCGCTGCGATAGCCCGCCCTCCATCAGATCATAGCAGATAGCCGATGACACTGTTGGCGGTGTTTTGGTTCCTACATTTCAAAATGTTGTGGGGTATAGTTGTCATTTCTGTAAATAACTACGTATCCCTGTTTATTTCGAGAATTTCTAGTTATTTTATGCATAATTGTTTTTAAAATGCATAAAAAAACGAAGTGATATTTCTTTGAGTAATTTTTGGCCATTTGGCGTGAAAGTAAACTGGTATTCTGCTATTAAATAAAAATAAATTAACAAATATTGTAACGAAAATAAAATAAAAAATTCTAAAATTAAATAGATTTAAAAAAACGTATTAAAAATGAAACAAAACATTTTTTTTTAAATGTTACTTTATAAGGGGCTTAAAAATGTCGTCCTGTTGCGCCTGGCAATATCCTAATCGGTGATAAAATTCATTCCTGACATTTAAAAGCATGTCAGGAGTCACACTCTGTAGGGCGGCAACAATTTTAGCATGTAGCTCTTGCAAGTCACGGGCTCGCTCGTGTTCATGTTTATAAATTTGCGAAGTTACATATCCCCACAATAAAGAATCGTCGGGGAATCTTGGTGACCATTTCATTGTGCCTCATCCACATGTAAGACGATCGGGAAAAGTGTTGTCTAAAAACTCATGTCACCCTTCTTGCATTATGAGCAGGACAGCCATCTTGCTGATACTAAATCTCCCCGAAGTTGACGTCAAGAGTTTGAACAGCCGAATAATCTAATCCTGCAAAATGTTTAAATATTTGTCGGCATTTAAGTTACCGTCAATAAAAATAGGACCAATAACATGATCACCTAAAATGCTGGCCCAAACATTTTCCTTTTATGGATATTGAGTACGTAATGGCACACTCAAATGTTTATTTTTCCTGGACCAATATCGAACTACAGAAGGATTATGCGGGCCATATATGGAAAAAGGTGTTTTATCAGTAAATAAAATATTCTTGATGAAACTTTCGTTTTCATTAACCTTTCCCATCATGGTTTCACAAAAATCCAATTGTTTTGTACAGTCTTCAGGAAAAATTTCTTTGGTAGTCATAATTCTGTAGCAGTGGTACTTATTTATTTTCAGAATATTTCGCACTGTTCGCTCATGTACACCAACTTCTTGCGAGATTTGTCTACTCGAACAAGGGGCATTTACATCGGCGAAACTACAGACATTAGTTTCCCGCCTCTCCTTAAGTAAACTGTAGGCTCACCTTCGTCATTTAAATGACTACATTTTCTGCAATTTGTCGCACATCCCGCAGACCCAAACTTATGAATGATGTTTAATACAGTTTGAACCGTCGGGGCAGGAAGGTTTTCAAATGTAAAAATGAATCGCCCGATAACTCCCACAGCAGTATTACCGCCATAATACCACTTGATCATTTGCACTTTTTCTTCTGTTGTATGAACATACATTTTTAAGTTAAGGAAAAATGCCAGTTTAACTTACCACGCTAACGGCTGACGCAATAATAAAAGAAAGGAGACAACATAACAGCAACGTGAGAGCAGTTCACCACGTGATGACAAAATTGTTTATTGCAGTGTTCCCAGATTGTGAAAGTGTGATTATCAAAAAGTAACAATGAAATTACTAGATTTAAGGAAAAATTAGCAGATACTTCAAATAATATGCCAATATTCAAAAACTTTGTATACATTCCAGAACATATTTTATGTTCATGGATGTATACAATATATCTTATCTTGTAATTTTCTTTAGCGATTTCTGTAATATTGAAAGTTGATGAAGTCAATTTATCATAAAAACTCATTTGAAGAGGACTGTAAGTATTGGGGAATTTAACACTAAACTAACATACACAAAGTATTTATCACCCTATGTCTCAGTATATACAGCGTTCATCATGAAACACATTGCTTTATAAAGTATATGATTTATATTTATTCATATTAATAGGTAGGTCACTAGCACATTATGGCTTTTATAGCTAACTAAAAATTTCCCACAATTATTGTTATTTAGTAGTATTAGTATTTTAATTGAGATGCACATATGTAAATATAAATACAACATATTTTATACAGTTGGTTGCCGACAGTAATGGCATTATTTGAAAACTTTCTAGGAGTTCTATGTAACGACATGATGTAATTTTCTACGTTGGCAATATTTTAGTATTATAATATTGTAATGTTGTCAGTTACGAAATTATAATTTGCCTTGTTAATACTGTAAATTAATTCAGGTTTTTATAAAAAAAAATAATAGGGAATTCATAATTAATCGTTTGAACCTCCGGATTGATACAATACTCAATATTCATACAATATGTGGCATACCGAAAGCGTTGCAACATGTTTTTAATTAACGTATAATTTTCTCATAAAAGGTGTCAGTGTATCTAGGTAAGAGCATATGTTTAATGCATTTTATTTGCATAAATAAGATGATTCCAATCAACCTGATTTCTGTACGCAGTACACTTCGTTTCAAAGTAATTAATAAAAGTAATAGACCTTGAAAAATAATAAATTCGACATTGCAGTTGCATTTGCTGTAATCCTTCCGGTACAGATCGTGTTACACATTTCGTGACCTCTTTTGATTACACATGTATCCATGGTGATCCTTAAGTACATCGAGACAATTCAGGAGATGATTCCTGAACCTATTTTGAGACGAAAAGCTTAAATGATTTTGTTTCTATTTCATTTGGAAGATACATTGTTGATTAAAAAAAAAAAAGATTTGATAGATTAAAAAAAAAGTCGTAGATTATTTGGGAGCCCAATTTGAAAAAATAAAAATAGAAATACATGTTTCTGTTTTGTTTAATTTTATTAAATTACCAAAACTTAAATTTTTTTATTCTGCAATTCTCTTAAAATGCAGATTAGAAAGTTTAGGATAAAAACGTATAAAAAGCTACTTTATCGAAGACTTTTAAATTAGGTGTTGATAACAATAAAATAGTTATTATAAAAAAAATTAATTCTCTATTTAACTTTTTAATAACTGAAGAGTTCAAAAATACTAAAACACTAAATTAGCCTAACGCTCAGACAAAATCTGATATTAACAAAAAATATTAATTAATCCCTGGCGTCTGAACTACAATTATCCAAAGTTAAAAATTTTAAAAATGGCGGTATCTTAATCGGGTGCAAAAGTAAAGCTGACAACGAAAAACTAAAAAATGGTCCAAGAAAATCTGCCGGACACATATGAAGTTAAAGAATTACAAGGCATCAGCCGTAGAATTTGTGTCTTTGGATTTAGTGAAAATTGCCCTGAAAATGTTTTACTGGACTACTTAAAAAAATTAAATACTGATATATTTTCTGAAAATTGTGATTGTAAACTTATTAAATTTTTTGCTACTAAGAAAAACAAAAACATATATCAAGCAATATTACAGCTAGATAGGATTTCCTATGATAAGGTCATTCAGGCCGACAATTTGTTTATAGGCTACGATAGTTGTGTTGTTTTTGATGCCATAGATATTGATAGATGTTTCACGTACAACGAATTTCACCATTCCTCTAACAATTGTGACAAACCTGTTTCATGCACTTGTGTAAATTTGAAACCTTAACGTGCTGTAATTGTTTTAAATTATAAAAATGTATCAACCGATCACGCAGTCTGGGATGTCAATAAGTGCACCGCATATATTCAAGCGCGTGATAAATTCCGTAATAAATTAATATTATTAGCTTTATCTGGTCAATAGCAATCAGCGGTTTTACGCTGTTACCGGCACTTCGTCTTCACAAACATGCTACATTTGCAAGGCCACCCCAAAAGAAATGAAAAATATAGAGAGAGTTGTCGAAAAGGAGCAGAACGAGGAAGCTTTTAAATTTGGACTATCAACCTTATATGCCCGAATTAGATGCTTTGAATATTTGCTTCACGTATCCTATCGTAAGGCTGGGAATCGAATACGAATAATTCGAGTACTCGAATATTCGTGTATTCGAATACGAATTATTCTAATGGGAAATTATTCGAATACTCGAATACTCGAATACTCGAATATTCGATTACTCGAATATATTCGAGTATTCGAATATTAGATTATATTTGAGTAAATTTGAATATTAAAATATATTATTAAATTATGTACGAACAGGTATGCAATATGCATCCAACCAAAGTAGGTAAATAGTAGGTATACGTAGGTAACTATTCTAAAATTCAAATATATAAATAGACCACATTAGTGGCACCTCTTACTCCTAGTCAAACTATTCCATCTCTTTCTCGCCTCGACCTTATTCTTACTGTACTAAGGCAGGGGTTAAAATTAAATTTTAAATTTTAGAAAACCTGTAAATATTTAACTATTGACTTTTCATGTATTTGTTTTACCTTCACAATCTGCTTCTTTTTTAAAAACATTCTAATTTTAGAGCACTTTTATTTTTTTCGAAAAGGAAAAATAGTTATGACACAGAAGTATAATAAACTAGCTCTGTTTTCGTTTTATTTAAGCTTCAATGGTTAAATGTGAACAATAGCGCCTCAATCCTAAAATAAAATACTAACTAAATAATTCTGACCCTTAAAGCACATGTACCGGAAACATCCCCCATTGTGGGTATGGAAAGCAAATCAAATTACCTACTTAGTGGATTACGTCACGACTATTACTGTAGTCTATCCAACCAAATACTCAAATAGAGTATTCACTAATCACTAGTATTCAGTGTTATACCCATTAATAATGAATATTCGAGGATCCGGATTATTCGGATACCTATTCGAATAATTCGGATTAATCAAGTATTCGATTATTCGAATAGGTATTCGAATAAGTCGAATTATTCGAATATCCGAATACTCGAATAATTCGAATATTCGAATATTCGAATCATTCGAATACCTGTTCGAATAATTCGAATAATCCGAATATTCGAATATCCGAATAGCTCGAATATTCGTATATTTTTTAACGAATATTCGAATACTAAAATGGAAAATTCCCAGCCTTATCCTATCGTTTAGATATTAAGAAGTGGCAGTTTTCAATTTCTTTCTGATTTTGGACCACTGTGCATTTATCGGATATTGAGAATGTTGAGATAAAGGTACTTATGTGTTCTATGTTTATTTAACTTAAATAAAATAAAAAATAACGTCTCCGAAAGAAATTAGTGCCTAAAATTAGCGGGAAATATTGGAATATATTAATAAGCAATTTTACTATTGTCTAAACGTTATTTGTGGCATTCTATAAATGTTTCGTTTTCTTCCATGAATAATTCTTGGTTATCTAAAAAACACAGTTAATTACCCAGTATGCTACTGGTAAAGTAAACTTCTGCGCTTGTGACTTTTACATCAAAAAATCAGTCAAATGGTATTTTTTTGACAACTAATATGAGACAAAAAAATAATATGTTTTCCTGACGTTTTGGAAACGAATCTGCTTCAGAAACGTTTTTGAGATAACCAAGAATTATTTGTGGTAGTAAGCCCCCAAGAAAGAAAAAATAAAGCAATTTTACGATTTTACACAGGAATAAGTTGATAATTTGAAAGTTAACAATTACAGTTCCAGTGGAAGGTTACGCTGGTGATAATATTTTTTACGTTTACTGAATCATTTTGTTTAGAAATATGAAAAAAGTGTTAGCAGATATCGTAAAAATTAATGCAATAGCACCAATTAAGAAAACGAACACTGTTTAAGAGGGCTAATCGAACCAGTGTTTGTAAGGTAATTTTTCAAAATTTATTTCTTCCATACGGTTTGGTCAAATTACACCAAATTTGGAGGATCAATAGTTGAAAGTGTACTAGAGGGTACATGTATATCTATTTTAATTAATTTTCACTTTATGTAGGGAAAATTTATACTCTAAATATAAGTGAAATTTGGACGTGATTAGCTCCTGAATTATGATATCAATCGATAAAATTCGAGGTAAAATCATATATGTCTTCTAGAATGAATCTTCATAATTATGCTCAGCAAGTTTCAAACTTTTATTCCGTACTATTTGGTTAAAAAGAATTTTCTAAATAAGTATCTTTGTCACTACAAATGGAGCAAGGAAGTGTTACCTCTATAGAGAATCGCACCTCAATGAAGTCGGTGAATAAAACGTCCAGTGAAGGTATAGTTAAGAGCAAAATTATTCAGCGGCGCATGTATAAAAACTTTCTAGAGAGTGACACAGCTATCCGAAGCTTTTTCCCGACTAGGCCCCTTAATGGTGGTGGTCCCTTTTCATATTAATAAAGGAACGTCATTTTTCTCATGTTATTATCGCTGGAACATTATAAAATTTACACAGTAAGTAGTTGGAGATGTAACTAATAAGTAGTGATAAAAAGAGATATTTAATATTTTTGCACCTGCGCACCTTGCGATTATCTCATAAACGGTTGGCCAACAAATAGTCCCTTTTCATATTCACGTACATATATTACACTCGAAACTATAGTTTTGAATAAAAAACATATTCAAAATGCCTGCAGACACAGTGAATAATTCCCGGAGTATTTCAAATTTCCTCACAAGCACAAGAGTATTTTAATTTTATTTGTGTGAATCGTATAAGTTTAATTGGTATATTATGATACCAAATCAATTTTTGGTCTTTCGAATTAGATCCCCGTTGAGGTAAGTTTTTACAGGACTAATCTACTAAATATTATAATGTGCATGAATAATTTTCTGAAATTATATAAAACGTAATAAGAAAAATAATTTTGCTTAAATTGAATATTATTAGGTAAATATTGAACACTATTAGGAAAAATGGATTTTTATACCATAGCCGCCCTACAGTGCCAAGTTGAATCCCTTGGATTACTTTGTACGGCCATGTCTTCTTCAAAGACTGCACGAAAATGGTCTAAATCAATTTAATAATATTGGGGAGTTATAACAATGCTTAACGCGATATTGAGAAGAACTGCCTCAGATTTTAGTAGCGGGGGCCATACCATAGTTGGAGGAGAAGAGTTATAGCAATTGTGCCTGCACGAGCAAATCAAATTTAAAGCGTATGATTCATTACCTACTTATTAATTGAATCTTCCGTTTGCGTTTGAAAATATTAATTTTTCAATGATTTAATAATCATTATTTTTTTCAGGGCAAATTTCATTAGTGCCTACCATCTAATTATGGATTTCTGGTGAAATATCCTCTACTATCTTTTCGTGTTGAATAAACTATTTCTTTAGCTCGTATTGTTGATATTTAGATAATATAGTAGTATAAGCAATGGAAATATTATTAGAAAACGAGCCTTGTTTTTTGACGTTTCGGTAATTTGTTCGCAATTTCTTAAACTGAATTTTATTGCTTACGTAATAGGACCAAGTTTATTAAAATCGGTTGAGAAATAAAGAAATGGCAGGGAAAATATTAAAGTTTATTTGTTTGTTCCAGATTTTAAAAATGGCGAGTATGCCTTTTAAAATTCGTTGCATCTCCCAAATCAATGAACCAATTTAACTCATCATAGTCTTAAAATATAGAGGAAAGTTCATTTTTTCGAAACATTATTAGTTCTGTCATTCTGATAACTTTCAATTGAAAAGAACGAACGCAAAGGAAAGCCTATTTTCAATTGCGTCCGCCATCTTGATTTCAATATTTCAACAATCTGTAATTAAGCTATAAATACCAAACGCCAATTATTGACACCAAATTCGTTAAAATCGTCTGAGAAACAAAAATTTGGCAAAGAAAAACAAAAAGTACGGTTTTCTCGGCTCACCCGGTATATCCATCCATGTATGGTCTACAACTTTTCTGAATATTCCCGGCCCTTCCTGTACAATTCTAGTTCCTTCAATAAATCTAGACTAACTTGGCTATTTAATTTAAGTTTTAATACTGGTAACGCTATCTTTTGGTACACCTGGGAACCAGTCCATTGGCGTAACAGTAATAACAAGAATGTATTGTTCATAAATCGTTATTTGATTTCACCAAATTGCGACTACTTACTACTTTTTTTTACAGGTCGTTGGGGTAGAGTAATTCTTACTACAAAAGATGGCGACAAGAATATGTTAAGAGCGGCAGTTTGGAAGGAACTTGCATTCTTAGATAGCCTTATCCAAAATATGACTGTTTTTTATGATGACCAATATTTTACATATCAAGACATTTGTGCCAAATGGATGAACGAGTGTTTCCAGAACGATATACTCAATCTGGAATATATTATAGACGACGTAAGTAAAAAAATATTGAACTGATTCTGCAGTTGATTCCTTGTGAAACATTATTAAATTTTTAAACACATAAAGCAAATTTCTTTATATATATATTTAAAAAATACACTCGTAGATATTGATTATAATAAAACACATTTGATAATTAATTATGACGAATCATATGAGAGGGAACTCGTTGTATTTTCATTGTTAGTGTTCTTCATTTGATTATTTTTAAAATTCGCGTATGAGCAACTATAAAACTTATAAACTTAAATATTAGTCTTAACATTGAATGAAGGAATATATAAAGATGCGCAAGTGTATGTAGAAATCCGTCGCCAAAGCTGGATTCGACATCTGGGACAGCGCCATTTCCGTTTGGGTCCGAGATTTCTCAGTCAGTTCGTTAGTCGTGTAGATTTTAATCAGGAAACCTCGAGAATCAATATAATACACCAAAATAATACGGATTTGTCATATAAATTTAAAGTTAAAAGTGCTTAGTTTTCGAGACAGAGGACGCATTTCTCCAGAGATAATTAAGATATTGCTATAAAATTAGGTTTTCATCTCTCCATTCCAAATTATATTAATGGAAAAATTCAAAACCATAATATTTTTTTAACGATTCTCAATGGACTTTTAGTTGTGATGTCACATAATTATGTAACCTACGTACTACTGTTATGACATACTGGTTGCCTACACATCACACTGGAACTTGATCTTTTATGCATATGTCTGTATAGGCGACATTTTCGAGGGTTTTATTTTATTTCTCCCTTGGAGGAAATATTTAAGAACTTTCAGTAACTAATTTACACACAGAGAACATGTTTGATTATGTACAATGTTCAGCACATTAGAAAAACTCTATTATTGATTTAATAAATTAATAGTTAAAACGTATTTAGTATCCACCAATAGGAATTACGATCTGTGAAAAGCAAATTGAACATGTCAATTAATTTGTGGCTAACCTCAAGTTGTTGACATAGTTTATAACCTATTTTCCTTTTATAAAATAACTGATTGTGTTTAGACTGTTGGAATATATCCTATAGGTAGGTAATTAAGAAAATTTTTAGTCTTACCGGTTTTTTTTATTTAAAATAATTTCTACTTCACTGATTTATCAGCATATCAATATACCTATAAAATAAAATATAAAAACCAGTTGTATGAGTAATATTTGACCTCTGCAAAGAAAGTAAAATCATACGAAAAGGAGAAAATTCTTCTTTAAATTTGATATTTTTTGGAAAATTAAACATTTTATATCCACTTTTATTAGTATGATCACACTTTGGATCAAATCATAAAACCATAGCTCAAAATAAACACAAAAACATATTTTTAATTCGATAATACAACACTTGAACTTGAGTATACTAAAGTTAGGTTATGAAACGACACGAACAAGCTAAAAAGATGATGAAGTTAGCAGCTATTAACTTTTGACTTTACTCCTATTGGAGGATATTTCATATGTTTTTAATATTAATTAATTACATTAATAATAAAAGTTTGTGTAACGCGTTATAATTGCATATATTTTCACATGACTTGTGTATGGTCGACTTTATAGACATTTGCATTAAGGGTCAAGTTCTAGTGTAATGTGTAGACAACCGGTGTATCATGACAATAGTACGCAGGTTGCATAATTATGCTACGTTATACTAAAAGAGCCTATTAACAGCTAATTGATAAGTAGGGGATGAATGAATCTGAAATGAGTTTAACTAAAGAAGTTGCATCCTATCAAAAATTATAAGAAAACTTTTTGTGCATTAATGATAGTAAATGCCGAAAAAGAAAGAAAAAATAGTTTAGGTCAGTGGCGTCTCTTTTTTTTTTGAGAAGAATATTTTCGACGCCCCCACCGTTACGCCTCTGGTTGTAATGGAGAGATGGAAATTACAGTGAGAAGTGTCCTGATGTACGCAACATTTATTTTTCGAATTTAATATTGTTATTAAATTATTTGCGGAGAAATCGGGAAAAAAACTGAAAATAAATGAAAACTTCAACGTCTTCAAAAACTAAACATTTTTAGCTGTAAATGTATATGACAAATCTATGTCTACATTAATTTGGCATGTTCTATCGAGTTCTTAAGTTTCCCGATTGAAATATAGCCACCCTGTAGATGCAGAAAGTAAGATATTATAAATAGTAAACGAAAGTTGTTAACTAAAAATGCAATTCCTATAAAAGTCATCAAAAAAAGGTAAGTATTTAAGTTTTTTTTACAAATAAGATTTTTTGAAATTTAGAATCGGTTTATAAACAAGCTATTCATTATTTATTATTTATTTATTAAAGGCCATACAAAAATAGCACAATGTAATAATAGTAATACAGGTGCTGAAAGCCTACTTTGTCACACGAAGTTTGCAGCCCGAACGGAGACAAAGGCTGCAATCAATGTGTGGCAAAGTACTTTCCGCACAAGTTGTGCATATTATTTATCTACGATCGTGAAATGTTTGTACTGAATAAGGCTTAATCTCTATAATTCCTTTTGAATTACAGGTATTTCAGTTTGACTTTTGTTAAATTTGATTCTCTCATGTTTAATTTTACCGTACCTAATCAACGACTTTTATTAACGTATGGAATAACGTACTTTCCACACTAGTGCGGAAAGTAACTTTTTCCACACGGGGTATTGTAAGAGGCCACTTTCTATTCTATATTGCTTGCATGTGAGAATTTCAGACCTTCTACACGGTCGTAAAAACTTGTTTTATGGATACCATTATAAGACATGTTTCTTTAATTTAGTTAAATATATTAGGTATGTTATTTAATGAAGTTTACAATTTACTTTAAAATGCGATTTTTCGTATCCTCTCCTAATTCTGTTTTTTTTTTAAGGTTTTGAGTTTAAAATTTTATTATTTATTTACCTATTCATAGTTTTTTATTTTCTGTTAATAAGAAATTGTTTGTGATTAAAACAAAATCGTGATTTTTCAGTTAAAAAGAGTATTAATTAGAAAATATCATATTTAAATATCAATACAGAGTCTTCATAAATGATCAAAAACCACATGATCAATTGGTACCTTTTAACTCGTGATTTTATGTCTTTGATATTACGGCCTGATGAGGATTTTCGCACTCACATATGTATCTGAGGAATAGTTTTTAATTATCATTTGCTGACGGCACGACTCGCCGAAGCTTTGGTCATGTGGTTTTCGATCATTTATGAAGACTCGTTGGAAACAGAACGTTTAAAATGTAATTTAAAATTGTAAATACCAGGCTTCCATTTCGGAAGCAAAAAAGCATCGCACTGATCAGACCACAGGACATCAAAATTACTAAAACGAGTTTATGACTCTGCTAAACGACAACGGTGGCAGCACTATTCGGGCAACAATATGTGGATTGAGGGGTGCGGAGAATTAAGTTGAGTGAGAGAGCAATATGAAACGCTTTTATAAGTATACTTACGTTGCGCATATTTTTAACAAAAAAGTACGGGTTATCATTTTAGGTAGCTCAATAGATTTAATGACCTCATTTTTGAACTAGAAAAAAAATTGAAAACGCAATTTAAAGATTCCCCATCCCCGGGATTGCGAATAAAGACACAGAAAAACAACTGAACTTTAACTAAAGCAACTAGGGTGGAAAGATCAACATGTTCTAAAAAATAAATTTTATTTTTAATGACACAAAACTGTGACTAATTAAGGGTTATTCGATAATAATAATTCTTCTCTAGTATTACATCTCAAAAATTAAGCCAGGATACCACGTGGGTCACCCAATTTGGCCACCGTGTACATTACTGAAACATTTGATTTGTATTTTACATCACCAAATGTATGTAAATTGCCTACAGTAATAATTTCAATATTACTCGACAACTAACATGTAATGTCATGATTCGATTATTGACAAATGGAGTTCGATGAGAGTGAGGCATCTATCTATCTTTAACGCCGCAGTAATTTTCGGTTTGCTGTTGAAGACCATGATTGGGGCTACCTACCATAAGTAATAACAATAATAGGTCATTCTCAATTTATTTTCTTAGAAACTCGGCTCGCCCATTGAATATATCTGATATACATGATAAATAATTCATCTTCCGAAAAATTTAATGAAGGAAACTTGCGATGTGGTATCTAATACCAATTTTGATCATTTTATTGAAAGTATCTTAGCTGGTAATTATTGAGTGCATAACCAATCACGGCGTGGTCAATTATTATTGCATAGCTTATTTTATTTCTATCGTTTTTTAATCTAAATTTAAATCTTTTTTTTTTTTTTTCGAGCAAAATAATTCAGGTTGATTAATCAAGCTTCCGAGGTTTTGTCAATTTACAACACAAGAATTTGGAAGTGTCTACTTAAAATTTCTCAATTTGAGGGTGACTACGGGAATATTTTGTACCGTTTTTTTTTTTGCTCGCGACGGTATATTAGATGGGTAAATCTCTAACAAAATTCGAAATAATCAAAAATGTTTAATAATGTAATACGTAGTTTTAGCAACAAATGTCATAAATGTTTAATTCAAATATTTGTTAATAATTTATATTGCAGATTTCATTTAATTTGTTTTTTGGAACAAGGCTGATTGATACGTGTCTAAAAAACAAACAATATATTCAGAATTTCGTAAGGTTCCCTTATACGCAGTTTATATTGTTTAAGTACATACTAATGTTAAATGCTTGGGTATTTGATTACTTCTTCACATCATTTACACTGAGCACTTGAATGAAATGAAGTTTGTTAGTAAACATATTAGATTAAATAATCGTAGTTTATATGGTTAAAATAGCGCGTGCGTGCGTGCGTGCTTGCGTGCGCGTGTGTATGTATCTTGCGTATATTGCGAGGACATTGGCCCACCGCAGACCGGCGTTGTGAGGACATTTTGCATTGCGAGGACCGAAATTAAGTCCTCGAAATGAAGAGTTCTTGGCATTCTTCGTTCAATTCCGAGTCCATCTGTACTTATAACTTGTAAATATTGATGGTCCTCGGAAGGTATGGATTGGATGGACTGGAAAGTTCACCGATTTTTCAGAAGAAGGCGCTTCGGTCGTTTCACTACACACTCGAGTATGTCCAGTAGGTAAGTTAAGAGGATCTTTGATACACACGGTGTGTATTTTTCAACTCGAAATTAAGGCCGATATTTCAGATCTGAGCTCTGTACAGAATGCTCATTTCGATTTTTAATGTTTTTTAAAGACAATTTGATACATTTAAAAATATTTATTTTTGTAAAACATACCTGCAAGTACCATTAAATATATTATTTGCGTATATTCTGAGGATTAATGTTTTTCAATAACCGGCCTTCTAAAAGAACATTCGAATCATACTACTAAATTTTCATATATACAGTGGATTTTAAAAAAATAGAACAAAAATAAACAAATACCTTTTAAATTACACAGAAGAAAAATTCCATATAGAGAAAGAAAATAGTTGAATATTTCACAAAACATTCAAAACAACATTTTGACAATTAGTATGACATACACCAAACTTAGCTCAGCTATTTAGCTTGTAGGTAGGGCAGGCTTTATACAGGGTGGAGCAACAGTGCGTCGGACCTCGATATCTCGAGTTCTACGACAGCTAGAAATTTTTTAAAAATTTGCAAGTAAACTAGATAAATAGTCTATAACTGAAAATTATTTTCGAACATACAGGGCGAGCCAAGACGAAATTACAGGACCAAGTGTCTCTTTTTTAAATGGAATGCTATGCATATCAGTACATTTCTTGAAGCCTCTCTCTATGCTCTATTCATTCCTATATTATTATTGGCTATCTCCTAACCACTTTGATGTAATGAATTTTTTTGTTGAAATAATGCCATCTGCAGATGGATATTAAAAAAAATCACCACCGTCACAATTATGGGTTTTAAGAAAAACTTATGTGAATACCAGTTACGAGACATCTAATTAATATTTTTTGAATCATTTTCATTTCCTAGAAATGTACAGGGTGGCCAAAAATTAGTATTCAACTAAGAACATTTTAAATTGAATTTTCTCAATTTTTTCAAATGGAACACCCTGTATATTTTTCAACGTTGTGATGTAAAAATGAAAAACGAACATTTTTTGTAAGTACTTCCCTATGGCTAATTGCAACCATTTTTGTTTTATAAATAAATAAGTGTCAAATTTAAGAATAAACTAAAAAAAAGAGGTTCCCTCAAATAATTCATTAGAAAAATTTATAATAGGTGTTCGACGTGTTGCCTATTTTGATTGACACACGTCTTTATGCAATTTTGAAATGAGGCCATTTAGTGGACCATTTCCATTGAAATGGGTAAATAGTATTTAACCAGTCCTTTACTGTAATTTTTTTTGTACATTTTATTGCTGTTTTCGTTATTCGACAAGCAATAAAACCTCAGTTTAGTATAAATTGTCGTGTGCAAAGGAGCATTTATCACACTTATCGGTCGTTAGTTACAATTTGTATTGAATTTAAAATATTAGGAATTTTACAATATGAATTTTAATAAAGCGGAACCTGTAGACATGACTTTTTGTTTTGGGCGAGTCACACAGAAATTGTTTACTTGCCAATAGAATTTATCACCAACGTTATCCTGAAAGAAGGCTCCCTGATGTTAGCAGCTTCCAAAACCTTCTCAATAGATTTCTGGAAACTGGAAATGTCGAATATAAAAAAAGTGAAAGAATAAAACGTGTTGTGAACGAAGAAATTGAGTTTTCTGTGATGCTGGCAACGGTTGAGAATACCCATGTTAGTCAAAGAGAAGTGACCTCATTAGTATGAATAAGTAGACGGTCTGTGGGTCGAATCTTAAAAACAAATAAGTTGCATGCATATCATATTCAAATGCACCAGGAATTATCTGATGACGATTTTCAAAAGCGCCTACAATTTTGTAATTGGGTCAGAGGTAAAATGCAAGTTGATGTCAACTTCTTCAATAATGTTTTATTCACTTTTCATAAAAATGGATTTGTTAATAGGCATAATTTCCATTATTATGCTTCGGAAAATCCTCACTTTTTTATGCAAGTTGATAACCAACACAGATGGTCTATAAACGTTTGGGGAGGAATTATTGAAGCACATGTAATAGGACCACATTTCTTTGATGGTACATTGACTGGAGCTATTTATCTTCATTTCTTGGAAAACTATCTGCCAGAATTATTGGTAAATCTCCCTGGAAGAATTCAAAATAGGATGTGGTTTCAGCAAGATGGTGCTCCACCACATTATTTAATTGCAGTTAGAGACCACTTAAATAATACCTACCCTCATTAATGGATTGGAAGAAATGGACCCACTAAATGGCCAGCCTGATCCCCAGATCTTACAAAAATGAATTTCTTTTTATGGGGATACGTGAAGGAAATTGTTTATAGAGACACACCAACAACAGTACAAAATATGAAGGAAAGAATAATAACTGCGTTTAGATCTATCACACCGGCAGTTTTAGGAACAGTGGGAACCGTATTTAAAAAGCGCATAGAGATGTGTGTCAATCAAAATGGCCAAGATGCGGAACATTTAGTATAATTTTTTCTACTGAGTTATTTGAAGAAACCTCTTTTTTTAAGTTTATTTTGAATGTTGTAATTATTGCTCAATAAAATGAAAATGGTTGCAATTAGCCATAGGGAAGTACTTACAAAAAATGTTCGTTTTTCATTTTTCCATCACTACGTTGAAAAATATACAGGGTGTTCCATTTTTAAGAAATGAAAATGATTCAAAAACATTAATTAGATGTCTCGTAACTAGTATTCACATAAGTTTTTCTTAAAACCCATAATTGTGACGGTGGTGATTTTTTTAATATCCATCTGCAGATGGCATTATTTCAACAAAAGAATTAATTACATCAAAGTGGTTGGGAGATAGCCAATAATAATATAGGAATGAATAGAGCCTAGAAATAGGCTTCGAGAAATATACTGATATACATAGCATTCCATTTAAAAAAAAGGCACTTGGTCCTGTAATTTCGTCTTGGCTCGCCCTGTATGTTCGAAAATAATTTCCAATTATAGACTTTTTATCTAGTTTACTCGCAATTGTTTTAAAAATTTCTAGCTATCGTAGAACTCGAGATATCGAGGTCCGACGTACTATTGCTCCACCCTGTATATTTTAAGGTTGTATTATTTTAACTCTAGACTAGTTCTCTACAACAATTAAACTAACAGTTTCACAGAAATAAATGTAACATAATAAACATTCATTTCATATTGGTTGTAATTTTAAATATGACAAATAAGAAATGGTTTTAACTGTTAGCTGTAATAATTATAATAATTATTAATGAAACAAAAAACTCTAAGTGAATTTTGAACATTTACCACACATTTTTGACAGCCCTACTTATCACTCGCTATATCTGTCTTGCTTAGTCTACTTTAGGGCTAGCCTCTATTATTATTTGTCTTGTCCATTACTTATGGCATACTGACGAGAACGTAACAAGTTCGAAACCATGTCTAGTGAGGAATTGACAAATAATTTTAGCTACCAAACAAGACTTGCAGGTTTAATTCAACGCAGGTAGGGGCCTTTTTGTTCAGATGAATTTTTCATTTTCTACAAAGTATTATTTTGGAAGCATTATATCTAACTAAAATCAAATTAATGAGGGTTGATTGAAAATTTGTGTAGTATTAGTACTTGTAATTTGCTGTCAATACAATGGGTAGATAGATAGATAGATAGATATCGTTTATTTAACCACATTATATACAGATTTGTACATTTGTAGCAAGTCAGAATACAAAATCTTATAGTTAAAAAAACATTTCTTTTTAAAGATCATCAGGGTTGATATATATATATATATATATATATATATATATATATATATATATATATATATATATATATATATATATATATATATATATATATATATATATATATATATATATATATATATATATATATATATATATATTTATATATATATATTATATATATATATATATATATATATATATATATATATATATATATATATATATATATATATATATATATATATATATATATATATATATATATATATATATATATATATTTATATATATATATATAAATATACAAAGCACAAATACAAATACATAAGCTATAATGTACATAGTATATCCGTATAAATAAAAACACATATATGACAAACCAGTGTATATACAGACATACATACACATATGCACATACATATACACATGCACATACATACACATATACACACATGCATGCAACATATACACACATATACATACACACATACATATACACACATATATACAAACGCATACATATACACACACATATACACATACATACACCTATGGACACACATAAAACAAAATTAAAGTAATTAACAAATTTAAACTAAATATCGGGTATCGGTATCGGGTATTAACAGCAAGAATACATTACCACTGTTCTAGGTGATAGTGATGAATATCAGATAAACGGCTAACTTTATTAGGGAGGTAAACTGGAATTTGGGTATTAATAATTTTATGGTACAAAAATACATGATAAATACATCTAGGCTGCTTCATAGCGAATACATTTTTTGAGTGTTTGATGTTACATGTGGAAACACATTAAACTAAAAATTACTCAATTTTGAAGATAGATCAGAATTTAGGTTCAAACCAAACACACACGAGAACATTCAAACATACAAAAAACAACAAGGCAACAATTAATATTCAATTCGAGAACACCACAATTATATACAAAACATAGAGCAAGTAATATACAGGGTGATCTACCGAAAACAGTCCATCCGCCTTTAAGTCATGACTCAACTTTAGACAAAACAGGTTGATTGTATTTTCAGGGGGCACATAAATAACATTATTTTCATTATTACTACCTCAGCTCCTAAATGGAGGATATTTGTTCCAACATTTCAAATTACATAAAAAAAGACGTAACACATTATTTTAAAGGCTACGAAATTCTTTTTATAATGGCAATCGCGTTCGAAAAATTTAGTACCTAATTCCAGAGACGACTTTTACGTAGATATAATAGTATACTATAAACAGCTACTGAAACATTTCCAAACAATATTAAATGGTAAAATATTAGGGATGGCTAACCAATACTGGAACTGATACTTTGGAACAGGTCGGGCAGGTTGGAGTAATGGAATTGATTCTAACTGATAATTAAATCAGGTACAAGTATCAGCTTGAATCCGGCTAGTGACCGATACCGATCTATAATGCGGACGCCAGGCGGTACGATTGCGGACTTTTCTATCTTCTTGGACTGTGGACTGCTGCCAGATTCTAATCTCTAGAAATGTATTATCAAATCGATACGAAGAAGCCGCCTAAAATACAAGTGCATTAGAGTCACGCAGATTCGAAAAAATGCGAACTCTCGTCGGAGCGAGTGATGAGAATTCGACAGCTCATCGATTGGTCGTAAGATCTATACAGGACTGGTCCACCTGTCGAACTAAGCAAAACCGAAATGCTAAACAAGTATCCCTCCAATCCTTCACTAGCCGCTAAAAAAGTGCAATTAAGCCGGCCCGGACTAGGAACTGGAACTGATCTGAGGGCTAGGTATTTGCCTGGACTGGATCTGGTTCGAGCTGATCCGTTAAAATGTTTGGATCGGCGATTACTATAAAATATTCGTATGCACTAAAAAAATTGGATTGCGTGGAGTAAATTTAACTCTTCATATAACCGCATATCTAAGACAAACAAGTCTGGCGATCTCCCAGGACACTCAATAGGGCCTCTCCTTCCAATCTGTGACCAGTGATTGGTCAAAATTACTATCGTAGCGACAGTTTTTGGTCTTTGAGGTCAGCTTAATATTGTAAAGCAAAAAGCTTTGTCAAAACAGTAACACTATCAGAAAACACGTCAGTTCATCTAGCATTCTATCTTTCGTGTTGATCATTTGAATTTCATCCATACTAGCAAATGCTGAACATAGATCCCTTCATTTATAAATTAGTAATTCACTTCATTCAGTCAGTAAAAAGATTCAGTTAATCTGAAAGAATAATTATTGAACAACATATTTCTAATAAAGAGTTAACACACCTGACAAACATAGCAAACTACCTGAGAACAAGAATCTCAGACAAAACTAAATATTGCAACATCAACCGTGGAAAAATGTTTAGAATAGAATCGATATTTACAAAATGAGATACTGGAGATACATTTAAAGAATGTCGTTAAACCACTTATTGCTAACACGTGATCCGACCACCTGTAAGTTGAGACACTTTTTTACACGGATTACGGTTATAAACTGTATAAAAAAATGATGTTACCTGAAATGAAATCGAAAAACTGAGACAAAATAAAATTAATCAAAATATGATAGGACAGAAGAAAACGAAGACGACAACGAACAAAATAGTCAACTACATAACATACTTCCAAATACAATTAAAAAAAAAAACGTTGCTCACTATAAAAAAACAAAATTAGCCAAACAATTTCTAGAGTCAGCACTGGCGTGGTTTCCCACAAAACCACCAACCAAGTTGACATCATTTAAAGATGATAAAAAATAACTATATGATAACAATTCATCCTATTTATACCTAAACTATTGTTATGGTTTAGTGAACCGTGACTCATAGAGTGGACTATATGAGACTGGCCCTCTGTCACTATTCATACTATTTTTACACTTCATATTGTCCAAGCTTTCAAATTCATCCAGCTGTCTAGTATTTGTTACATTCCTAATTCATTTTAAATTGCTACTATCTGTTTTATGGTTGCTCTCAAACACATGTTGGGCAACACTAGACATCTGTTCTACCATATTTGAGATGAGTTATATGTGTCTTGATTTAGTTTGAATTGATTGTCCAACATCCTATTTTAGACAATCCAAGAGACAAAATTAAAACAAACGTCGGAGATTTAGACTAGATCAATTCAAACTAGATTCAAGGAACATATGGCTCATCTCAAATATGGTAGATAGATAAGTCTGGTGTTGTCCAACATGCGTTTGAGAACAACCATAAAATAGATAGTAGCAATTTAAGATTAATTGGAATGTAACAAATACTAGACAGCTGAATGCATTTGGAAATTACAAAGTGAAAAAATAGTATGAATAATGACAGAGGACCTATCCCATATAGTCCGCTTTATTGGTTAGTGCGTCACGGTTCACAGAAACGTAACAATAATTTAGGTATAAATAGGATACACTGTTAGCATATGGTTAGTTTTAATTATCTCTAGATGATGCCAACTTGGTTGGCGAATCGCGTGTCGTGTGCAGTATGGCGTTTTGGCGATTTGTAAAAAACCACGTCAGTGTTAGCTTCACATCAAAGGCCAACCTACTTCAGAAGAGTTTCAAGTCTTCTAACTACAATTTATTATTAAAATTAATCGAGAGAAATTTGTCTCCACGTGTCGATGTTAACAAAACACTCTCGTTTCCTTTTACTCTTCTAGCTATTATTTTTAGAGAAAATCACACGGTTAAGTTCAAGGATCAAGTGTCTATGAACATACTATAAAACATGCATTTAGTGGGAAATGACTCCTACTGACAACAGTGTATTCATTCGGAAAGAAGGTCAGGAATAAGATCCACATCTCGATCTCTGTGATCACCGGCGCTTTCACGCTCTGTAAGGTCACAGGCTCTTTAAATATGTTATCCTCAAAAGTTAGTTGGAAATAAGTATTTTGTTAATTAAAATTAAATTTGCATGACCGCATTTACTTATTTAAATCAACAAAACTGAATAATTGCGTCTGAATTTTTATAGTTTAACAGCTTTTACTTCACGGACAATCAACTTTAATGAAGTGTTATATTGTTATATATTGAATATAATTCAATTTTATTTGAGACGTTGATGAAATTTTATTTTATATTTTAGTTTTTGCCTCGGTTTTTGCATATACGAGTACAAGGTGTCACGAAAACAATCTGCCATAATTCGGGATATGATAGAACACATAAAAATAATATGATTTTCTTATACTATAAAATTTTTCCGAGACTTGAACCGTTACCCATTAATAACCGAGCAAAGAGTATGGTTTTTTTGAACTCCCTTAAACATTTATTATTTAGATGTGGTTTTGTAACACAATTATCTATATTTCTGTAGGTTCAATTTTAAATTGTTTAAATGTAATTTATAAATAAGATTTCGATTTCTTAACAATCCGCAAATGTGCATCGTAAGTGGTCATAATTCTTTAACTTTCTGCGTTAAAAGTACAAGAGAAAAAGTCAATCATCTATCCACTAATCTAAATTATATCGACCTGAAAGAAAATCCTGTATAAATACTCTGGTATTATCAATTAATCTCAAAGATAATTATTTAATTTTTTTCTTATACAACTATCATATTATGCATCCAATATGAATGTAGTACTAAATTTAAGAATATTACCTAAATCTTTTTTGTTTCCTAATACAAAATTTCTTATATTCACTTTATTTACTTCATCAACTGTTTTATGGCAATTCAAAAGTTAGTACTTTGCTTACATTTTCTCTTTTCAATCGTACAGACTTTCAGTGATTTTTAATTACTATTTCAGAATAATAGAAAAGAATCTCGCAGTCAGCTCCGCACACCTAAATATTTATTTATAAAAAGTTCTTTGTAACACGAACCAGTAAACCACCCTTGTACCAAAGCGCTCCGTGAGTACCCTCTTGTTGGCGCTACCCTCAAACAACGCAGCTTTCGGTTAACTTCACCACTACCCCTTCAAAGCCACGCTGGCCAGCCATGAGTGAGAGAGAACAGCATAGAGAATATGATCGCTCTGCTTCTGCGCAGCTTACCTCGCTTACAGTTACAATTCGGATTTTGTGATCTCGCTGCTTCTGGTACTCCAGTACTGTGCTTCCCTGGTCTGGAACCTCACTAATTCCTGAAGTCACTGACATTTCTTTTCACTATAAATAACCAAAGGGATAGGACGCCTCCGACTCCCCGAAATCGTTCACAAATACACATTCCCTTTACATTGGTGACCAACGTGGGGCCGACGCCCACATCTTACGATACAACGCCAACTCAGCTCCTATTAGGACACCACAAATAGATTTTCTGTTGCTCGAAACTGGCTTAAGTGTTGCAAAAGCTTTCACATATTTTTGCGTGTGGAACTACAAACACACCACTCGGCAAGCTAGATCTAGGGCATGCCGCATGGAAATTGTTTCTTGTAGAAGAAGTCTCCTTCCAGCAACTGAAGAAATCTCTCATCACGACCCCCATCTTGACACAAGCGGACCTAGCAGAGCCATTTACTCTTAGAACCGATGCCAGTAGTTTTACCATAATGGCACTTTTACAGCAAGGGGAGAACATCCCGTACTCTACCGGATGTTCTCTCCAGGCGCTTACTCACTCCAGCAGTCTAGAATCATTCACAAATACTCATTCCATTACATATTTAAATAAATAGTGAAAATAAAAAAATATATGTTTTATGGCGAATTGTATCAGCTTTGAAGTAATCGATTTCTAAATCATCCACATTTTCAATAGGGGTAGTGTAAACAAGTGACTTTAGATGACTTCAGAAAAAAATGTAATGGATTTGGAACTGGTGCCCTACTAGGCCAAAATTGCGCTCCCCAAAAAATGTGATCGAATTAAGTAATTCCCGATGATCCCAACGCGAACATCTTCATGAGCTGTTGCTGAAATCTTGTTTCCATTATGATATAGGATTTCTTGGACCTATCAATTAGCACGAATAGAATAATCATTTGATGTGAAAGCCTGAATCCGTTGAATGTGATAAGGATCATTAGGCAGTAAAAATGTTTGTCATTTTTCAGAATCAGCAGTTATATAAATAAATCATATTTTTTTAAAAGCCTTTGCATAATTAAATTAATTGATATGTATGCGTTTATTTATGTACCTATATTGGTTGTATATATTACAGATCGTGCAACCAGGGTCTGTAAGTAAAATCAGGAATTATCGTATATAATTTATAACCAACTAAGCACGTGTTCCCCTGCTCTGCAGTTGGCCTTGCTTTATGACCGCGTAGAGTTGTTACTTCTCGGAACGGTGTTTGGCATATGATTTGCTGCGCTACACAGTAAAAATTATTATTAAAATCATTTACACACTGGCGCCAGTGTGTATATAGTCCGAAGTGCTCAGTGTTATGTTATATATTAGGAAAGGTAATTTGATACAATAAATATTACATATTGACATGTAAATAATTGAATTTATCAGAAGTATAAGAAATTTACGATACAATGTGGAAAAAATTAACATGTAATGTTGATTTACGGTCAACCCAAGAGACCATACCTCTTTTTCCACTTATATTAGTGTACATTTTTAACACCACAATTTGTAAATTGTCACTTAAATTACGTGTATAATATTTTTTTCAATAATTTAGTTAAGCTCCTTATAAAAAAAAACGTTTGTGTCAAAAATAATGCTGTCGATATTTACGATTAAAAGACTGAATTTTTGCTAAAAATCACATAATATTAAGAGTTTTACATCTAAGTTAGATTTTAACACTAATTTTACCATGTAAAATACTAACTTAATCACCTTATTGGCTAGATAGTCTACTAAACAATGCATTCCTATATTTGGATAACATAAAATCCGATTTTTTTCATTTTTGCAAAAACCGAGTACACATATGTATACACTAAATCGCTCAAATTTAGTAGCTACGAAGATTAATTGTGACCATGTATGTTAATGCCATAATGAATGTCATTATGAATAATATATTGTATCAAGCGATATTTCGTTATTCATTTTATACTTTTGCTTTTATTTTTCTACGTATGTCCTTCTGTCAACCATATGAGGCACTAGTAACTACCGATCATGGACTCTGGTCCAGTTTCTTCCTGATAATGATGCAATAAATTTTCCTTCAAAACCATTGCATCCGTACTGTTTTAGAACTTACATTTAATTAAGCAACAATTTTTTGGTACTAGTTTCAGCAGAGTCACCAATGTTTTTCAGAATTTGTTCCTCGAGTTGGAGGAATCTCACAGTTCGAGGGAGGTCTTTCTGTAATGTCCTTCGTTTTCGCAAAGGTAACGGTTTGATGTAAACGTTCATGCAGGTGACTGAGAGGTAGAGGGCAGAATACGCGTCTACCTGAATAGAACAAAAGATTATAATCGTGCATATATTTTAATAGAGCCGTGTTTTTTCAAGAGTATTACTCTTTGCACAATCATATACAAAATATATGTCAGTCATTTTTGCATTTGTGTTAACAGCCATAGTAAAAAGCGACGAAGTAACACAAAATCCATAAATTTGACAAGAGAATTATCAACTTCAAAACTGTAAAGTGTACTACAAATGTTTAATGGAGGGAGAATAAGCAGACCTAAATAAAGTATCAGAAGAAACTAGAAAAAAAACTAAATTTTTTTGTTAGTTTCGTTTACCATTCGTGCATCGTAATTGAATGAGATGATGTATTGAAGGTTGTATTATGGCTGAAGGCGGACTTTTAATACAATACACATATACAGGATAGTTCCGTATAATTTTACACCTACTTACAGCCTTCATTTTTCTAAATATGAAAAAAACTGTAGAATCAAAAATTGTAGATTTTGGCCTGAATTATCTTTTTGGTAATAAAAAATAAAATACCGAAAAAAAGGAGACGGAGATGGAGACGACATATTTCAAGAACGGCCGGAGTAGATGCTAACATATTATGTATTTTTGAAATCGATAAAAAAAAGATCTTCCAAAATATACAAAAGTATACCGAATATACTTTCCAACGCCATTTTGTTTCATTTATTGTCACCAAAACATAGTTCATACCAAAATCTACAACTTTTGTCTACACTTTTTTCATATCTCTAAAAATAAAGGCTGTATGTAGGTGTCAAAATATATGAAACTACCCTGTACATAACTTTAAAGTATTTCAAACAGCATTTTATGAGTAAAAATTTTCCAAAAAAAAAAAAATGTATTCCATCCATTAAAGTAGAAGGTTGGGGCAGTATATGCCACCAAAACCTTGTTACAACACTAACAAATTTTCACAAAATGGCAATTCTAGGCCAAGAAAGATAATGTCTTGCCTATTTACTGATTCGAGTTTGAAAAATAAACCTCTTCTGATTTAGGAGATATTAAGAAAAAACGATAAATTTTTAAAATGTTTATCACCGCGTATCTCAGAAATAAAGCTCTTTAGACTATATAGTCATATAAACTTTTCTTCATAAAAATACCTGAAGAATCACCTCCTGATATTACTCAGGAGACACACTGTATATTTCACACTTTTCCGGTACACGTCATCGATTATATGTAATGTCTGAAGTCATTTGCAACTACTTGTTTCTATAACAACATTTTGATAACAGTATTTTACCAGTTTGCAGAATCTGCTCTACTTTACTTTCACTATAATGGTCATAGCTCACGTGAGGTTATGCTCATTTGTTGTTATTATCTCGTAGAAATTATGTAGGAGGAATTATACTTTGTTAAGACAAGACACATAACGTTATAAAATAGTAAGGAAGTTGTAAAGACATTTATATTTAATAATAACATTTGCAATTTCCGTTTTACTTATTCTAGGTACTTAAAGAGAAAGAACGGATAAATATAAACATCTAATAAAAGTATTAAATTGATTCTTGTCATGAATAATATTTTAATTTATTCAACTTGTAAAACATAAGAGTTTAAGTCTAAAAGTTTTCGAAAATTAATGCCACATGATTTATTTTTCTTGATAATAAATTTTGTAAATAGCAAAACTTTAAAAAGGAACCATCATTTCCCTTTAAAATAGTTTTTCATGGTAAATTTGAATAAAATATCTTTTTTTTTTTTTTGAATGTCGCTAAATAAAAATTAAACTGCGAACGAACTATAATACAGCACATCCCCATTTTCTTCTAAAAGATTGAAGAATACATTAAGAGGATGCATCTGAAACAACAACAGAAAAGAATGATCCAGGACATTAAAATAATATACAGAGGAAACCAACGTAAAAGGAACCATTATGACAGCATTGTCACACGACGTGTGTGAAGTTATCCCCCCATTTTAACAGAAAATAATAAATCGAAGTTAGTTGTGCTAGATTGTACTAACATTGTACTGTTTTGTACTGTAGAATTTTTTCAAAATACCAAGAAAAATCCACAGCACGGTTATTTGATGAAGCTACCCACTATTAGAAAAACTGACTTTTTGTTGTATTAGATTGTACTAATTGTAATGTTGGAAACAATTTCAGTTTTCAAAAAAAAAAAATAAAAAATGAAAAATTTGTAGCCCCCACTTTTTGAAATGTTAATTTTTCGCCATTGTTCCACATTATGCTAGTTGTACTGAACAAGTACCGTTGGAAATTATTTCCTGACTAGCACAGTTTTCGGGAAAAAAAACGGAAAAGGAAAAATTTTTAGCAATCACTTTTTGAAATATTAACTTTTTGTCATTGTACCACGTTGTACTAATTATACTGAACATTGTACCATTAGAAATAATTTCCTAACTATCGCAGGTGTATTGAACACAGTACCGCTGAAAACATTTTTTAAATTAGCGCTGGTTTCGAAAAAAATAAAACGAAAAAAGGAAAAATTTGTAACCCCCACTTTTTGATATATTGAGTTTTAATGGTTGTACCACATTCTACTAGTTGTATTGGACACTGTACCGTTGGAAATAATTTCCCTAACTAGCGCATTTTTCGAAAAAAAAAAAAAAAAAAAGGAAAAAAATCGTAGCCCACACTTTTTAAAATATTCAGTTTTTATCATTGTACCACATCTTACTAGTTGTACTGAATACTATACCGTTAGAAATAATTTGGTTAGCACAATTTTCAAGAAAAAAAGTGAAAAAGAGAAAAATCCCTCTTTTAGAAAAATTCAACCAGTACAATTCGGTACAATGATAAAATCATAATATTTCAACAAGTAGGGGCTAGTTGTTGAAATATTTATTTCAATCGAAACCTGGGTTAGTTGGGATATTGTTTCCAATGGTACAATGGTCAGTTTAATTAGTACAATCTAGTGCAATAATGAAAAGCCAGGTTTTCAAGTAATGGGGGCTACGTCTTTTTTCCTTAAACTCATTGGTATTTTGAAAAAGTCTCTAGGTACAAAACAGTACAATACTAGTATAATCCAGTAAATCTTCGATTTATTATTTTCTGTCAAAATGGGGGCTAACTTCACACATATTCACACGACACGTAGACATGGCACAACGAGGTAGGTATAGATAACGTCAACAAGGAGAATCTCAGAATCATTATCTCTATATAATAGTAGAGTTCTAACGTATTAATGGTACCTCCATCTACCAGTGTTAATCGTAATGTAATAAATTGGAAAAATGCTCCGCTACAGCGATCTTTACTAATAAAGGTATAAAAAAAATTAAGATACCAAAATATTCCAATAGAGAGGTGAGATTAATTTACAAATAGTAATAAATACTCAATGCTTAAATACAAGGTACCAAAGTGGTAATCTTCTCACTGTCTTTAATTGAAGGTTAAATAAAGTTGATACACAGACTTCTTGATGAATTATAAATTTGTACCATACAAAGAGAAGCGAATAAACTTTAGTTGCGATTGCCCACTAGTAAATAATTTTGACCAAATAAATAGAAATCCTTCTTGAGGCCATCGCCAGATGGAATTACCTTTAGTTCGTTAGTACGCCACTATCATCTGGAGACTAATGATTTTTAACACGCTTTTATTAGCTTCACTTGTATGTTTGTTTGTTTGTTTGTAACCGACTCTTTGGATTCGATTTTGACCCACTTTAAACGAACAGATTTAATTGAAACTTTGTACACTTACGAAGAACCGGTAACAATACAATAATTTGATAAGTTTATATCATTATCCTGATCAGGATCGCCAGAATTAAATAATTTCCTTTCCTCACGTACCTCTGCGTGAGAGCAAGTGGTTTATTACTGTTAGTACATTCCGTGATTCTCAGTTCGTTCGATGGCCGAGCGGGCTAAGGCACAAGTTTTAGTCGACGCGAAACGACGGACTCCTCGGGCGTGAGTTCAAATCTCGTCTATGGCTGAAAAAAATTATTTTTTTTTTCAGAAGTATCTGTTGGATCGTAATATGTTATAATATCAGCATCAATAAGCAATATAAATATAGTTTAAAAAAACTAAAAAACACGCTTTCATAGCACATCAAACTAAAAAGTGAAAAATAAATATAGTTTAAAAAAACTAAAAAACACGCTTTTAAAGCACATCAAACTAAAAAAGTGAAAAATAATTATTATATAAACTGAAAACAATAATGAACGAAAAATACTAGTATTATTGTGAAAAAAAAGCGTGACGCGCTTTGTGCCATATTTTTCGTATATCGAGCAACCCACGCTTCTTTCACAATATTTATTAAATCCTCCTTGTTGACGTTGCGTGTATCTACTTTGCACTAACGAAGGCAATAACCAGAAACCGGTCTGCAAATGGTATACTGTACTTTCCAGCCTTAGTTTTTGTTCTTGATCCATCCCATCCTAAATCCAATTCCTTAGCTCTGCTGTGTCGAGAAGAGTAATAACTCAGAAACACGTGTCCGCAGTTGTATAGTTGTTTTTTTTTTTTAGATATGGCGCTAACCCTTCTTTATTTTGTTTTTGAACCCTACTTATATTATTCTCAATTTTTGCGTGTGTGTAGGCTTAATTTATTAATGTTTCATATTACGTTATTGAATAATAAATAGTAAATTTTTAGTGCTGTCTTGCTTATTACTAATTGACAGATCAGCTTTAATTTTAATATACCTTTTTGAATAACACAACTGAATCGTCAATTAAAAAATAATGCTTAACTTGAACCCAGAAGGAATAAAGATTCTTTGACAGCAGACTGCTAATTTACCTTTTTATTCAAAAACTATCAGTTCAATGAAAAAAAATTAAAAAGACAAAAAGTTTCTGAATGAAACAAATTTTCCATAGCACTTTTTTATGTGATAAAATTCGAATCCGTTAAAAAAGTTCGAATACAAAAGTAAAATGAGGGTTGCTGATTTTACCCATTTTACTGATAAGAGATGATTGAAATAATATCCCTTAGAAGCGCTCCTATTAGTATAAAATATCCACCAAAATCATTTTTTCATCTTTTCCCAAATTTGAAAAAAAATTAAAAACCTAATTTATTTTAACCTCCATCTTTGGAGGAGAGTAACTTTTTAACAAAGTGTTTCCGGACATATATCCATATGAAATTCTTTCTTATTTTGTGATCCTGAATTCAGATTTTAAATTTAATCTGAGTTAATTCTAAAACAAATTTTATATTCACATTATTTATTTTTTCGAATATAATACATTATGATTTTGTTTCAGATCGAAAAAAAAGTTATAAACCTAACATTTCCAGGTATGATTAACCCTGTTACATGGGATATACATGCGTTTCCTGTGTTTTTTGGGGGAACGGAAAGAAGTGAAGATGGGTTGATCATAAGTGTGCCATCAGTTCAACTAATTTATTTTGGAAATGCTGATAGCAAGAAATTGGACAAGATGTGAGACATTTTTATAAGTAATTTTATGTAAATAATACACTTATTATGTAATGAGTGGAGACTAGACATTGGAAACTCCTGCCAGGGGTGTGTAGCAATTCTATACTGTATAATATTTATTATACAAATTTATACCAAAAACACCTGTCGACTTTATGCGAAACTTGTATTCCAGATTTCTTTTTATTCAATCAATAATCTTCAAGATAATTTACTAACTAAAATTTACCATATACACAAGAGAATATACAGCCTTTCTGTATCGTCCTTTCACTTTTCCATATTTCTGACAGATCCCGCCGAGAAGGTTCTGCAAATTAATGAAATAGTATTAATTTCGGGGACCTTCGGCACAAATTTAATTTAATATAATATATAGAGTGGGGCAATAGTGCGTCCGATTTCGATATGTCGAGTTCCATGATAGCAAAAAACTTGATTTAAAAACATAAGTAAACTAGATAAAAAGTCTATACCCGAAAATTGTTTTTGAATATACAGGGTGAGCCAAGACGATTCTACAGGGTCAAGTAAAATTTCCGGTTATAGACTTTTTTGTCTAGTTTATTTATGTTTCTAAATCAAGTTTCTAGCTATCATAGAATTCGAGAATCGAAGCCGGACGCACTATGGCCCCACCCTGTATATTAAGTTATATATTTTAATACGTGATCTATTCCAAACGACATGTTAATATTCACAAAAGAGAATTACGTATAAAACTTTGTAGGTTTCAGTATATAGTGGTTTTCCATATTTATTTTAGGCATAAATTTAAACTTAAATTTTTAACCAACCTGAACGATTACATTAAAATGCTTATAAGGCAGTGGTGGTCAGAGGAGCACAGGGTGTGCCCCCTTAGAGTCCTTAGGTGTTAGGTGTACGGAAAAGTCGAATTCTAACAGGGAATTTTATCTAAATTATTACTAAAGTTCTCGCCATACATATTATACAAGAATTTAGATATTAACATTTTATTATACCTAACAAAAACTTTGAGCTTTATATGTACATACAAAGTTCACTATACCTTGTATTGTATACAACGCTTGCACTAGTTAATATTATGTTATCATATAACAGTACATAAAATATGTAAATATTACTATAAATGTACTCTTGACCTGACAACATAGCATTTCGCATTAACATATCATTAAGCCTGGCCAAGAGATGGTAGATTCAGGGTCGGGCGCAATACCAATGCCATCGCGCGCTTGTTTACGATGACGATGACACGACACACAGTTGTTATCTATCGGTCGATGCATAGAGTACTAATAAATAATAAATAATGTTGAACGTAAAGAGTAGAAAACGACCGTACGCTGATAAAATGAATAAATTTATCGGTGAATTTCCGAATTTATTCTATGATGGATGTAAAATAATTTGTAAGTTTGTGATCAAGACTTAATGTGCTGAAATAAATACGGCTGCAAAATTCATGTCAATAGTAACCGGCATAAAAATGAAAAAAATGGCGTGTCTTCTTTGGAACCTCAGCTTATGTTTGATTTACTGTTAATGCTGATTGCCTATGATGTTCCCCTGCGCATATTGGATAAACCAGCATTTCGAGAGTTCTGGAATAAATACAATCCCCAGGTGAATTTACCAAGTCGTTCATCGTTACGTAGATATATGTACCAAGTGTTCGTGAAGACATTGTAAATAGGATTAAATGTGCATTAAAAATACACGGCTGTGGTTATGTGTTGACGAGACGACAGATTGTAAAAAAAAATCTATTTTAAATGTTATAGTACGTGTACTCGACTTTGTTAAACCAACATTTCCACTTTTACTAGCTAGCAAAAGACTAACTGCGTGTACTGGCGAAACAATTACGCGGGTGTTGTTGGAGACTTTCGAAAAATTTGACCTGTCAACAAGTCAAGTGTTGATGTTTGTGACCGACGGTGCTGCGACAATGCGTTTGGTGGGCCGTTTTTTTCAAAGAGACGATTGTAGGTTTTTACATGTTACGTGTAAAGTGCATGCATTCCATCTTGTAGCAGAAACGATTCGAAAATGTTTTCCAGAGGTAGATGCATTAATTGCTATTAATGCATCTACTTCTCAAATCTCCTAAACGGCTTCGAGCATATCACACACTGTGTCCTGGTATTCCGGAACCACCAGAGCCGATTCTGTTTCCCTTGAAACAGATTTAAAAACTATTTATAACAATTATGGAGGACTACACGACGCCAATAGAAAAATTGCAAAATACTTCGTTGTCGTTAGTGGAATCGCTGCAAATAGTGGACGACGTAAATACACAGCTACAGACGCAAAAAATAAGCTCGTTATTGAAAAATTCGAGAGTGTATTACGGAAAGATCCTGATTTTACCAAATTAAGACAAATTTGTGATGGTGCATCTACAGCTGCGTTAAGTGAGTTCACAGAGTGTTTTACTTATGCCTGTATTACTTCCGTAGATGTCGAACTGTCTTTTTCAAAATACAAACATATTTTTTCACCACAGCGAACATCGCTTACTGAGACAACTGTAGAAACATATCTGATGCTACACAGTTATTATAGAAGTGCTCCAGTTTGTGATAACGACAACCAAGCTATTTCATAAATCTGCTTAAGAAGGTGAGTTTTGTACATATTTTTATAAAGTGTACCAGTATTAATAAAATTGATTTCCATTTATTTTATTTATTTATTTCTTTATTATTAGTTATCACTTAGATATACAATGTACATGTGTGAACGTCATTTAACAGTTTAATAATAATGTGCAGCACTAAGCTTACAAAATATAAGGAAATACATAAGAAAGAATTTAAAGCGAACGAAATAGTACAAAAAACATACATCACAATATATAAAATATTTTTGTTTTTATTATTGTACTTATTCAAGTATTATGATATGATGCATACCCAGTACGTTTCTGTAGGATTAATGACCTTGGCCAGGCTTACATATCATTAAAGCTGGCTGAGGTCACCTGGCCGACAGAGCCGTCATATGACTCATATGTTTACATCATATCATAATACTTGAATAAGTATAATAAATGGAAATAAATTTTAACAATAATGTTACATTTTATAAAAATTTGTATAAAACTCACCCTTTTAAGCAGATTTATGAAGTAGTTTGGTTGTCGTCATTACAAAGTGGGGAAGATCTATAGTATAATAGCATCAGGTATGTTTCTACAGCTGTCTCCGTCAGCGATGTTCGCTTTGGTGAAAAAATATGTTTGTATTTTGAAAATGCCCGGTTGACATCTACGGATGTAATACAGGCATAAGTAAAACAATCTGTGAACTCACTTAACGAAGTTGTAGATGCACCATCACAAATTTGTAATTATTTCGCCAGTACACACAATTAGTCTTTTACTAGCTAGTAAAAGTGGAAATGTTGGTTTAAGAGGGTCCAGTATACGTACTATAATATTTAAAATAGAATTTTTTTTACAATCTGTCGTCTCGTCAATACATAACCAGAGCCGTGTATTTTTTAATCCACATTTAATCCTATTTACAATGTCTTCACGAACAGCTGGAATATATCTACGTAACGATGTACGACTTGGTAAGTTGACCTGGGGATTGTATTTATTCCAAAACTTCCGAAATGGTTGTTTATCCAGTATGTGCAGCGGAATATTACAGGCTATTAACATTAACAATAAATCAAACATAAACTGAGTTGTCAAAGGCATGCCATTTTTTTTATTTTGATGTTGCACGGTATTGATATGACGACGACAATCTGTTTTGTGCCAGCACATTAAGTCTTGATTACAAACTTTACAAATTATTTTGCATCCGTCATAGAATAAATCCGGAAATTCACCGATAAATTTATTCACTGTGTCCGCGTACGGTCGTTTTTTACAATTTGGCGCGTTTGACATTATGTATAATTTATAGGTACAAACTCACGCATTAACCTTTCAAATAAGACTGCAGCGTAAATCACTTCTAAATCGGCACGTGTGGCGCCAGCGCAAGACCGTGGCTGTACTCCACGCCACCACGGCCAGCTTTACATATCATCAACTCTGGGATTGCATGCTTTGTTTGAACGCATTCGACTGAATACGTGTAAATCCACGCTCGTTGGTTGTTTTCGTTGGCTTCCACTTGCGGCCAACGCTGACTTGTGACCCGACAACAATCAAATAATAATAGGCATATCCACAAAAAAATTGATATACATTAATATTGGTTAAAATGATACATTAGAGCTTTTACTGACAATATCTGAAATTTATTTGAAAAATGAAACATAATCGTAATCGTAACAGCAGCCGCAAAAACTGCTTGCGTTTTTTGAATCCAATAAATGCTTGCTGGTTGGACTAACGTCATACGCTCGCAGCTCAACGGCTGGCGAGAGGTCCATTGTACGTACAGCGCTGGCAGAACGAAGTATCATAGTATCATTATTTAGAATGTTATGGTTACATGGTTTAAAAGAGTTTTTGTTTATTACGTAATAAAGAAATGGAAGAAGATTTTCAGAAAGGCGATTCGTACGATTTGACAATTGTATACATTATTATGGTGTGTAACTTGATGGTTTTATAAACAACATAAATTGTATTTTTCAATATTTAAGAAATAATCAACAATAAATTGTATTTATGGAATACATAGATATTATTAGGTGCCTACTTACTTATTTTATGCGCAAAATAATAGTTATCTGTGTTGTATATAAGGTGTTTCAGAAATAGTATGCCAAATTAAGACATACTATGAGCCAAAATAAGCAAAAAGGTTCTTATGGGCATGTGCCGAAAAATGAACCATTTTCAAGACACAGGGTGTGTAAAGTATTGACCGAAATATATTTTATTTTTCAGAAACTATTGGAGAAAAAATTACAAAACTTGGAATGCAAGTCAAACCCACTAATATTACAACTGTGTCTAAATGTCATTATTATTATCGTATTTATCTCCAATAGTTTTTGCAAAAACAAAAAAAACCGTTTATCTTGGAAACGGTTCACTTCATGTCCATAAGAATTTTTTTGCTTATTTTGGCCCATAGTATACCCTGTAGAAGTTTAGCATACTATTTTTGAAACAACTTGTATACAAAACACATAGAACTATTTTATTATATGCTTTGATACGGTTACAGATATTTTAGATAGAGTTGTATTGGTTGTATTTATAGATTCAGGAAAAAAAACACCATTTTCATGTCGATATATTTCTTTTAATACACTTATCAATGCAGAGAAATTTTTATTGTTTCGGATTAATGTTATTAAAACATAAAAAAACAATACAAAATAGTACTTTGATCCATGGCCACCACCAAGATTAATCATTGGCGCCAGATGATAAGCTTATCAGGTCTGTGTAAGTGTCGATACTTCTAACTAAAAATTTTGCCGCATCCCCACATTGTAGAAATATTTACTGTGCTCACTTTGTAATTACCCAGAAACCATAGTTTAATATCCCATGCGAAATGTGGTGACTCGTGCAAGTCCGCTTATCCATTATATCAACTTGGTCCGGCCCGGTTTTAAACTTAGGTAGTCTAGGAGGATGGATTACTATCGCTGATGCTACCAAACCCTCAGATTAATACCAAACCGATGATATAAATAAATAAAACATACGTCAACGCTCTTAAATACGCCCCTGGTGTGAAACTCATGTCTAGTTACTGAATACTTTTTCTATGGCCTATGGTTTACTCTCTAATAATAATAAGTAAATCTAAAGAGCGTTCCCGAGTCATTAGACAATTCAATATAGAATTATATTTAGACACATAGATTGTTTAAATATAAATTAAGGAAGAAATAACTCCGATGCCGTGTTGTCAGTTTTCCGACTTAATAAACTCAGCAATATGTCAATTCCTAGGGTTTCATACTGCATAATCATTATTTTCTGAAATACAATTTTAACTTAATCCTACCATACACCTTTGAAGTTGCAAAATATCTTTCTTTATTCATTGATTAATAAGACTCTGGAACACACTTTATGGATTCTTTATTTTGACAGGAACAAAGAGGCTACTGTTAAGATTAGACACTTTGCTAACATTAACATAAACTATTACTGGCTACATGATATGCCCTAAAAGCTATTTTATAAACACAATTAACTGTTTTAGGGGTGCTGCGTGGGAGGACGCATTTTTAGATTTAATTGAAGAAGTACAGGAGAAGAACAATATATTTAAACATATAAGAATTGCAAGATTTGCCTCAAGGACCTTGGATCACGAACTAGAAAAGAATACCAAATCAGTTGTTCCGTATTTCACGTCCACTTTTGCGATAATGGCAATATTTTCAGTTGGTAAGTCTTTATAATATTATATCTCATTCCTGAAGAGCTTAACCAGCTTTTTTCTTGTTTTAGTAACATGTATGATGTTTGACTGGGTTCGATCTAAGCCATGGCTAGGCCTTTTGGGAAATTTGAGCGCAGCAATGGCCACTTTGTGTGCCTTTGGATTTTGTATGTACGCTGGAGTGGACTTTATTGGAATTAATTTAGCTGCACCATTTCTTATGATTGGTAAGTGTTTGCCATAGGCGTTCGAAGAAACTGCAGGGAATTGGGGATCAAAATTCAGATAAACAGTTCCAAGATTTACCTTTCATAACAATTTCAAAGTGCAAATTGCTTGTGAAAAGTACCCCAAAATTGTAAACGGTTTTTAAATTTCATGTCTTTAATACGTAAAAATGAATTGCATTGTAAATATTACTTGAAGTTGATTAATGTTCAAAGAGGGTCAATAATGTAATCAACTTGATGATGCATGGACTTGGCAACTATATGAATCTAAAGTATTAATAGAGGTAAACATGAAATAAATGGAAAATAAGAAAAAGTAAAAAATACTATTTCAATGTACTTAACACTATAAATAAAATTACAAAGTAGTATATTTTCATTGTCAATGAATTTCATCATTGTACAATTGCAGAAATAGTGGTTACCACTCATTTATATCATTTACCTCTATTAATACTTTTGATTCATATAGTTGCCAAGACCGGGAGTCACCAAATTGTTCACAATAAGCTACCACTAGAGGGAGACATGTCTTAAAGTTTCAAGTTACTGTATTTTATTGACTCTCATATTATCTTAAAACTCGACTCGCTTTATGGTAGGTGCACTGTCTTGTCTATGCCATACTGATGAGAGGTTATGCTGCTATGGCTGGCAACAGTATACCAGCCTGCAAAAAAGTCCTGCTTACCCAAGTAACATTTTCAGTCTTATAGGAAACGTAACGATGTCGTCACGACCTAAAATACGACTTGCATTTAGACATGACGACCTTGTTATAACCCTATTACGACTAAATTTGGAAAGAGTTGTCACGACTTTTCATATGACTTTCATGTGACTTAATTGGATATGACCTTTATAGAACTATTAGGTCGTCTCCTAAGAACTGATCGTGATATTGTCGTGTAGAGGTCGTTATAGAGTCATTATAAGATCGTAACAATCTTTGATATGACTTCGATACGACCTATCATCTGATTTTTGTTCAAACATGACAAAAGCACGTAACGATTTAGTATGTATTATATATATTTTACCCATACGTATGTCTTGTATTCATTCGTTTACAGTAGGGATAAATAAGACGTCAATAATCAAACTGTATTAAGTATGAAATTAAGTACCTACGTGGTGTTATTATACGAAAATGTTAAATGTTTAAATTGATTTCTAACAATGTTATGATGCCAAAACTACTGGGAATTTTTGTTTACTGTAAAAGTGACAAAGATACCCCGAAAAAATACAACTCGCCTTCCAAATAATAAAAATCAAATAAAATTTAAGAAGTCATAAAAAATAAACGTGTTTTAAATATTGGGTTCAAAGGGTTAGAATGTATACATATTTGTAGAGCATAAATTGATAATATCGAAGAAATATATTTTCTAATCAAATTTCTATGTAATAAACCTACAAACTAAGTTTAAAATTTTAATATTTTTGTTTGTTAAACATGGACACCAAATTTCCAACTAAAAATATGGCCAAAATTGTTACGACCTATTAGTTATAAATTTATATCTGAAACTACCAAGCAGTCATATAAAGTCGGAGCCATATTGAATGTATAAATGTAAATTAATTTAAGCCTTTATGTTCCATGTAATATTTATTTAAACAATTATAGAGGACTAATATGAAAACTATCTGCTAACTCACTAAGCAACTTCATTACTGAAGACTGTTTTTAAATTACTCTGATCGTTTTATATTTTTGAAACGATCATAGAGCCGTATTCATACAGAAGTAATATGATCGACTGCCCAATGGCGTGTTCACACCGTTCACGTGACTTCACTGTCACATCATATGACTATATTGTCATTTTGCATGCTTTAAACTACTTGTGAGTCTATTTTTACATCTCGACGTCGCGTCGCATGGGTGACTCGCATGTGTGTGTGCGTATGCGTGCATGTGCATGCGTGTGCGTGCGTGTGAGTGCATGTGAGTGCGTGTGCGTGCGTGTGTGTGCGTGCGTGCGTGTGTGTGTCTGTATGTCTATATGTGTCTGTTTGTCTGTGAGTGTGCCTGTCTGTATATATATGCGCGATCAGAGCCGTTTCTAGGGTATTTTGCAACCGGAGAGGCTCTGAGGCCCCTACACAGGAGAATATTAAGTGAGGGGTGGGGTTACCTCAATGAAGCGAAATTCTTATATTTTGACCACACACAGGCATTTATCTAAACACGGGTTTCCGGGCTTTGCAAAAAGAAAAGAATCGAAAAGATATAATTTTGACTACTTACATTTATCTAAAAACTAGTTAGTTAGTCTAAGGGGATTGCAAAAATGTGAGAATGAACTCATCTTTGTAAGAGATGTTCATTCTCGTACTTTTTTCTTAGACTAATATTGACAGAAAAAAATTGGTTAATTTTTATTCATGATTCATGAATCGTACCGAGGTCGTATTGAACCTTTGTTATGACTACCACTTTTTGGAGCGCCATATTTCTGTTCATGGGTCGTGTCGAGGTCGTTTTCAATGTTAATATAACCTCTGTTACTGCTGTCAATTTTTGGACGCCATGTTTTCATTTATGGGTCGTATGGAGGTAGTATTCAAAATCAGTATAACCTCTTTTACAATTCCCTTCAATTTTAGGTACTATTTGGTCTCAAAGTCCTATTGAGGTCGTATCACGTTTTTTAATGACCTTTTTACATCTATCTTTCTACAAGGTCATAATAAAGTCATATTATTTTTTTAATGACCCTTATACAACTATATTCCTTAAGTCATGTCAAAGGTTGTATTATAGATGACAACAACCTCTTTACAACCACGTAACGACCGCCTCAAAACTTTTAGCGTCCCGTAAGTCATCTTATACGTAGCATATGACCTCAATATGACAAGGAGTTTCAATAGTCGTGGGTATAACCTTATAACGACCCTTAGACCACCTACAATCATTTTATGACAATTATACAACTAATACAGTGGGCAGTCAAAACCGCAACCCGTAAGGAAAAAAAGTAATTCTTTAATAATTATTGGGATTAATCCTGTAACTAGGGATGGGCAGTAACACTCTTTTGAAGGAATCGTATCGTACTGACTCAAGACAAAAGATTCGTACCAAAAGATTCGTAGTTTCGTACAGCATCGTACGTCACCGTGCTATGCGAAGTGCACATGAGATATAGTATAACTTACTCGTACTGTATTATTTCGATACGATAATATGATTAGTAGAATACAATAACACGATACGAAATCGGATTCAGTAAATTTCGACTGGTGTCTTTGTCTTTTTGCCTTTCAGCACTGCCTCAACTTCGAGTCATTTCTATTTGGGGATTTTATTTATGTTAGTACGAACACGAAACTGTACCGGTGCCAAAGATTCGTACCATACGATTCATCGGAAAGAGTCGTTTTATTTACACGAATCATATAAATATGACACATCTCTATCTGTAACGATAGTTTGAGGTAATCACCGCTTCAGCATTTGTACAATGACGATTGCTGAGATTTATTGACAATGCAAATATACACTACGTTTGTAGTAATTATTTGTAGTGTTAAGAACATTGGAATAGTAATTTTCACTATTCTGCATTTATTTCATTTTTACTTCTATTAATACTTTTGACTTAAAACTTACATAGAAATCTAGTATCAATTAACAAACTCTGTCGTATATTATTCAATAATAATTAATGTTTTATTGTTCCAAAAAAAAGTGTATATTTTGCAATAGTTTGCGTGACAACACAACAAGGAATTACCGCTTATTTCCTCTTTATCATCTTATTTTTAGGTATTGGAATAGATGACACTTTCGTAATGTTGGCTGCTTGGAGGCGAACATCCATAAAGACTCCTGTTCCTGAGAGAATGGCACAAATGCTGAGCGAAGCTGCCGTATCCATCACTATCACTTCTGTCACTGACTTTTTCAGTTTTTGGATCGGTATTTTCAGTCCGTTTCCATCTGTTACAATATTCTGTATATATTCAGGTACGATTCTTAAATTAATTTTTCTTTTGACATTTCGTTAGATCTGAAGTTATAAAAAATAAACTAGCACTTTTCAAAAGACTTAATATCATCGATTAGGTTAGTAAATAAATAAATTTTAATTTTAGGTGCAGCAACTTGTCTCCTTTTCGTTTGGCACTTGACGTTCTTCGCTGCTTGTGTGGCAATTTCCGGATATTGTGAACAGAAAAATTTACACTCAATTTTTTGTTTCAAAGTCCAGCCACTGTCTAAATCTCGTAAGTATATTTTGGTTATAGTAAATATCGATATTGAATTATTTATTTTATTTTTAAGAACAGCCCAAAAGAAATAATTTAGCGTAGGTTTCAGCAGATTGAAAAAAATGTATTTAAATTAATATCATGAATTAATTTTTAAGAATTATTTCTAGATTTAGTAATTATATCATATAATGTGCACAAAAAAAACGTAAGAAGTTAAGGTAATTTCTGGCTAAATTAATAATAAAGAAATTTAAAGTGAGGTTACATCATTAACTGTGAGTGAACCGCATCGAACTCTCAACCAAAAGTACGTCAGTCGTTGTATCCAGAAACCAGGTTAAAACGACTTATTGTAACAAAAAAAAAAACAAATAAAAATTTTAATAAGGGGAATTTTATGCTAAATGTGAAAAACATGCAATTTGTCAGGAGAAGAGATCACTTTGGTTTTGATAGTCCCCTAATAATAGCTTAAATAATACGTCTGTCCACAATTTTTTTTTCCAACTGAAAATGATAGATTTATCGGTAAACTTATTCGTAATAGAACTTGACCCGGCGCGCGGCGTAGCGAGACTAGAGAACGTTCCCAGGGTAAAGGCTAGTGGCGCGACGTCACATGCTCTCTGACTCGCTGCTCATAGCCCAGTACAAGCTATTGGGCCCATAGTAATAATTGTAATAAAATAAATAACTCCTTATCCGGGGGTAATGCAAGTAATAATAATAAATAATTAACTGCTGCTGGTTATATCTTATAGTAATTGAGTCCGATAGGCGCAGTACACATATTTTCCAGTGCGGATAAGTGTATTAAAAGAAATACGTTAGTAAGAAGATATTTTTTATTTATATTTTCACATACGTCGCGCGTCGGTGGCTCTTATGCATGAAGTTGAAGTTTTTTAATTTTTCTCGGTGCGACATAAAAAACTACCAGACATATTTTAAGTAGTACGTTTTGTTCTTTAAGAATTATTATGCAGGTTTTACCAAAATCTCCATTAGTTTTTATACTTTTAATCAAAAAGACATTGCGACACCACCGTATGTACCCCGCTACATATAAAAAAATCTAAAAAGTATACTTTACACCTCTTGTTTCTTGCAAACGATTCATTTTTGGATATATGATCATAAGAACTTTTTTTGCTCATTTTGGCCCATTGTAGAAGTCTGAAATACTATTTCTGAAACGCCCTGTATACAACACACACGGAACTGTTATGCGTACAAAAATAAGCATGTACCTGTGTATTTGCTGTTGATTCTTTGTTAATGTTGCAATATACAATTTATAACATTTAGAATACCATCAACTAACATATTATAAAGTTGATTAATAAATATTTATTTTTACATCACTGGATAGTGGATTGCGGTTGATTAGAATCTCTATTTAATGCCAGAAAATCAGACACCATAATAATAATAACATCTACATGCCATTCTGAAAATCTTCAATTTCTTTATTACATAATTAAGAAACATTAAATCTTCTAAATCACAACATTCTAAATAACGATTTTATCTGCTTCGTTCTGCCAGCAAAGGACCTCTTGCTAATCACTGTGCTGCAAGCTGCAAGCATATGATGTCAGTCAGCGTTTATCGGATTCAAATAACGCAAGCAGTTTCTGCAGCTGCTGTTATATTTATGGTTGTATAATTTTCCAAATAAATCTCAGATTTTGCTAGTAACGGCTCTAATGTATCATTTTAACTAATTTTGAAGTGGGTTGGAACCTTTGATGTGAAGGTAACACTGACGTAATTTTCCAAGAAACACCAAAACACCATATGCTGCACTCAACGCGCATCACGCCAATCAAGTTGACGTCATCTGGACATGATTAACACTAACCTTATACTAACATTGTATCCTATTTATACCTAAATTAGTGTCACGGTTCGGTGAACCGTGACCCACTAACCAATAGGAATTGGCCCTCTGTCACTATTCATACTATTTTTACACTTTATGATTTCCAAGCTCTCAAATGCATCCAGCTGTCTAGTATTTGTTACATTCCTAATTAATCTTAAATTGCTAATATCTATTTTATGGTTGTTCTCAAATGCATATTGGGCAATACTAGACTTATCTGATCTACCATATTTGAGACGAGCCATATGCTCTTCGAATCAAGTTTGATTTGGTCGTCTAGTGTCCTACATACTTTTGATTACAGTCCTTACAGCATACCTGACTTTTTGTTTTTGGATTGCCTAAAAGTTGTAGTTTGTTTCCCGATGAATAAACAGTGTCATACCTATATCTTTAAAAATCCTACCAATAACACAAGTGATTCGAGGATCGAATAGAATCGATACAAATTTCGGATTTTTTTTTTCATTTCGAAAGGTCGAGGAATTTTTAAGTGTCTCTTTAAATTTACGTTTACTAATTATTTTACCAATTAAACTTAAATAATATCCATTACTCGCAGCTATACCCTTAAAAAAGAAAAGGCATTAACTTTTCTTTTTCAAATCTCTCCTTATTGAGGGGGAAACTTAATAGGCAATGAATTAGAAAATTAAACTCGCTATTTTGTGCTGAACACAATGGTGAGAGTCCTTAGGGATATATCTTAGGATACTGGTATCTTTTCTGTATATGGCAAATTCTAACTCATTTTCACTATTTCTAATTATTAATCATTCATCTAAAAATTACATTTAACTAGAGTTTTCAAATTCATATAGGGAGCATGGTATCCGAGTGGGTAAAGCGCTTATAGCTATTTACTCGGTACCTAATATCGATGGTTCGAATCCATCCCGGAGCAAGTTGGAAATTTTATTTGTAATTTGTTTCGGATTAAGATGGGAGAGACCTGTCGAAGCCCTAGATGTAGTTCGGACTCCACAATAAACTGTGGGGCCTCGTCTCTCTTTACTCAACATAAAATCCTAGGATTTTCTGAGAGTTACGTCGGTGACTTGAGAGGCGTTTAAGAAAACATTTAAGACAATAAAATATACGAATTTAACATCAGCGACTTTTGTATCAAACACTGCAAAAATATCATCCACATACCTAAACCAAACCCTCGGGAAATACTCGAAATTCTCTTTTGCTTCCTTTTCGAATCTGTTCATGAAGAGACTGGCAATGAATGGTGACAAAAAGTTACCCATTGTTGTTCCTTCATGTTGTTCGAAGACATTATCATAGAATCGAAAGCAATTTTGTTTTATGCAAAGTTTAGTGAGTTGAAGATATTCTTTTTACTACATCTTGACTGAGATTGTTTGAATCGAGTAGATGCTTAAGGTAGTCCAAGAGTCTGTGGTATCGAAACACTTGGAAACAATGAACAAACGTCAAAGGCGATCAAAATTTCACCTTCTTGCAACTGAACATTTTTCACCTTATTAATGAAATCGTTGGAATTATTCACAGAGAAACTAGGTGGTGCGATAGGAAAATTTTCGAACTCCTCCGTTAACCATTTTGATAGGTGGTAAGTCAGAGATCCGATTGCTGAAACAATAGAACGTACCGACATTCCTGGTTTATGTATCTTAGGCAAGCAGTGCAATCTAGGTACACTTGGGTTAGATACGTGTAACCTAATTACAGCTAGAATAATAAGGTTGTTGCAGGATTTAAGTACATTTCTTACTTCAGTAATCATTTTTGCTAATGGATTTCTAGAAAGTTTTTTATAAGGACCATTACTAATCAGATTGTTTACTCTTTTATAATAGTCCAATTTATCTAAAATAACTACCTTATCAGCTTTTAAGTAAAAACAATATTTTTTACGCAACAGTTTGATAATGTTTCTATCCGTTGTGGATTTTGACTTTCTATTTACTTTAATGACAATATTTGTCGAGATTCGATTTCTGCAAGCTTCTCTGACAAATGCTTTAGAGGAATCAGGAAGGTAATGAATTGAACTTTTAACACTTGAAACAATCTCATCTAAAATGCCTTCAGAGGCAGGTAAAGCAAAATTTAACCCCTTGTTAACGAAATCAATTTCTTCTTTATCAAACGAAATAATTTTCTATAATGGTGAGAACTTGAATTAGAACGTGAGAACTCATCTCAATTACTATCTGAAAGCTTGGAAATCATAAAGTGTAAACATAGTATGAATAGTGACAGAGGGCTAATCCTAAATAGTCTGCTCTAACCGTGACAATAGTTTAGGTATAAATAGGATACATTTTAGCACAAGGTTAGTTTGATCATCTCCAGATGATGCTTATTTGGTTGGCGAAACTCACGTCGAGTGCAGTATATGGTATTTTGGCTGTTTTGTGGAAAATTAAGTCAGTGTTATTTTAACTAATATTGACGCATATAATTTTTTTCTGGATATGCCTATTACACAACTGCTGCTTTTAAGGCCGGTATATTTTATGCTTGAAAAGTTAGTATTTAAAGCGATTTTTAGATACCGGAATATCATACACTATTTCTTGATTGGAAGTTCGCCCGGACGAGTTCAATCTCTAATGTTTCGATTTTTATTGAATCTTCAGAGATCTACAATTATTGGATACAATTATAAAAGGAGACAGTTTTATAAACCGATATTTTTGATACAAAATTCAATAGAAACTTAAAAATGAACACAAATAAAATTGAGGTTAATTCCGAAAAATTATGTAATAAGAATCCGTAAAACTTTTATTTGTTTTATTTGTTAACATTTTATTTAATTTAAAAAACTATTATTGCAACGTTATAAATAGACATCGGACAATTTTCGTGCGTGCAGGGCCGTATATGTGGTAAGAAACATTAACAATCATTTGTATGGAACAATTAAAATACGTGTCTTAACATTTCAGGAAAACTTGTATAGGACAAAGAAGCGTTCTATGCCGATAAATGTCAAAATGTTTAGTTAACAGTATTAACGCATGGTTTATCTTCAAAAGCAACACCATAACGATCCGATAAGTCACTCAATGAATTTTGCGCATTATGGATAATATCTACAGATTCCTCTATAGGTAGTGTAGTACATTCTAGTGTAATAATAATAACATTAATAATGTTATATCCCTTAAAATCATTTGCTTCGTCAAGACAAAGTACTGATTTTCGCGTCCTTCGTGATATTGTCTATAACATTGTTATACACTACAGGAAGATACTTTTCGCGCATATACGAACTTGAGAGGATCTACTTCTCACAAAAGTTGTTTTATTCAGGGGGCTCTAAGAGTTTCAACGATATGTAGTGAACCAGGGACCGCTCTGGCGTTTACGCCGCCCCAGACAAAATACAAATTTGCCGCCCCTTTTAAAGTTACTTTTTCTTAATAAAAGATGGTTTTAATTTGCAGTAAAAACGTATATTTAAAAAGAAACAAGAATTAAAACAACATTTGGTACAACACAGTATAAATTAAAATAAAATAGAGTTGCAGTACGTATAGATACCTACTAGTTATATTTTAAAAATATTTGCTTAGTTTTAAACATACTGGCTGCAATTTTAACGCTATTACGTTTTAGATCTTTTTCTCACTTATACCTAAAACCTAAATAGAAAACAAAAGGTGGATACATAGAACCACAGTAATACATTGTTTGTTGGAGTTATAATCAGAAGAATATTTTTTTCTCACTTTTTATTCTCCAAATTTTTCTATTACCACTTTTAAGTTTATTTGATCAGCAATTTCATGTTCAATTGCTAAAATGGCCAAGCCGTTTGGTCGATTTTGCGTAGTAGTTGAGGGTAAAAAGGTTTTGATTAATATTAATTTGGAAAATCTTCTTTCTCCACTTGCTACTGATATGGGAAGAGTTAGTAGTATTCTTAAGGCAATACTAATATTTGGAGCAAAATTTAGCATTGTTATTATTTTAAGAACATCACGTGGACTTTCTTATTTGCCCAAAAGTACATAAACTGCAGAAATTTCCTGCAGACAAAATATTTTCCAAATCTTTGCAAATCTTTATAAGTGTCTCTGTAGGCATGGTCTTCAAATCATATATATTATATAGAGATTGAAAATGATTACTACGATGATTCAGTTGTTCAAATCGACTATCTAGTGCGTTTAATGCTTGATCAATAGTATAGAAGAAAAATTCTATTTTGTATTTTCTTTGGGATCTTCGACTGGTTCGTCATTGGCCTTTTTTCTTCTTACGCGGTGTCGCGGGTTGTTGATTCAAAACTGGTTTCAATGTTAAATTCATCAGCCAATTCTCTGGCGTCAACAATAATTTCATTGAAAGACTTATCTGATCGAAGATTTTTTAAAGAAATTTTTGCAGTTCTCTAGAAGATCAAGTGCTTTTTTTAAATCAAAATCTTTTGTTTGCATAAGTTGAAATCTTAAGGGCGTTAAAGCTTCTATTCCGCTTTCTCATCGAGGTCACTCAAAGGTTTTAATGTTAATCCTTGGACATGTTTTAAAAATATTGCTCATCGAAAGTAGAAGAAAAAAATAAATATATTTTTTGGACCATATTAAAAAAATTGGCTGCTTCCAAGGATGCCATATCATTTACCACTAGATTGAGCGAGTGGCTACTACACGGAACGTAGAATGTTCGTGGATTTAAATTCCTAATTCTAGATTCCACTTCTGAATTGTTATCCCTCATGTTAGCCCCGTTATCATATCCCTGCCCTCTTATACCTTGCACATCAAGTCCCATTTCATGAAGCTCTTCAATTATAATTTCATATAGTTGTCTTCCTGTAGATTTTTCCACAGGTAAGAAACCTAAAAAGCTTTCGTAGATTTTTATTTTGACATCGTTTGATTTAGAATCAGACTTATTGATGGAAACATATCTAATTATCAGAGTCATTTTCTCCGCCTTGCTAACGTCAGGAGTGCGCAATCTAATATTATGGAACAGTATTTCGCTTTTTTTATTTCAGTTATAATATGCGATTTTACACTTTCGTGAAGCAAGTCTATTATCTCGTTTTGAATGTTTTTTCCAAGATAGTGAGCTTTGGTTTCCTCTTTTTTTAAGCACTCTACGCACGTGTTGCTCCATGATGGGGTCAAATTCAGATAGCAATTCAACTATTTTTAAAAAGTTACGTTATTATGCTCCAACAGCTTGTCGCTTGTAGCTTGAAGAGCTAAACAACTTTTACCGAGCATTTTAGTAATTGCTACAATCCTTAGAAGCACCTCGTACCAGTGATTCGTTTCAGCGTTAATAACTATTTAAGCAGCTACATCTATAGTTGTACAACTCTTTAACCTTTGAATGAGTTCTAGCCAGGATGTTTGAGCCTGAATATGACTTTTAGGAATTTCGTGATCCTTTAAAGTTGCAACGATGTGCTTCCAGCTTTTAAAATCTTCTTTTGAAAGGGAACTTGACACATGGTCGTAAATTTTGCAGCAAAAGCAATATATGCAGTTTTTTGAAGGGGAGTACACTAGCCAGTCTCTTATAACTTGCTCTCCATTTCTGAAAATTCGAGAATAGTAATTTGCGCTAAATTTTCGACCAATGCCATTATAAGGAAATTTGTAATTTAACAATAGTTTAGTTGGACCTTGTCGTACTAAAAAACTTCTTTCGGCATCTCCTAAAATTCTGAGCCACAATGCTGGATCTGTACCTAAAGTTTGTACAGTGCATTCCATGGGTGGTAGGGAGGGGTCAGTTTGTAGAGGTAGAGTGCTACTAGTGCTAGCCAGGGTGCCTTCTGTAAGTACCAAGGCGGTGTCAAATGGTAGGCTGCTTTCATTTGATGACAAAGTTAGTTTAGAAATATCGTGTATTGATTGGTCTTGGTCACCAACACTCTCTGATGATTCCGTGTTTTCCTTTTTGTCTGAATTTTTGGAAACATTTGTTTTGGTACTAATAGTACTATCGGACCTACCCTGTAAATAATTGTACAAAGCACCAGCTTGTTTTTGCGTTTGGATTTCCTTCTCTAGCCTTCGTTTTTTGTACTGATGGCCGGACAATTTTCTTTGCGCTACAGACATTCTAAAGCAACAAATTAAACAATGCAAAATACGCTAATTAAAATAAGCCACGGCGTAGCTAAAAACAAAAATTGGAAAAATCTTCAAATCTAATTAGTCACTAACTTAGTCTGTCTCATAGTCTTGAAAAATAAATGTCGTTTTAATTAATTACTACTTAAACTATTTTTAAATATAAAAACGAATTTCTTAACGTTTCGGGCTAAGTTTCAACCCCTTATTTAGAAAAAATAGTTAATACTTTTAGTAATTAAAACTGGGCATTTAATTTTTTTAAACTGTGGGACAGACTAGGCCACCGTCACCGACTAATCGTATTTGAGGATTTTTCTTCTTTTTATGGATGGATTTTTTGTTTATCTTTTTTCGTTGCGAAAACCCCAAATAAATTAATAAAGATCCGTCACAACAATCATACAGAAACTATTTCAAAATGTATAAATACATATTGGGGAAAATATTTCTGAAAATAATTCTGTTCCACTTAATATAGGTATTTGCAGAAGTACTTACCTTTAGAAATTGACAAAACACACAAAAGTTACTATTCCGAACTAAACTGTTAAATATCTTTAATATTTATAAACTTACTTCAGGGATATGTTATCACCGGCACCGATGCATGTAGTAATAATACAATGACTATTTATATAGTAAGGCACGAAAACATGTCCATGCATGTTATGTCTTGCAGTTCCTATTTTAACAAGAACAAGTTCATGCAGGGTCATGCGCGTCTTTAACTATACGTCTTGTTTTATTTCAAAAATAAATATGCTTTTTTTAAAAAGGTATTTTTTTCTAGCTTTAAAACATAACAAACCACAAAGATCAAATGTAAATTGCATAGTACTTAGTTTTAGTTAGGGAAAAAAATCAACAAGTAGTGTAAAATTTATATTAATTGAGAATAATTAATTTATCAATATCTGGTTCACATTCAGGGGGGAGAAAATGCCGCCCTCAGGTTCGCCGCCCCGGACAGGGGTCCGGGTTGTCCGCCTCTAAAGCGGGCCCTGAACAAACAAAACAATATACACAAATTATAAAGGAAAGTGCTATACGCAGATTGTCCTGATGTTTTGTGCTTTATTACTACAATGAACTTTTGAATCAAGATGCAGTTTGGCGTCGTTAGTATGGTGAAACATTAATTTTCTGTTACATATGGAACAGTGCACTGTAGATCCATCGATCCGAAAGTCATCAAACCGAGAAAAAATTTTCTACAGTCCAACCGTCGAAAAACACGAACAAAAATGTTACCATTTATTTTTATCCTCGCGCCGTCTTTACACTGCGATGTTTACGTAGAAAGACTTTATAAAGGGTGGGAAAATAGTGCGTTCGATTTAGATATCTCGAATAATAAAGGAGTGAAAGGAGGCCACAAAGAGGTTTCAAAAAATGTACATGGCATTTCATTTTAAAAAATATTACTTGACCCTGTAAAATTGTCTTGGCACACCCGTATATTCGAAAATAATTTCCGGTTATAGACTTTTTTTGTCTAGTTTATTTATGTTTTTAAATCAAGTGTCTAGCTATCATAGAACTCGACATATCGAAGTATATATGTATTGTCAATAGTAATATACACGCCTTATCGAAATATCGCTGATTTTCAGGAAAATTTGATTTCCTAAAATTGTCTACGAAATGAAATTGTCATTTAGAATCTGATAAAAATCCGAGAGCTTTAGCTCGTCTACTCTTATAGAAAATCAAAGAGCGAATCAGAATTCATACATTTTAAAAATCTTAACAGATTTAAATTTAGTCTAAAATTCTATATTGAGATTTACATCGTGTCATATGGCTATTAGTTGTCATCATTCATTAGAGATCAGTTAATTACAATTAGATTGGACTCGATATTTATTATACATTGGCCATAAATAACACATACATATTTTAGCCATAAACAGTACCCGCTTAATTTGCGTTTATCAACATGGCCTGGTTAGTAAGCATTCTTGTTTAACAAACTGAATTCCTTGTTTAACTTTGGATCTAGGAAGTTATATAAGAATGAAATCTATCACGCGTGCACCAAAACTTGGAATAACAATGTTGAAAGAAGTAGCACAGCCACATTATATAACTTACATAATTTTTATTTGTCGTAAAGGCAGATCATCGGCAACGTAACCGAGTAACCTGAGAGGTTTTGCGGAAGGAGACTGACTTTCTTTTCCCCCGTCCTTGGGATTACTTCATAAAGTGGCACATGTTGAGAGACGATAAATGTTCCCCACGGTTGTTATTGGATTGGTTTTATGATATTTATTATATTACCGATATATATTCGTGTTATTTTATTGCTCTTACTTACGTAAAAAGAAATTTGAGCAAATAATAATTTGGTTGGTTATTTTTTTTACTCGTATATCGCTGGCGATCTGGCAAATACTCATATCTCACAAGGTTATAATTTTCCAAGATAGAAGCTTTAGTTTATATTTGATGTTTTAGGAATTTTGTACACACAGGAATTTACATATGCTTGCACAGTAAGTAATTGTATTGTCTTGTAAGTAGGAGATCCAAAAATTTGTAACTTCGGAGAATTTGCCAGATCGGTGACGATATTATGTTTGTTACCATAATATTGATGAAATATTCTTAGGTGTTAAAAAACTTTTGTTTTAACAATTTATGCGGTAAAATTTTTTTCTATGTAGTTGCTCAACAATAATAATAATAATAATAATAATAAATATCCTTTAGAGTTCACCGGTGTAGACTTAAGGAAGAGGGTTAGCCTTAACATCAGGGCTAACCTAAAGCCACAAGACCTGGCTAGAATGGACGCGGTCATCAATGAGGAAATTCCGGTAGATGTAGACATCTGGCAAATCCACTGTGCCGTGTACAACGCCGCGAACCAACTCGTCCCCCGTGGAAGGTCAACCAATCACGGGGTCGAGAAAGCCAAGCGGCGTGTACAAAAAATCGAAGGCAAGATACAGTCGGCCAGACAACACGCTTCTCGGATCCAGAGTGTGGTGGAATATAAGACGACTGGTAGAGTTTTTACTCCCAGGATCCGGCGCATTGCTGTCGGATTAAGACGTCAACCCCATACTCTAAATCTGACAGTGATGCTTACCATCAAGCAGCACTGTCTAGATAGGATCCGAGCGCTCATGGCGATAAAGAAAACATTGAAGAGGCGGGTGAGGAGTATGGAACAAAACAATTTGTTCCGTACGAATCCTTCCCGCCTTTTTCAAGAGCCACAGCGTGTTGTCGAGAATCCGCCGACTGTAGAAGATGTCGAAACCTTCTGGAAGGGAATCTACGGAACGACGCGTCCATTCAATAGCGACACTCCAGCAATTGCACACTTCGAAGCTCTGTGTCACAGACATCTTGAAGAGCCAGAAGAAATGTGCCCGGCAATCAGTACGGAGGAAGTCCAACAAGCACTTGTTGGTACCAAGAACTTCGCTGCCCCGGGCCCAGACGGCATTAACAACTGGTGGTGGAAGAAATTTCCTTCCACTCACCGCCGTCTGGCGCGAGTTTTCAACTCATGGTTGAACGAGGGGCAGCAGATTCCGGACTGGTTCGTCGAGGGACGTACTGTGCTAATCCCCAAAAAGGGGGATTTTTCCGACCCGAGGAATTATAGGCCGATCACATGCCTTAACTCCTGCTACAAGATATTTACACGTATCTTGTATGCTAGGACGCTGAGGTCTGTTGATCCGGTCTTCCAGCAGATACACGAACAGCGTGGTGCCAAGAAGGGCATGGCAGGTTGCAAGGACAGCCTGCTGATAGACCGCTGTATTACACAGGATTCTGTGCAATTCAAGCGGAATCTATCGATGGCCTGGATTGATTACCGCAAGGCATTTGATACAACATCGCATGAGCTATTGTTGTACTTGCTCGAATGTCTTGCGGTACCAGCACCACTAGTGAGATGCATAGAACAGCTGCTGCCGCTCTAGAAGACCCGCTTCACCATAACATCAGGTGCACAGCGGGTCACAACAGGGCAGGTGGCATTTAGGAGAGGAGTTTTCCAGGGTGACTCCCTGAGTCCTCTCCTCTTCTGCATCTCACTGCTGCCGTTGTCTGTTAGGCTCCGCCAAACCCGCGGATATCAATGTGGGCCACCCAGCGACCGGAGGCATAAGGTCACCCATCTATTTTATATGGATGACCTTAAACTTTATGCCTCCGGAGAGCGCGAATTACAAAACGCTCTTAGGGTGGTCGAAGAATATACGCGGGCAATTGGTATGGAGTTCGGGTTGGACAAATGTGCAGTCGTCCACCTCAAGAGAGGACGATGCGGGGAATTCCATGAAGATGCGCAGCTCGCAGACGGAAGCATCCTAAGACATCTGGATGCCGGAGAGACCTATACATACCTGGGTGTGCAACAGAGGCACATCCAGGATGTAACACAAATAAAGGAATCTCTCCGCGGCAAGTACAGACACCGCCTCCGAAAGATTTGGTCTTCCGAACTTTCGGGGAAGAACAAGGTGTCTGCAACTAATATGCTTGCCGTTCCGATTCTGCTATACTCCTTCGGAGTAGTAAAGTGGAGGGTAGATGAGCTGCGTCAATTAGACAGAGATACCCGCAAGATGATGAATATTCACAGAAGTATTCATCCTAGATCGTCCGTTCCTCGTGTGTACCTCCCATGTCAACGGGGGGGGGGGGGCGAGGACTCTTGAGCCTGGAGTGTACGCATGGCAAAGTAGTTCTGAGTATGGCATGTAACATCCTCAGGGGCTCAGATCCCCTCTTGCGGTTCGTAAAACATCACGAAACTGGAGTGGGAGCAGGATTGTTCAAGGCAGCAAAAAGAGCCGCAGATGAAGTCGGTCTCGCATTTGACATCAGGGGAGGAGGCCGGCGAGGTGCTGATGTTGAGTCAGCCAAATCGTCTGAGAGCCCGAATCAGAGCTGCCGAACAGGAAAATCTGTTTCGGCAGCACGTCGATAAACCCCAGCATGGTGTCTTCTATAAGAACATAGAAACACTGGGTTTATCGACCAGGCTGACCTTCGCCTTTCTAAGGTCAGCAGGGCTTAAGTCGGAGACCGAGGGATTCATTATGGCCTATCAAGATGGTGTTATCAACACCTTGGTCTACCGTAGCCGCGTGTGGCGTGTAGAGGTTCCTGATATCAACTACAGGACCTGCCATCAGGCGCCGGATTCGCTCATGCACTTACTATCTGCATGCCCTATATATGCGATTTCGGCCTACATCCACCGGCATAACGCGGCGTTACGAGTGCTATACTACCATCTAAGGCACTCGTACGGAGTAGACCAGACACCAGTGCTGCCTTACGTCGCCGGAGATATTGAGTCCGTTGTCGAGAACCAGAAATGCCGGATTTACTGGAACTACTCATTCCCGACTGTCAGGCTAATCCAAGCCAACAAGCCTGACAGTCCTCCTCGACCATCAACTCAAGGTGATATATGTCATCGAGTTCTCGGCACCTGCGGAGAAAAACATCACCTTGAAGGAGGAAGAGAAACGGACCAAATATCGCGATCTCCGGTACGAGCTCCAAGTGCTGTACCCAGGCTACTCGGTCAAAATGGTCGTCCTTATTATCGGTGTACTCGGAGGGATAAAGCCTACGCTGCTCTCGGAACTGAAGATCATGCCGGCCTGCCAAAAATCAGCCGAGTGGCTGGCAGGCCAAATGCAGAAGACGGTCATTCTGGATTCTCTCCGTCTGCTTAGGGCACACGATTCTGGTATCTACAGTCACTAACCCTGCGGGATGTGAGGAGTGGCTGTAGTTGATGCGCCGGTGCAATTCCCATGAGGCGTCGGAGGCTACGGAAGGACTGACCGGCATCGGGAAACCGAAAAAAAAATTAGGGGTGCAAGGCCGGCAACCTCCGCGTTGGTGCACCCTGGACAGGCAGAGGTAACTCTTCCTGACTAATGTCGGCCGGGGGTACCAAGGCTAACCACCTGGTATCCCTTCTACTTCGGGTTCCATACGACCTTAGAAGAAGGGCCCCTCACGATCGACCCCAAGCGGATGGGGGTCAGAGACAGGCGGGAGGGGCCTCACCAGACGGTCTCAATAATGACGTACGCAATGAACAAGGACGCTTTAAATGGACGAGGGAACTTCGGGATGACTTGCTGACCTGCCGCGAGAGTAACAAACCTGAGCGAAGGGGATACATGGCGCGATTGCATGCACTTTGGTGCGAAATGCACCCAGAGCATCGCGCCTTCTCTCAACAACATCTGAGAGATCAAGTATCCTTTCTGCTCAGGACAGGTTATGTAAGGGCACGCCGTCAGCCGGAAGAACTGCCAGCCGCAGTCCCACCGCGGCAATTATCAGCTGATGGGGAACATCCTTTAGAGTTCACCGATGTAGACTTAAGGACGAGGGTTAGCCTTAACACCAGGGCTAACCTAAAGCCTCAAGACCTGGCTAGAATGGACGAGATCATCGATGAGGAAATTCCGGAAGATGCAGACATCTGGCAAATCAACTGTGCCGTGTACAACGCCGCGAAGCAATTCGTCCCACGTGAGAGGTCAACCAATGACGGGGTCGAGAAAGCCAAGAGGCGTGTACAAAACAACTGATATTCTGGGGTTATGCCAATCATCAGTAAAAATATTTTTTGACTAAATGTTGAGCAAGAATGTCTCCTTGAAATGCTATGTCAGATATTGAATTGTGATATACAGGGTGTGAAAAATATCTTGTCAAACACGATAAAAAGGAAAATTTGAAAAATCTTCGTTAATTCAAATGGAACACCCAGTATATTGTAAAACTATAAGATGCACTACGGAATATTCTACAACTGTACTATAAATTTCTCAATACCTAAGTTTGATACTTTCTGTAAAAGACGCACTTTTATAGAAAAATTTAAAAAAAAACTCTCCGTAAATTTATTTCATTTAACACATAAACACAAAACTCAAAAAATAATAAGATTGGGAAAGTAATATTTTATTCATAATGTCGTAACTTGATAATCAGCATATTATTATCACATTGATAAAGAACATATTATCACATAAAAGGTTTTAAACAAATAAGGAAAAGCAATCAAACAATTTACCTTTTAATCGCCTATGGCGATTGTTTAGAGCAGATCATATTTACAGGATAGCTCATCTATATTTACAACGATTTTTGAATACTGACTGTTTTGAATACGATAAGTGGTCATGTGAAAGGACATATTTTTCGAATTTTTCTTTTATCGTATTTGACAAGATTTTTTTCCCACCCTGCATATCACAGGTCAATTTATGACAGCGTTTCAAAGAGCCATTCTTGCTCAACATTTAATCAAAAAAATATTTTTACTGATGATTGGCATAACCCCAGAATATCAGTTATTATGAGTGTCGAAAATTGTCATGTCAAGCTAAGTATTTTGAAAACTGCGAATATTTTTATATATTCAGTACTATACATAAAGTAAAGTTATAAAAAATATAGGTTGTCATTAAGAAAAACAAAGTTGCTCTCTACCCAGCGGAAATGGAACACCCTCTATAATTGGCATTATTTTAATTCTGTAGAGCTTGAGAAACTAGGCACATTAAAGAAAATCAATTTATCTGTTTTATAAATCACAATAATTGAACTTCCGTGCACTAGGTGGACAAGCTGTATCTCTAAAAATATGAGTACTAAGTATTATTTTTTTTATATATACGGTGACAACATATTAAATATTTTTTTTCGATTATAGTCGATAAAATTAGGAAATACTGCTCATTCGATTTTTTCTGAAAATTGACCTCAAGTACGTGCAATCAGTACTTCTCTATCTTGCTCGTTCTCAAATGGGCGAAATCTTTAACAGTGGCACCTCCGGCATAAATTAAACTATAATACTGTATTATTCAACGAGCATGTAACGATGGCCCATTATTTATGAGGGTGATGTTTACGTAAATCACCCTAGTGAATAATAGCTATTACATGCGAGTAGAATGCCATGCTTTATCCACGTCTATTAAATGATAATACTTTTTAGTAAAATATCGCGATAAAAGTTCTGGCAAACTTTGATGTTTCAAATCAAATAGCAATTCCGTGCTTTGATTTCAATCTCGTGGCATATTCGGTGAAATTTTAATTAAAAATTTGAGAACCAAAGGAAACACATGCATAATGGATACATTATATAATAGTCATCGATAAATATATTTCTATAGGTCACAGCCTAAAATAAATTTTAAAAATCCATGCCATAATTCTTACTATATTAGATGTGTCATTTCCTTGCATAGTGGTTATAAATTTGGTAGAATTTACAAAGCTACAGAGAGAAAGTGAAGTATCTAGTTAAGAAATAACATTTACCTGAATACCTACCAGGCGCTTGTCATTACATTATATAATCGACCAATTCATTGATTGATGTGCTACAAAGTTGTCATTATGCAAACACTAACAGAACCGGTTTCTTTATAATATGCGAATATGTGTAGTAAGTGTTACAGGGTGTGATGTTTTAGTATTTGTAAATAGTATCATAGATTTAGAAATATTTAAAAATATTTTCCAAACTTTTACAAACATTAAATTTTTTTTTTTTTAATAAACAAAGAAAGTTTGCTTTTAAATGTTTCAAAATTGTATTTTCACTCTACACGTGTTTCGGCTTTTCACGTGTAGAGTGAAAATACAATTTTGAAACATTTAAAAGCAGACTTTCTTTGTTTATTTAAAATATTTAATAATGTTTCACAAGACGCCAACCGCAGAATCAGTACAATGTATAAACATTTAATTATTATGTATTACATACAGGGTGAGCCCAAATTCAGTACAACTGTTAACAAGTTAAATTCTACTCACAAAATTAAGACTTGTTTTTAGTCGAATTTATTAGTTATGAAAGGGATCATCTGAAGAAGATTAAAACTTAACCATCTCCAGATGATGCCAAATTAGTTGGCGACACGCGAGTCGAATTCAGTCTATAGTGTTTTGATGTTTCACGGAAAACTACGTCAATCTTACTTGATTTAATTTGCACCCTATTTTCGTTTTTAATAAGCATGAATAATATTAAATTCTTTTATGCAATTTATTTAGATCAAATTTGCTATTGAGCGTAGATATTATAATAATTTAAATGGGTTTCAGTGTTTCCTGTTTAAATTTTGTTTATATTGCAATTGCAGAAAAAATGTTAATTTTTATTACTCGTAATTTGAATAAATGTGTTACTATCAATTTGTTTCTATAGTACATAATATGAATAGTACAATAACCAATGTATTTTTATGAGATTCAATACTTTTCGTATTTTTATACTTTTTTAATTGCATATTCCAGAAAAATATTTAATACGTTCGAAATGTCTATAACATGTGATAACATTGAATTTGTTATATATATATATATATATATATATATATATATAACGATAAAAAAATTTTTTTATGAGAATGATTGTGTCAAGTTGTAATCATTTCAATATGTATATGAAAATTTATATTTAATTTGTTTTATATACTTTTAAATTCACAAATGAGAAATAATAGTTTAATTCTTTTAATTATGATTTATCGACTACATTTAAGTATGCGACCTACAATGAGTCATAATTAAACTAAATTGTTAATGAAATACATACCTAAATGAGTAAAATCAAATCAATTTTTGTGCTTAAATACATATGATCATTATTTAAGTTCTTTTTGCAATTTATCTAGATCAAACCTGCAATTGACAATACATATTTTAATAATTTAAATTGGAATAAATTTTTCTGGCCTAAATTCTCTTTTTATTGCAATTGCACAAAAAATGTAAATCGTATTTAATTTGAGTAAACATGTGTTTTTGCAGGTGTGACCATAAATTTGATTTGTTGTACATAATGTGAATAGTACAATAGCTAATTTATTAATTTTTATGAGATTCAATGCTTTGACATTTATATACTTTTTAATTACATATTCCAGTCAGTACATTAAAAATGTAGTTAAAATATAGGTAAAATGTAGGTAATAACATGTATTATTTTAATAGTATCGAATTTGTATATATTTTAAGATAAAAAAGGTTTTTTTAATTCGCAATTGAGAACTCTGATAGTAGAATTTTTTGTAAATGCAATTTATAGACTACATTTAAATGTGCGATCCACAATGAGTCATAATTGGTTCTGTTTATAACTAAATTGTTATTGACATAAATGAATAAAATCAAATAATTGTTTTCATCTTTAATATGCATGAATATTATTTAAATTCTTTTATACAATTTATTTAGATCAGATCTGCTAATGACAATAGATATTTTAATAATTTAAATGGGAATCAATTTTTCTTGCCTAAATTATGTTTTTATTGCAATTGCACAAAAAAATGTAAATTATGTTATAAATTTGAGTAAATATGTGTCACTATAAATTTGTTTTCATTGTACACAATATGTGTAGCGAGGTGAATAGTATAGTAGCTAATTTTAATTTATTAATAATTTTTATAATATTCAATACTTTTCGTATTTTTATACTTATAATTGCATATTCCTGTAAAATATTTAAAATATTTGAAATATCATAAATAATTATTTTAATTGTATTGAATTTGTATCTATTTTAAGATAACGATTGTCTCAAATTGTAATGATTATAATGAGTATATGAAAATATATATTTGTTTTATATATTATTTAATTCACAATAGAGGGGGATGAGGTATGGACATCCGTTTAATTTCCGATATTCGATCAGTGAAGTTAAGCAGCACTGATCGAGTCCGGCAATTGGATGGATGAACGATAGCTCGTCTAATAGTCGGTAGGTTGTCAACAGACAATCCCGGGAAGGCCGCTAGTCTGATGCAGGCGGAGAGGTTAGCCCGAATGGAGGTTTGCCACTCTGCTAGCGGTGCAGGCGGACAGGCCCAGGCGGTGGGTTAGTTGACAGTCGAGGACCGTGGTTCGGAGTCCACGCTAAACTGTAGGTCCCTAGGTAAAAAGGGCCCATTGTGGCTTACTTGCCTAGTAAAATAAGTAGCTACTACTACTACTAATTCACAATGGAGAAATAATACTCTGATAGTTGAATTCATTTTATTTACTATTTATCGACATTTAAATATGCTGCGACCCACATAGTAGCCCAAAAAACTGATTTTAAACAAATTAATATTTTATAAGATATATACAAACATCATATTAAAACAAATTCAGTAGGTACATTATGTAATTAATAACTTGATTTTTAAATTTGCATTTACATCATAAATGGAATTAAAATTAAGAAAAAAAATATTTTGTTAATATGCTTCTTATGAATATTATTTTTTGAATATGTGTCTGCCTATTGAAAGCAAAAAGTATCTCATAGAACTGAATTAAAACGAATTAATAATATATAAGGTATATACAGCAGTATGTACCATGTTAAAACAAATTCAGTAGGTAAATTAAATGTAATTAATAATATCTATTTTTAAATTTGTATTTGCAATATAAAACATGTAGTACTGCAATATTAATGCTAACTAAAATACCAATTTTGAAATGATGTATAAGTGAACTGTTTGAATTAAATTTAAATACTATATACACCATTTATTCGAAACGATACAAAAAAGTTTTTAATTTTGCAGAATTAGTGGTGTTTTAAATACTCTCTTAAATCAATTAAATTGTAATGAGCAATTGCCTAACAGAATATGAAATTACAAATATATTTTTTATTAGATTTAATTAGCAATTTTTTACAGGGCAAAATGTCTGACTCATTTTCATGAAATTTGATATGCAATTTTATCAAGTGACCAGATTGCTGCGAAACAGTAATTAGAAGAAATCGTTAGAGGATAGAAGTTACGGTCAATAAGGATGACTGTTTCTTTAAATTTGTTCAAATATTGTTCACACTTTTTGTTCCTACGTTATACACAAAATTTATTTATTTATATAAAAGTTATTTTATTAGTTTTCACATGGCACACCGGCTTCTTGATACCTAAGATTAATGATCGGGTGAAATTTGAAATAATGATATTTTTCATTACGAATTATTTTTGCCACAGCATATGTTGTTGCATCAAATTTCTTGGTAATTCTCTAACTGTAGAGTGAGGGTTGACTTGAACCAGAAACAGCACATTAATCTGAACATCTTAACCGTTCATAGCAGAGAAATTAAAATTTAATACATTAAAACGATATTTGTAATGCTTTTATTAAATTTAACATACATTTTAATAAACATCTAAAATAATTTTTTTCTTAAAAAAAAAATTACATAAAGCTGCGTCCTCACTGCATCAGCATTATCCAATGGTTACCAATCGACAAGGCTGGACAATTTAGTCGATAGGTTTTGTCATTATTTGTGACACATTTATATTTAATCGGCATTGCATGACAAAATGTTCGAGGATGAAGGCTTCAGCCGACTATAGTTGCCAATCGGCCCATCTCCACTGCACATTTAGGCTCGGCTTCGTTCAATTTTTTCCGACATCAGTCGGTAATCCGATCGGTATATCGTTCGGCTTAACAAGCCGTGCAGCACAGAGCAACGGCACGTACACACTTGTGAGGCGCATGCCGACGCAATGAGGACGCAGCTTTACGTACAATACTTTCTGATGCTACAATATGTAAAAAAAAATACTCTTTTAAATAGCATTATCACAAATGGGGGTTGCTATTTAAAAAATGTGGCAGTGACATCATAACTTTTACAGTCACTTTTAAAAACTTTTTTTTTACATGAAAAAGTAACATATTTTATTTGTGCACACTGAATAAATAAAAACAGAGAGGAAGAAAAGACAAAACAGTATGAGACAAAATTTGTATATCTCTTATAATCATCATCACATATTTTTCATACATATCAAAGACAAGGGTGCATATTAATCGTTCATTATATAGAGTGCCTTTAAAAATGTTAACGGTTTTTTTAAGGAGTTTTACCTTAGTTTCTAACATCTAAATAATTCTTTAAATATTGTAAATCCAGATTTATTTCAGTAAAAATAAATATTACGATGATAATACAAGTACTACGTGGTAACAGGCTATTATAATAGCACTGTGACGTGCTTTTTCTTTAGAGTGCAGGAACAGCACTTATTCGTATTAGCAGATATAGAAGTTCGTATAATTATTTGGAGATGGACATATCTGGGAGTCTAGAAAAAGTAAATCAGAAATGAAAACAAGGCACTCATAATTTTACAAAAATGTTCTTATTAAAGTAAATCTGTAACTTTAACAATTAGCAAAGTAATGACATGTATTAATATTTGTTAAAATTAAAGGAATATTTATGTTTGTTTCAAATAAGACGTCTTGCTGTACACCCAAGTAGAAATAAGCGCGTTTCAAAAAAGGCAACTGTATCGATGCACGTTAAATAATTGCGGAAATATAAAAATTCTACTAGCGGAAAGCAAAAATACAAGCCAAGTTTACTCTAAATCAAAATTACTTAAATTTGCTTTTAGAGCCGTTCTGTTCAGGAGTGCCCTATATACGCGATTACAGGACGTGAACGGTTATACCTTTAATAGCGGAGTTTATGATCTTACGGAGTTCGATACAAAGTCTGAGTGACACTAACAGTGTGTCTCAGTTTATTTCCTACCGCAAGGGGTCTCAAATCGTTAGCAACCAGCAGAGGTCGTAACAGTGATCGTCAGAGCAATGTAAGTCCCTAGCGTCTGAGTTCAACACATCAATATTAATGACATACTGTTAATCCTGGCTTTATTGCTACCGCAAGGGTTCTCATATAGCAAAAAAAAAAGAGTCTTGGCCCCAAAAATAAGCGTGGTTCACCACTACTACAGTAAATTTGCTTCGAAATGCATATATCTGCTTGTGTTCAGGCTAGCGGTTTTTTCAATATAGACTGATATTTGTAAATGTACAATTTAAAAGTGAATTTGATTCATAAACTAAATTCCAATTCCAATTCCAATTTAAAATATTTATTTGTTATTAAAATACATTGTGTAAACTTAAGTAAGGTACATAATAATAATTACATATATATCCATAACAAATACAAAAATACAAATTACAAATATACATGCTATAAACTAAATAATATTTTAATACTGACGTAGTAGTTTTCCACGAAACACCAAAATACTATACATTGTATATACTGCACTCGACGCGCGTTTCGCCAAAAAGTAGGCAACATCTGGAGGCAAAATAATAAACAATTTCCATTTCTAAATTAATTCTCTAGCTGACAATACTCTTATGAGTTATTTTTATATTGTTTAATTGATAAAATATCCTTATTTTAATTAATTATTCGGTAAACAATTGTTTATAACAGCTCCCGGTTTAAATGTTTAAAAAAATAAACATATAAACATTACAGGGCGCACCCAAAAGATTTTTAAACAAAATAATAATAAACGGTTGTTGAAAAATCAATAATTGTTATTAAAAATGTCCAGAGCATACATAACTTTATTAAAACTAATTAGAAATAATTATTTTACATTCAGACAGTAAATTATGCATATATTTACTAAACCAATCAACTGTTTCAGCTCTTTATGATATATCATAAATGTACTGCTAATGTAAAATAATTGCAATTGTAAAATGAAAAGAATAATATTTAATGAAAAAGTAAATTATTATTCAACTAATGTGAGTTTTCAAAACGGTACGGAATTAAAATATTTGCTGAAAATATTTACTAAGACTATATGTACAAGGTGTACCAACTTGATTTAGCTGAACGTAAAAATAAAATTATTGAAAAATGCTGCTTAAAAAAAACTTCGTTACAGCACATTTTAAGTGTCGTAGAAAATGTGTTAGGTTACACATTTTAACGTCAGAAAACTTCAATGGAAGTAAAGAAAACAAAAATTGTGGGTCACCATCATATCTTGTTAATAAAACAGAACAAGCTTGAAGTAGCATGAACATTCTTATTAGCGGGGTTTACCACACAGGAACTTTTGTGGACTTTTTAGGATTTCTTTCTAGTGATTTAATGAAAATGCCCGCCAAACTTCAGTTTTTTATTTGAAATTTCTGATTAAAAACCTATCTGACCTGTACTATTAAGCGTTGAATCAGTTTCCTCCAGAACTGCTATTATTTTTGTAAAATGTTTTTATAGCAAATGCACGATATCACCTACAACAATCCAAAAATAATAGGAGCCTCCTATTATTAGCCGTTAAAAATTAAAATGAAATTCAAAATCGCCCGTTTCCATGGCTCTTCTTTTATTGCTTATACATAATATTTTTATTATTATTCCAAGGTACCCCAAAAATAAATGCATTATTTAGACTACTTATATCTAGCCTGAAAGCATAACTTTGTTTTAGAGGACCGATGTTTCCTTTACCGATGGTTCTGTAGCGGTGGTGTGGATCCAGATGATATGGACAATCCACAAGACAATCAAGAACATGGAATGATGGTTTTCTTTAGGGATTACTTTGCTTCTATTCTAAACAACGGTTGCGTTAAAGTTTTGGTCATCCTTGTTTTTGGAGTTTACTTACTCGGAGCTGGTTATGGAATTACCCAAATAGAAGAGGGACTGGAGAGAAGAAAAGTTGCCAAAAGTGACTCCTATGCTATTGAATTTTTTGATAGAGAAGATGATTATTATAAAGAATTCCCCTACAGGTAAGTGTTTTATAATTTTTGTTTCAAATAAAGGTATTAATCAATCTAGCAAAAGTGTAGGTATATTAAAATTTTTGGATGACAGAAATCAGCTGCCGAAGTCATTTTTTTTCATTTCAGAAACACCCTATATATACAGTGTGTCTTCATTTGAGTGGACATACTCCCGCAAAAAATTTAATTATGGGCCGATTTTAACCGGATTTTTTCTTAAATTGTAGATCTCTAAATGATATATGTTGTGACCTACTTGAGGTCTGTGGAGAAACAAGTTAAATGCCTAGCGTCCTATGATCTTTTTATTGGTGTAAAAAATCAGGAAATCTTTATAGCGATTTTTTTACTGAAAATTTGAATATATGATGGAGCCTCTAAAATACCTTTGTACCATGTTTAATGAAAAAAAATTTAATTCTTTTGTCTTTTATGGAAAAGTAAAGTTTTTTTAAGAAAGGAGTTGTAATGACTCTCAGATTGTGAAAACAAATGAACGATCCAGTGGCGGATTTAAAATTTGGATAAGAGGCACAACAGTGGCGTATTTAGATGGTAGTAGTAGTAACCCAAGTAGCAAATTTGCGACTTTCGTCTACATCTGCATAGAAATTAACGTTGTATTAGGTGTAGAAAATCGGCACTGTATCACCCACGACCTCTGGCTAGACAACATCGCTTATCAGTTGTTTATGATTAAAGTAAAATATATACGTTTTAGCAACGTCTGACCGACTTCAATACATGCCCGTGACGGTTGGTGTAGGTTTTGGCTTTATTGTTAACGTTTCGGAAATGTCTCATAAGAGTGAATTATCAAAGTATACTTATTAGTCATTGTTTAAGGTTTTATGCACAACGAATCGTGATATGGTGCGTGCATGATAAAAAGGTAGATGAAGAAAAAATGCTCATAACCTATACATTTTTCTTGTGTTATTCTATTATTCTTGTGATTTCCTGTGTAGGGTTCTCTTCTCAGTATTAATGGAGAAAAACTGGTCTTTCAAATATTCAGCCACTTTTTACAACTAAGCAGTCATGTATGATGCATATTTTAGAAGGATTCAATCATAAATATGGTTGAGGTTGCTTTACACAACTCCGCGATTTTTTCAAGACCAGCTCGAGGACGAACGTACATACTGTTGTCCCACCATCGTGATGGTAACAAATAAAGTGAAAATATGCATATTTAGTAGATTTTTTTCAACCTAATTATGCTACTTTATGTTTAAAAATAAGAAGTAATCATTACATTGTGTGTTGATAGTTAGATCACTCAAATTTATGTATCCAAGAAAAAGAAATATTTTTTTTAAAACTCGTGTGGGGGGGGGGCGCGCTTGATTTTTCGCCCTACAATGTCCATATTTTCCTCGCAACGTTAAAACGATGTCGTCAGTCGCATATCGACATTGAGGCGACCCTGATTTTATCCTCTGAATTGGAGAAAAAACGGGTCAGACAATTGTCATCGAGCAATATCAGAATGCGTTGAGCAACGTCGATACGACTTTAAAGTGATATTTGGAACAACATCAATTTTTTCTTCTTTCTAGAGTGTGGCAAGTTGTAACCCCCCTCCCCCTCCCGAACATAATCCTGGCTACCATTGGGGCCGAAAATTTCAATTTTGTTGTATATTAAAACCAAAGTTTCATTTGTGGTGAATTAAAGCAAACACGTACAGGGTTGGCAAATTTCGATTTTTGTATAGGGTAACTCAGGGTAACTCGATAACTGTAAGAGATACAAAAACTTTTTTTTTTGAGACAAATTCACTGGCCAAAACAAAAATTTGCTATCGACTTTTGTTTTCGAGTTATAAACAAAAGTTCGATTTTTCGACTTTTAGACATGCCAATATCTTGGTTGTTTGTAAAGTTATGAAAAAACAACTTTTACATTCTTCAGGCACTTTTTCTGTATAATACAGTGGCGTAGAGAAAATTTAAAAAAGGTGCAAATTCGAGTTATGGCATAAAGTTTTATTTCTTTAAACGGGAATCATAGTTGGCTATGGTTTAGTTAAAAAGGAAATTGTTTTCTCTTCCAAACTACATATCATATGTGGGCTCGCTTTTGATGTGTAAATATTTAATAGCGAAAATAATCTCTTAGTAGATTACATTTTGCGTTTTTTTATATTTATTCCAAGTAGGCGTGTGTTATCTATGACAATGTTTATCCGTTTGTCAGTAAATTGCATATTCATAGTTTTGTTTCCGTCATAATTACACCCCATTTAATCGTAAAAGTGAAGATGTCTTACGAAAATTACGAGAAATATGATATGCTAGAATGCTTTATTCAAAGTAATAACAATTGTGATATTGCATTCGAAATATATTTCAATCGCTATCCAGAAAGAAGACAACCTAATAAAGGTATTTTTAAGAGGTTAAAAGAAAATTTAATTAATTGTGGGTCCCAACAAGCCGAGACCAAAAAATCACATCTATATCTAATTTTATAATACATTACAATTACAAAATAAAAATTCAAATTAAAGTAAATCTTCAAACTGATGTCCGTTATGTTCGATACATAAATTACACCTCTTTATAACACTCTGAACTGCATTATAAATATGAAGATTTAAAATGGAATTTACTGTCTATAAAATTTTATCCGAGTTCATTTTTGTCGGTACTGGTTTTCTTGTATAATTTGTCTTTAATGTGGCTCCAAAGGAAAAAATCTAGTGGCGTTAAGTCAGGTGATCGTGGTCGCCACCTCACTGGTCCGTTACTTCCTATCCAGTTATTTCTAAAACTAGTATTTAATAATTCTAAAACGGTCCTGATATTATGTGGTGGTGCACCATCTTGCTGGAAGAACTGATTTCTTGCCTCAATTAAGGGTAGATTGTCTATAAATTCCTCAATAATTTTCTGGTTCAATGTTTCGTAGTACCGTTGGCCATTAAGATTTTCTTGATATATGTGATATGCTAAAACACGATTGCCACGAAGAACACACCAAACACTAAAACCAAAGCGTCCCTGAGATCACACGTTGACGGTATGGTGAGGGTTCATAATAGACCAATAGTGCTTGTTATGCCTGTTGAAAATTCCTGTACTGCTAATGTAGACTTCATCTGTCCAAACTACATTTCTAGAGGGGAATGTATCTTGTTGACTTTTTGACGACACCATATGCAAAACTCCAATCGTCTCTGAAGATCAGTTGATTGCAGGTGATGTTGTTTCCTTAGTGTATAACGCCTGAATTGTGTGTCTTTAAATGACGACTTTAAATTGAAGGAGTTGCAGCTGCCATTCCAATTACAGGTATAGAAGTTTCTTCAGCATCTTCAATTTTGTGTTTTTTTTGGTCTTTGCTTGTTGAAGGACCCACAATTAATAAGATTTTCTTTTAACCTCTTAAAAATAGCTTTATTAGGTTGTCTTTTTTCTGGATAGCGATTCAAATATATTGTTATTACTTTGAATAAAGCATTCTATCACATTTCTCGTAATTTTCTTAAGACATCTTCACTTTTATGATTAAATGGGGTGTAATTATGACGGAAACAAAATTATCAATATGCAATTTACTAACAAATGGATAAACACTGTCATAGACAACACACGCCACGCCCACTTGGAATAAATATAAAAAAACGCAAAAAGTAATCTATTAAAAGATTATTTTCGCTATTAAATACTTATACATCAAAAGCGACCCCACATACGATATATAGTTTGAAAGAGAAAAATATTTCCATTTTGACTAAACCATAGCCATCTATGATTCCCATTTAAAAAAATACAACTTTATGCCATAACTCAAAATTGAATTTTTTTAAATTTTCTCTACGCCACAGTATTATACAGAAAAAAGTGCCTGAAGAATGTAAAAGCTGTTTTTTATAACTTTACAAACAACCAAGATATTGACGTGTGTCTAAAAGTCGAAAATCGAACTTTTGTTTATAACTCGAAAATAAAAGACGATGGCAAATTTTTGTTTTCGCCAGCGAATTTGTTTAAAAAAAAAAGAGATCGAGAATGTGTCTTCCATTTTTTTGTATCTCTTACAGTTACCAAGTTAACCTATAGAATCATCGAAATTTGCCCAACTTGTATATATTATATATTTCCTAATTTAAATTAAGAGTGAACAAAATTAGCTGGTTCTTTTCTTAATAAAAAAAAATCATAGGAGGCCAGGCATTTATTTCTGCACAGATTTCAACTGGTCAAAAAAATATTAGTCTACGATTCTGACACTTAAGTTTGGATGCGCAGTGATCTAAATCTCGCCCTTTCACTGTAATGCGGTTTGGTTCGTCTCTGTCCCACACTAGCGATATTTTTCTCTCTGTGTGTCGCCAAGTGCCAAGCTAGAATCGTAGAGTATTACATCATTTAGAGATCTACAATAATTTTAAAAAAATCTGGCTAAACGGCCCAAAAATATTTTTTTACGAGAATGTGTTCAGTCAAATGAAAATACAGTGTACATACGTAATAGTTAAGGTGCCCGTCGGGAAAAATTTTGCTGATACATACTCTCTCCAAACTTCGTGTATGACTTCATTGGACCTAGTCTGACAACATTTTCCTCTATCATTTTTTTTGTTTTTGGGGCGTTTTCCCGCTAGATTTTCGGAAACATGTCATTTTGACGGCATATAAAAAATGTATAGATACTGTTATTTTTCCAAGTAGAATAGCTTAAAAACGTGTATTGAAACGTGAAAAAATAATTGCCTGACAATAAATGTGGGACATTGGGCGTGTCCGCTATCTCGAACATGTCGGAAAAACGACTATAAGAAAATTTATTAATAACCAGCTGATTTTCGCTGTATTAATTTATTAAAACATACAAAAACAAGTTTTCATATTGTCTGACGAAAATTATTTTCCGATTTCCCAGTCTGACGCGTCAAAGTTGTCGGTTTCATGACAGCAAAAAATTTATTCATAACATTTTTTTACAAATTTTTTTGATTTTTAAATAAAATTTATAATAAGATTAAAAAAATTGTCTGACGGTGAAATAAAGCCTTTTAGCTGGAAATGTTAAATAAAAGGTTTTTCTATGTGGTTGTCAAGCTACGCTTGGATGTTACATTCATATGTATACAGTGTGGAAATTAAGTAACGCATAAATTCAGGAATTCCGTTGATATTAATTTTTTTAAAAAATAGGTATAAAATTAAATAAAATTAAAAATAAGTATAAAATTTTCAATATGTTATATTTGAAAAAAAATCGAGAAAAACAGTCTTAAAGTTCAAATAACAAAAATTCATTAAATTGGGAAAATTTATCTAGTTGCCTAAGTTTGACGGAAAGTTATCGATGGCACATTCGTTTTTATTTTGAAATTATACAAATAGTTGAAAAATCGAACTAATGTGATACACCGGCAACTAGATAAATTTTCCCAATTTAATGAATTTTTGTTATTTGAAATTTAAGACTGTTTTTCTCGATTTTTTTCAAACATATCGAAAACTTTATACGGTCGGAACCGGAATAAAAACTACTACCAAAATCAATAATAAAAAATATAGGTTGTCATTTAAAAAAAAAGTCGATGACGTCGTAACTTAAAAATAAATGACATGAGAAACTGAAAATAGACTGAAAATATTTGCTGAAGTCAAAATCGCTATAGCCCTTCGAGATTTCAACTGAATTACTGAATTTATGCGTTACTTAATTTCCACACTGTATATTGAGGTTATATATATATATATCAAGCTGATTTTTTCAATATAGTTTGGGCCCTGGATGAAAATTTTCGGACTAGTATTACCAGATATAGCGATTTTAAACTTACTAAAAGACAATTTTTCGCTACTTTTTTCTACAAAAAGTTTTACGTATTTTTCAATATTATCGAATTTAAAACTTGGCTAAGTCGAATTCAGATAGTCTAAAAGAGTTCAAAAAATTCAAAATAAAGATTATAAAATAAGTAAGTTGAAATACCATATCTTTTTTAACCGTCTTCTCGACTAAACGAAATTTAATTTCTTTATCGCCCTAACTTCGACGGCCGCTATTGGAAAATTATGTTTTTTTTGTCAGACTCTCGTATTTGTCAGACACTTATACCACAAATTAAATACCTGTTTTCTGCATATAATTTTCCAATGTCTGAAGGTTATGAATAAATTTTTTGCTATCATGAAACCGACAACTTTGACACGTCAGACTGGGAAATCGGAAAATAATTTTCGTCAGACAATATGAAAACTTGTTTTTGTATGTTTTAATAAATTAATACAGCGAAAATCAGCTGGTTATTAATAAATTTTCTTATAGTCGTTTTTCCAACATGTTCGAGATAGCGGACACGCCCAATGACCCACATTTATTGTCAGACAATTATTTTTTTCACGTTTCAATCCACGTTTTTAAGCTATTCTACTTGGAAAAATAACAGTATCTATACATTTTTTATATGCCGTCAAAATGACATGTTTCGGAAAATCTAGCGGGAAAACGCCCCAAAAACAAAAAAAAAATGATAGAGGAAAATGCTGTCAGACTAGGTCCAATGAAGCTATACACGAAGTTTGGAGAGAGTATGTATCAGCAAAATTTTTCCCGACGGGCACCTTAACCATAAGTATATGTTAATCTAAGCTGTTAGGAAAATTTACTTGGGTAAAATATACTTACGGAATTACTTTAAAGAAAAAAAACTGGTCTAGGTTGATTCGGGTTCTAAAAAGGTAACCTTTTTATGTCTGTCGGTCAGCGCAGATATAGTTATTTCAATTATTGAACAGAGATAGATATTGAAGAGCGGTTTAAATCATGTTAAATGGGATTTGGGGTAGTAATTGCTGTAGTATGGAGATCTACAAAAGAGCAACCCTCCTTACCACTAGCCAGTCACCCCTACTTTAGAATCATAAATGACACCCTACCTTTTGCGACATCTCAAATGAAAGCCCTTTTGAACGGCTGTCTTTCTGCAAAAATTAATTAATTAATTTCATCAAAAACTTTTAAGTAGTTTTTATTCTTTTAACGTCTTTTCATTAGAATTCGAACAACCATTACTAAGTTCAAATTTTCACTTTACGAGATATTGATGAAAAAAAGATGCAGACAACTAAAACATTTTATATATGTTATTTATTTTAATTCCTAACAGATGCGCATTATTATTGAAACAGCAATATAGCTTATTCTCAAATTTTCATTTCACATTTTGGATAGCCTCTCTTGGAATAGAGCTACATTTTGCAGTAATTTTTTGCCATAGTTCTTGACTACTTTGTGGTGGAGTTTTATAAAGGCCAAATTTGGGATTATTCCACAGATAAAAATCGAGTGGCGTCAAATCCGGAGATCTTGCTGACCACTCTATGGGCCCTCTTTGGTCAATTCACTTGCCGGTAAATGTATTATCCAACCATTCACAAACTGGTAAAACATAATACAGAGGAGCCTCATCAGATTCATTCTCAATGTATGGGTTATAAAAGGTATATGTTCAAACAGATGTTGCTATTGAGATTTTCTTCAATGAATCAAAGATAGTGGGGTGAGAGGGTTGCTCTTTTGTTGACCTTTATACTACAGCAATTACTTCCCCTTGATCCCATTAACCATGATTAAAACATTTCTTCTCTAATTTATTCTTCATACATTCATATACGGAATGTGATACAACTTCTAGAATATTTCATATTGGAAAGCAATCAGCCTTCATCCGTATTGTGGAAGATGACATTTTCGTGAACTTGCACTATCATTCAGCTCAAATAACCTTAATCCCGATCAGGCCGAAGAAATTGAAAATAAGGTAATGGTAATGGTAATATTTTGAGCAAAGTACAAAATCCAAAATCTTCATTAGCCACAGCACCTTTACCCAAGAGAATCAGCTGTAAAATATCACAGAATCCGCGCTTATCTGCAAATTCGTATATGGAAGTGAACACAAGAAGGCTTGAAACCCAACGAATGGGGATGGAGTTTACATGATAACATATCTACTAAAAACAATAGACTTGCCAGCAGCGCCCGAAAGTTTGTTACGCATAATACGGTGTAGTTTCAAAACTATCTGTCTCAATGAAATGCGGTTACAGAAAAAAGGGTTTTGATTGTATTACTTCTTGTGGTCAGTCAGAATACAAATTGTGAAAACACTCCACAACTGATGCTACACGAAGATACTGAAAGTGAAGACCTTGCAGATGAAGAACTGTGAAATACACATCTTTAATGTAAAATCGCACCATTTTCTTTTTCATTTATTTCATAAAGAAAATTCTTTTGTTGCATAATAATTTTAAGTCTGTGTAAATATAAATGAATCATATTAATATCAGGCATCATTTATAATAGAATACAACTATTATAAAATACACTCAACTAAGCAAGCAGTTGTTAAAAGTAGCTTCCAACATATTATAAAGGCATTTTGTACTATATACATACCTATTAGGCAAAAATATAAAATATTCAGCCGCCATCTTGGATTTTGACTGATTTTCTGGATCGGGATTAATGGGAATTTTGAGTATGTTATAAATTACACTTTTTAGAATATAATGCAAAAAGAATCATTTGTGTTGCAATTTTGTCTAGGTTAAGGATATTTTTGCACTATGATGACTACCATACATATTATTTCAACTTTTGAAATTTAATTTCATAGAAAAAATTATTTACGTTACTTTTCAATAATTCTATGTCTTTTCTCTTTTAGGATTCAAGTGGTTATTTCTGGCAAATATGATTATTCCAATCCTGTGATACAAAGGCAGATAGAAAATCTTACAGAAACATTCGAAAATACTTCCTACATATCTTCAAACAGGCTCTATACAAAATCTTGGTTACGTGATTTTGTACAGTATGTTGACAGGAATCGGGATTATCTCAATATTTCCATAGATACTAATCAACGTTTTATCAAAGCATTAAAAGAGGTTAGTTGGCAAAAGATATATGCATACATACAGTGTACACCAAAAAGTCTGTATGATGGATTTTTTTTTATTATTCGACTAATACTAACAAACTGTTTTTGCTTATCTAAAGACAGAAAAACTGTTAAAAAATTGTCACATGATTTCTGGTATAGCCGAAATTAGTTATTAGTTTCAAACATTTTTTATTTAGTTATTTCGGGTTTTGAGGAGGTATAACTAGTTTCCATAAATGCCCCTAGTTACTTCTAGTTCTACACAGACAAAATTGATTTTGACGTTAGGTTTTAATAGTAACCACACGTCCAAAAATATTTCAGTATATTAGATACGTAGTGCTTTAATAGCATATTATTCAATGACTCGAGGATGAAAAATTTCATCCTAATGGGTAATAGCCATTACACGTTAGTAGAATAATATACTTTTTCTACGAGTATTTTCAGTTCTAGATAAGTTTGACAAAAATAGTAATTTTAGTTTGCATTATTTTATTTTTACTTATCACCCTTAGTATTGAACAATTTTCAAAATGTGTGTGCTGAAATAATATTTTGTAGTTAATGATTTTTATGTATAGGTACTTGTATTTTGTTGAACCCATTGAATAATTGTATTCGCTGAATTCAAATTATGTCAACTACTGGTGACAACAGACCACATAAATTAGACAACCCCCAAACCAAAGCCGAACTGGCACAGGGGTTACACAGTTGAAAAAACGCGGACACACACAACCAATCCCTTCGACTCTGTCAGAATCGAAACCGGGATTTAAACTCGGGAGTCGATAGCATCCTCATTGATTTTACCACTGTGCGATTTGCCACAACCCGTGACTAATGAATGACTAATGAATGAGTAAGGCACGACATTATTTATCAAGAAATTCACATAATATATTGAATACATTATTTAGTACGAATAGAAAAAAAATTTATTTCATCTTATCCACCGACTCGGCGGAGTAGTTGGCTAGAGCGCGTGATGGTAAGTGTGACTATTATTAAATATGATTTGAACGAAACAACTACTCAGCGGCAAATACCCCGACCTGCATTGGATTGTACCTTCAAATCATGATAGATTGGTAGCCAATATCATTTGTCAATTCCTAACCAGACATAGACCGGTTTCGAACTTATTAGTATGTCAAACTTCTTATATGGTCCAAATGCTACTATCCCTCTGACATCATAGATCTGGCATACTGAGGAGAACTAATAAGTTCGAAACCGGTCTATGTCTGGTTAGGAATTGACAAATGATATTGGCTACCGATCTATTATGATTTGAAGGTATAATCCAATGCAGGTCGGGGTATTTGCCCGCTGAATAGTTGTTTCGTTCAAATCATATTAAATAACAGTAATTTAGTCCACCTGGGCTAGAGGTCGCCGCTCTCGGTACTTGCTTCGCAAGTCGCTATCCGCCACAGAGACATCTTCGATGTCGGTCGGATAGTAGCATTTGGACCATATGAGAAGTTTCACATACCTCTCACCACTACTCAATCTCCCTATGGTAGCTGCGTGTTCGAATCCCGCTACCGGTACTGGCAATGTTGGTGGGAATGGTTGTGTATCCGTATTTTTTCATCAATGTAGCCGTCGCCCTTGCATCTTTGGCTTTGGGTTCAGGGGTTGTTTAATTCTGTGGTGTTTATGTATATGTTTTATTTTCAGCTCTATTTGGGACCAACCAGTACGAATTCACTGGACGTGAAATTTGACGAGAATAACGAGAACATAATTGCTATGCGGTTTTTTATTCAGGCAGTAAACATATCTGGGACTGAGCATGAGAAAGAAATGGTGCGAGCTCTGAGGAAAATATGTCAAGAATCACCATTGAATGCCACTGTCTTTCATCCATATTTTGTGTTTTTCGATCAGGTAAAATCCATATTATTTCATTTGGAATGGTAATGATTGTTGTTTATCTACACTTATGATTAGAATTAAGGTTAATACCAAATGGATTTACTTCACCTCGCTTATTTAGTATAATGAAATTAAAACTGATTGTTCATTATATTCGAACGTTAACAGCAGTACTTCATTTAGTATCCTCAGATCCTAAACTGAGAAGAATTATTTGCCTTATATGCTAACACATGATCCTACTTCCGCTTTTCGATTGCCGGTTTCCTATTAGAGTTAGAAATTTCATCCAAAACTAGGGTCAAACTAGGGAAGAAGAGGCATTTCTGAAATTATTTCCTAATATACAATAATAATTTAAACTAAGTTAAATGTGCTCCGTTTACATCGTGAAAACATAAGAAATTATCTGACGAATTCCATAACAAATTCTCTTCTAAATTTGTAGGTCCATTTTTGCAAACTTTGCTTTTTAAGGAAATAGTACAGATGGTTAAATCCGGCGATCTAGCTGGTCATTCAATACTCCCTCTTCTTCCTATCCACCTGTTGGGGAAAGTCTCATTTAAGTAACTTTTGTTAAAAAATAATATTGTTATGACGGAAATCAGGATTTTGGGAATAGGATAGGGCAGGAATTAGCTCGTCCCCAGGACATTGTAAGTGAATTACACCAGTCAGTGTTTTCAAAATATTGTCGAAAAAAAACGGACACGATAAATCTTTTTTTAAATACGAATTCGAATTCAGCGTTGAAAAATACATTAGATCCATGTATTTTGGTTCGTGGTAATGACCTGTTTTGTGTGGCTGTGTTATCATAAAATTTCCAACATAAATTCATTATTTTATTGAAAGTGATGGTTACCGCACAATCGTTTAAAGTTGTGCATCACTTGGAGTGCCCATCGAGAAATGCACCTATCGTGTCAAAGCTTAATAGATAATTCGAGAACGGTGGTTTTTATCGTGCGGATCATAAATGAATATGAACGGCGGAGAACTTCCTATTTTACATATTTCTGGCGAATTTCGTTTTTGCATTATTTTGAATATCAAAAGAAGCGTTTTAAAATGGTTTCCTCTAAAAGGCCTACTTCAATGAAGCATTGAATTATTATAAATTTTATCAATTACAGTTTACTTAATATCGGTGTCGTCATCGCCAATATCATTTGTTTTCTCGGAATTTAACTTTGACTATGACAATTGATATACATGATAGAGCAGCTTAAACCAACTTTACACCTGTATCGCTTACCACAACATATTTTGCAATTACAATTATTATCCTTACCTGTTACCCTCCCAAGAAGATGTATACCGACAATAAATAACAAATTATTTCTACTATTCTTTGGTCTAATTTGACTGTAAAACGAGATTGCATGCAAGACTAATTTTGCGGTTAACTAAGCAAATATTCTGTTTCATTGGGTCAGTTTGTATCTTGTTTTCTGGTTTGGGAAGTATTTTGCTAATTGCGTGTTTGATTTAGGGATATACTGTATTCTTTTTTTTGTGGTTGATACTGACCACCGACCAGATCAGTTCTCCATGGTCTTGGAAATGTTTGGGCATCAGCTCGTATACTGGGAATGTTATGCGGTTGTTCTATATTAATCTCTTTAGTGCTCAGCGTACAAGAGAACTGTTCGACCTTTACTAAATCTCTAGTTTTGTAAGGACGTGGTCGCCTTTTCATATGCATATTCTTATCTGTTGCCTACTGCAAACAAAATAGACTAGAAATAAACACATTCATTGGTTGATGCTCCGTAGTATCGTTTTCTTGGTCTTCATTTGTAGATTCTTCATTTATAGTTTTCTTGTTTTTATTTTCCTGGTGATTTGTGTTTATGAGGTTCGCAAATTGTACGCCCAACGCCAAATTATTGTTACAATATACAAGGCTTCTGCTGAAATCTCGAACAAACATGGTCTATTTATTAGAATTAAAATAAAACAAGAATTAAGTTCGACAGAACACTTTTTTTTTTGATAGATTAATAACTTGGTAGAACATAGTTATTTTAAATAAAAGATAAATTGTTTTCTACTGCCTTTATTAATATTTAAATGTCAATTAAAATGTACCAAATAAAATAGAAAACTATTTTTCTTTCAGTTTGAACTGGTCCGCTCTCTCTCCATCCAAAACATGATAATCGGAGCCGGAATAATGATGATAGTATCTTTCATCTTCATTCCAAACATACTGTGTGCCTTTTGGGTAGCTCTAAGCATAATTTCAATAGAGGCAGGTGTGGTTGGATACATGGCTTTATGGAGTGTCAATCTCGACTCCATTTCCATGATAAATCTTATAATGTGCATAGGATTCAGCGTAGATTTTACTGCCCACATTTGCTACGCTTACATGTCCTCATCGGCTAAAACACCTGACGACAAAGTAAGGGAATCCCTGTATGCCCTAGGATTACCCATATTCCAGGGTTCTATAAGTACAATACTAGGAATGATTGCTTTGCTGCTAGCAAATAATTACATTTTCTCAGTGTTTTTTTAAAATGGTTTTCCTAGTGGTATTTTGTGGAGCTATGCATGGACTATTTTTGCTACCCGTTCTTCTCTCACTGTTTGGCCCAGGCTCGTGTACTAGACCAGAAGAAGAAGAAGAAATTAAACTATCAAGCATAGAAAAGTCTCTGCCGCATCCATACTGCATTCCACATCCTCAGTTTACCCTAAATGGTAGTAATCTGGGAGCAATAAAAGACTCAACCATGCCAAGCATAGAGAGATATACAAAAAAAATCGTTCAAGAACTTTGGAGATATGGAAAAAGACTTAGGCTTAGGTACTTCGGAAGAAAATTCGAGTGAATCATCTATTCATTCTCAAAAAAAAGCTGCTTTAGATGATTCAGCTTTGGAGCGAAGATATCGTGACGCGTGGAGAAGAAATTCAGATGTAACTTTGAATCAGTTCCAAACCTCGCAAGTACTGGATATTTTTGGACACGATTCTGAAGCAGAATTTTACAGACCTAGAGGTAGAATAGAAGACAACAACACAAGAACCTATAATACGCACAGGCCTGAAGTTAGATCGAGATATAACGAACCAAGGAGAAAATATTCACCTCCCGAAGAAAGATATTACCCAAACCCAAGCAGAGCTATAGCTAGATCTAGTTCTTACCATAATATCGTGCACCCCCGATTTTTAAAGGAATCAAGATTTCCCTAAGATTTATAATTTAGAGGTGTTTCAACTGTTACACTATTTTTTGATTATTTATTGCTAAATTTAAGCAAGATATATTAAGTCGTGTAGGATAATTTGTGTGTGATAGTCGATTGAAATACCTCAGCGTACCTTGCAAAAATTAGGTATCCATGCGTATACCTAAGATGTAAGTGTATTTATTTCATTTTAAAACAGCTATTTTGAGAATTTGCGTATTTCTTAATTTAAAAGTTTTGAAAATGGAAGACGCAGGCGGGGCAGGCGTAATGAATTTAAACAGACATTTAAATGCTGCCCGTTCAAATAATCGCATTTTTTAAATTGAATTACGATAAATGAGAATAAGCCATAGATTTACAATAATTATTTGTATATTACAACGGCATTCAATGACTGAATTCACCCGACTCAACTGGAGTGTAACCATTAAGTAACAATTTCCTCTGACCACAGAATATACTTTATATGTATGCTCTGACTCTGATTATTCTTAAATCGAGAACCAACCAAGCTTAGTGCGGCCTCAATAGTTGAGTCAGTCTGAATGCACCCAATATTGCTTTGATAGATTAAGTTGAAAAAAGTACCAGTTTGACTGATAAAATAGCAATATTAATTGTAAGATTGCATGAGTTGTAGTTATATTCATTTTACAGTTAAGTCATTGGTGACTCGTAATACATGTTCCAAATAAAAATAACGTAATTAATATTTTATTTTAAAAAAGTGTTCCTCCAACGAGCAACCAAAGACTTTCTGTAAGCAAACATATTGCTCAAACAGTAGGTATTTATATTCGTAATATAATATTGTACAGTGAATAAATCTAGTTTTATAAATTACTTTTGCATTGGTAAAAATAAAATTATTTTATAGATAACAATTCTTGTTTTTCTTTTTTATTTGAAAAGGTAAAGTTAGTTAGTTAATTTAAAGAGCTGTGTATCCATTATTACGTATTACTGCATATTTCTTGCAGATCTGCCTGGACTTGGGCGTTTTCAAACAGTTGTTGGCGCTCTCTAATGGCTGTTGATCTTTTACCATTAAATTTTAAAACAATATAGTTCACTTGGCCGAAATGTTTTGCATAATAAAATGATACAGAGCCAGACCGGCTAATAAAATCCGCGGGATCTTAGTCGACTAGAGGCGCTAAAATTTTTTTGGTGAAAATAGCCCTATATTTACTTTTTTTTTTGTTGAGAAACAAATAAAAAAATAAAAATACGGTTTTGTTTTGTACAATGCACCGGGTGATCAGCTGTAAATTCTACATTTTAAACACATTTCTTATTCTTAAAAATATAGTTCGAAAAAATATAAATAATGGATTGGTAGCATATTCCGTCACATTTTTTTAAATGGCCTTGTATGCTTTTAGATATATGGATAGCCCTTTTCCTATCTATTATATAATTATATATATTTCTCTTGAAACAAGTGAGTTATTAAAATAAATAATACTATAAAAAAGTTTGGGATACAACTATATTGTTTTTTGCACAGATGGCCACGTATAAAACAATAAATTATTTAAAATATCAATTGTTGAGCTGTGAAATTAACTTCTAATGAGGGCTACCGCGCCTGAATTCACCAAGAGAGGTGCTAGTGTACGGAAAGGTCAATGTCACTGAACGTTAATGTTTACTATGGCTTTTTAACGCTAGCTTTTAGTAATTTTTATAAAAATTAGCTGAAAAACATTTAACACAATGATGGCAGAAAGGGAAAGTAGTAATTTACTTGCTGAGTAGGGAAATTATTGTACTTATCAGAGGTGTCTTATGTCATTTATTAAGTTAGGTTATATCAAGAATGAGTATGATGAAAACAACGAATGTACATGATTATTACTCACGATTTTCTGTAGTAGACTCCATTGGTAACGACGCATAATCGTCAGGATTAAAATGTTTCTTACAAACACACAAATGTTTCGAAGGAGTAAAGTTATCTCTATCAACCACTGCTTTAGGTGAGATTTGTGTCTCGGAAGCATATGTCCGCCTTTTCTTTCCGAACAAAATGGAACTACACAACACTGGGGCATAATTAAAAAGTTTTTTTATTTACTGATGTACGAAATAATTATAATAAAACCCTATAAACTTTTCCCGCGCCTTACAATAACTTTTGATATGACCTTACTCGGCGGCCAGTGGCGCCAACTCGTGAGTCTAAAAACGTTAGCCCTCATTGGGAATTTAGCCTTCACTTCGCTGTCTGGTGGCTAAAAATTGCACTTTGACTAAACGGGTAGTTTTTGTTTATATTCGTTTCATCATATTTGTATAGTTTGTTTGTAGGGGTTTTATTATCGTTTTTTACTTTCTTATACCTAATACAAGGAAGTATAGTAATCGTAATTTTTTTCGACCTCGAGATATTGATTGCGTTGTGTGTGTGTGTGCACGTGTGCGCGTGCGCGCGTGCGTGCGTGCGTGCGTATGTGTGTATACAATAATATATAATACATACATATTCACGTCCAAAAAATATCTGATGTGGCCAGCACATAACTTTCTTATACCAGTAATATATCACCCTGATCTAAAAAAATAATTCTATTTAATTCTTCACTTACCTCAATTAAATTTTAATATCGTAACTTGAAATGTTTCATAAAAATTTTTAAATAATTAATTATCAGCGTCATTCGATACTGTCAATAATAATTCATGTCATATTTTAATAATTTCTTGTTATGACATTGATATTTTTGTAACTAAATTAGACCTTTCAAACGTCAAACTGTTAAATTTATCTTAACCCCATTTTATGAGGGCAAATGTGTAAATATTCAGTTTACATCAGTAGATAAGCAAAGAGAGTTCTGGACCGGAAGTGGGCTCTGTGTGAGCTCGATGGCATGTGTTCATCGAGAGCGTCCAAGAGGTTGTTGCAGAGCTTCTGGTCATTGTCGTTGCTGAAGAAGTCTTCAGCGTTGAAGAGGTTATGGTCATTGTCGTCGGTGAAGACCGCCTGGTGTTGTATGACGTAAGACTCTGGCAGCCATGGCGGCGGGGGCTTAGAGAAAAAGCATACGCAGTGGGGTATATAGAAAAAAAGATGTTCGCCTGGGCTTATAGAAAAAAACATGTCCGCCGGGGGAATCTAGAAAAAAACATGATCGCCGGGGGGTTATAGAAAAAAACATGTCCGCCGGGGGGATTCTAGAAAAAAACATGGCCGCCGGGGGCTTATAGAAAACCGTGTACGCCTGGGCTTATAGAAAAAAAACATGGCCGGCGGGGCGTGGGCAGTAGTGGGGGGCTTTTCTGTTTTTCGCTTATAACTCTAGACCCGTTGAAGATAGCTAAAATTTGAAAGATGTTTTGATTCGATGTTACATATGGGCTATCACGTGGTGTGGGTGGCAGCCCTGTATGTAGTGCCTTTCTGGTTGTGAAATTTTTGTCTGAAGCCGGGATGACTCGGCATACTTGAACAAATAATAATTTATATTAATGTACAGCAGTATGATAAGAAAAGCGCAAAGTGCGATATGATGCTATTTGTGTAGAGAGGTCAACTAATTGAAATTTTTATCATTGGCATTGATTAAGATGGATATATATTTATTATAACAGACAGAAACATTCATAAACAAGAACAAAATCAATAAGCTTGATATTATTTATTCATCTACTATATTGTATTTAATAACATATTCTGGTGGTAAAAATGATATAAAATTTAGTAAAAAAGTCTTCATATCAATAGCAATCATTCTTCGGCAAAATTTCTGAATACTGATATCACCATTGAGAAACTTGCGACACAACGTCAAGGCTCTATTATACCGTCGCACTTGTTTTCTACATTCAGCATTACGAGTTTCATCATCTTGAATGGATTGCATATCATAAATATTGTCATGTTGCTCGCTATATATTAACGCTGAAATTTTATCACATATCCGTTCGACGGCACTTTGTAAGTCTTCAGCTTTGCTCCAGTTCAATTCACTGTAAAACATCCACATTTTTTCCAACTTTTATTTTTTTTTTTGTAAAATTCTAACTATACACTTTATTATTAGCAGAGAAGAACAGACTGTAATGTAATACAGTAAACATGGTGCTGTTTCGAATTCGGTTGGAGGCTTGAGTGGTGTAGAAGGGAAGGTGGTAGTAGTAGTGGTAGTAGCACATACGCTATTCAACTTTTTCCAGTCCACATCACCCACGGTATTATCTTGAAATCGTATTCTAAACGTGTATTGAATTGTATCATTCGGTATTGAAGTCAGAAGAGTGGGGATGTTATTTGCTGCATATGGAGTCATCATTACCCATTTTGATGGCCAACTATCATTTTTGCGACCATCCCGATCGAAACATTCAAATACTTCTTTAGAATCATAAGGTTGATGTATGTACAGGATATTTTGCAGTATCGTATGTAGAATTATAAAGTGTGAACTTAACAGCACCATCGTTGCCAGTAAACTAATGTTTTTTTCCAGTAAACGCATGCATAAATCTCTACGATAGTGGGGTGGGACAAATACGGCGGTGACGGCGGTGGTCCTCCTCCGCCCCCTTTGTCAATCCATTAAAACGTTTCATGTTTTTAAACACGTTTCGATCCCAGTTTATGTTTTTATACACATCGATAGTCCCATAATTGGCAAAATATATTTCTCGACATCCTTCAACTCATAAATATCCATCAACGTCAGCATTATTATCATACTTGCAGCCTCCGGTCGGCTTTATATGGTATTAATTAACTGCAGCTATTAATGAGGTTACATTTTTACAGATGTTGTGTGCCTTGATTGTAAATTATCAAAGTTGATAAACCAGCTTGTTGGGTTTATTTCCACACGATATAATTACTTGTTTATTTCCACTTGATATAATGAGTCGCTACTTTTTATTGATATTATACAGTATCTGGAGATTTCTAATTAAAAAGTCCCTCCTTATTCCGGCTATACTTGTATAAAACCTCGCCAATACTCATAAATTATATTTTACGTAGCTAATTGTGAAGCAGTGAAGATGTCTTTGTGGGGATATTTTTCCGAAAAGTGAGTGAATTACTACTTATAAAATATTATTACATACATATTTCAATTACAGTGATAGTGGTGATGATGATGACATGGCCCTAGCCCCGCAAAGCAACGACGACCGTATTGAGCACGGCTGTATGATGGATTTATGTACATGCCCGTGGAAATCGTGAGTAAAATTTCATTATTTTCTTAAAATATCAAGAGAGGTGATTATTTTCTTATACATTTAAAAATAAATTTATTGATTACATACATAATCGAATTCTTAGAGAATATTATTCAATTACAGCGACGACGCACCATCGCCTCTGGAGGATCTTTCAACGACATATTCTACAGAATTTGAGAGGTATATATATTAGTCAGTTTATTAATTATTTAATTTTTTTAAAAGCGTATTATTTTTTATCTCATAAAATTATTGTTACAGTGCACCGCGGTGGACATTCGACCACACAGAGCCTCTGGAGGATCTCCACCCAGCATTTAATATTGCGGAATTGGAGGGGTATATATATATATTATTCAGTTTATTAATCATTTAATTTTTTTAAAATGCGTATTATTTTTTATCTCATAAAATTATTGTTACAGTGCACCGCGGTGGATATTCGACCACACAGAACCTCTGGAGGATCTCCACCCAGCATTTACTATTGCGGAATTGGAGGGGTTATATATATTATTCAGTTTATTAATCATTTAATTTTTTAAAAAGCGTATTATTTTTATCTCATAAAACTATTGTTACAGTGCACCGCGGTGGACATTCGCCCCCCACAGCACCTCTGGAGGACCACCGTGGATATCCACCCCCACCCCCCACCACAAGCCCATCATCATCCATAAATGTTAAATATTAAAAAAAAAATAAAAAAATGTAAATATGTAAATATGTAAATATGTAAATTATAAATTATTAAAATAAATTAGTTAATAGAAATGATATTTTTTCGTTTAATTTATATATATAAGAATCTTTCATTAGTAGTTGAAATAGCTCAGTGGGAGAGCGTTAGACTGAAGATCTTGAGGTTCTGAGTTCAAACCTCAGTTTTAACATTTTTTTTTGTTTCACTTTAATTTATATAATGATAAAAATTTCAATTAGTTGACCTCTCTACACAAATAGCATCATATCGCACTTTGACCTTTTCTTATCACACTGCTGTACATTAATATAAATTATTATTTGTTCAAGTATAAAACTGCCGAGTCAACCCGGCTTCAGACAAAAATTTCACAACCAGAAAGGCACTACATACAGGGCTGCCACCCACACCACGTGATAGCCCATATGTAACATCGAATCAAAACATCTTTCAAATTTTAGCTATCTTCAACGGGTCTAGAGTTATAAGTGAAAAACAGAAAAGCCCCCCACTACTACCCACGCCCCGCCGCCCATGTTTTTTTCTATAAGCCCAGGCGTACACGGTTTTTCTATAAGCCCCCCGGCGGCCATTTTTTTTTCTAGAATCCCCCGGCGGACATGTTTTTTTTCTATAACCCCCCGGCGATCATGTTTTTTTCTAGATTCCTCCGGCGGACATGTTTTTTTCTATAAGCCCAGGCGAACATCTTTTTTTCTATATACCCCACTGCGCATGCTTTTTCTCTAAGCCCCCGCCGCCATGGCTGCCAGAGTCTTACGTCATACAACACCAGGCAGTCTTCACCGACGACAATGACCATAAGCTCTTCAACGCTGAAGACTTCTTCAGCAACGACAATGACCAGAAGCTCCGCAACAACCTCTTGGACGCTCTCGATGAACACATGCCATCGAGCTCACACAGAGCCCACCTCCGGTCCAGAACTCTCTTTGCTTATCTACTTACATCATTCAATTTAAGTACTTGGAAAATATATTTTATTCGCTTGATATAGTAGACAAGATTTATAATCTTTCATCAAGAATATTTTTTTTGTAGTCAAATACAAAAAAAGTTTTTAAGCTGGTCAATTTTGCTCATCACCGAATTTTTCATTGTCTTTGGCCAGTGTACAAGTGTACCAAATTTTAAAGCTTTATCTCAAAAACTGTGGGTGCTATCACGATACTACAGACATGCGGACAGATTTTTTTTTGATAAAGTTATGTTTTGCATTATAATTCATCGAGATTCGTCCAGAAATGCAATAAAAATTTTTAATTTTTTTTCCCGAAATTGTACCTTTTTTCTTCTTTCATTCATTATGTCTCCTGTGGTGGTACCACAATCAACAAATTTAATGTGTCACCTAAAATGTTGTTGGCAATCTTAATTGCAAAATTTGGGAAGTCTCCCATTAGTATTTTTTGAGTTATCGCGGAAGGACGGACATGCGCGCGCGCCCACGCACACACACGCACCGACAGACATCATTTGGAAAATAGAATGGATTCAGGAGGGTTCAAAACGTATATATCAATCAAAATATTGAGGTCTAAATAGACTGTTAAAAAGGTAATAGTTTGCGAACAGTATAAGTTATACGTAAATTTTAATTAAAAACTGCATTTATTAGACATTGTTACAAAACTCCTTAATGAAGAATATGCCCTTTGAATTAATAAGACTTTTGTGATGTTTATAAAGTTTTGATCTGGTAGTGCAGTTATTATTGCATATAAAATATTATAGAGCATGGGTGCATAGTAGTTAAACAGCATTGCGACTTTTGCAATTTTATTTCTATTTCATGTGTGATAGTTATGTATGTGTCTGCATGTACGTGATATTATTTAAATTATTTCTTGCATATTTAAGGCAACATAAAAAGCATCTCAAAAAGAAATTACCAAAATGCTATTTTTCTTAATCATCATTTCAAACACCCTGCATAACGTAATTTTAAAAATACAGGGTGTCTCAACCAAAAGTAGGTACCCTGAATAACTTTTTTTGAAAAATTGGTGAAACACGTCGACCTTGTTTCCAAGGGACACATATTTTAATGTAATACTTGTATACCTATCATCATCCCTCTACCCTACACGGCCACCCGCTCAAAAAATTCAAATGGCAAGGGGGGTCGAGTGATACATCTTTTGAAAGGTTCTTTCAATTCCCTACATAACTGTGTATTTTTTTTAACTTTTATCGATTCGTTCTTAAGGAAAATAATTTTATTTTTGATGATTACACGCAATCGAAATCGTTTAAAAAATTTAAAATACATGGTACTGGGTATTGGAACTTATAAAAAACCTACATTTACCGTTAGTTTTAGAATAATAAAAGACTCATAAGTATTTGATAGTCCTTGAACATTAATTTGTTCACAACCAATTTTAAATCGAGATACATTTAACCAGAGTGAGTTCTAAAAATGGTTTATACCCTTCAGGAGAGAATAGAAATTGTCAGCATTTATTTTAAAACCAATAATTGTGCTAGAGCTACGGAGCGCATATTCAACAGAAATCACCCAGATAGAAGAATTGGTTCTCAGTATGTTTTACAATTATTGACAAAATTTATGGAAACAGGTTCTGTAGGAAACAAAAAGCACGAACCTTAGCGACCGATTAGGAATGAAGCAGTCGAAGTGGTAGTTCTGGGTCATTTGCAGATGGATAATACTCAATTGATCAGGAAAGTAGCTGACGCTTCCGGTGTATCACGAAGCAGTGATCATCGAATTGTAAAGGCATACAAATTTCATCCATATAAATTTAAATTGGTACACGAATTAAACGAAGATGATCCTGACCGCCAATCTACTGTACAATCCGTGTTTTTCTAATGAATCGACATTTCAGTTCAATGGGGCGGTAAACAGGCACAATTGTAGGTATTGGAGTGAAACCAATCCACATTTGTTCATGGAAACTCATACCCAAAGGCCTCAGAAGTTAAATGTTTGGACTGGCATCTTAGGGGATCACATTGTCGGGCCGTTTTTTATTCCTGACAACTTAAATGGCGAAAGGTACCTCGATCTGTTATAAAATAACATCGACCCAATGATTACTCAAATCCTCGAAGAAGATGATAATCTTTTAGAGGGCGAACTGTTTTTTCAACAGGATGGGGCACTCCCACATTTTGCTATAGCAGTCCGTCATTTCTTGGATAATCGGTTTCCTGAGAGATGGATTGGAAGAAGAGGTCCTGTGGAGTGGCCCGCTAGGTCAACCGATTTAAGTCCCTTCGATTTCTTTCTGTGGGGACATTTGAAATTGAAGGTATTCGCAACAAAACCCGCATCTCTGGAAGAGTTACGTGAAAGAATTGTTCGAGAATGCCGTTTATTGACTCCAGATGTGTTCAGAAATGTTAATACAGAATTTCAAGACAGATTATACTACTGTATGGAAGTCGGTGGGGGTCATTTTGAACAATACATACGATAATTTAAACTGCTTCTTTTTATTTCCCGAATCTAAAATAATGAGACAATTATTTCTCAGGAACGAATCGATAAAAGTTTAAAAAAACACACAGTTATGTAGAGAATTGAAAGACCTTTCAAAGGATGTATCACTCGACCCCCTTTGCTATTTCAATTATTTGAAGGGGTCGCCGTGTAGGGTAGAGGGATGTTGATAGGTATACAAGTATTGCATTAAAATATGTCCCCCTCGGAAACAAGGTCGACGTGTTTCACCAATTGTTCAAAACATTTTTATCTTCAAAGTTATTCAAGGTGCCTACTTTTGGTTGGGACACCCTGTATATTAAATATTCGCAAAATTAATGGTAAAAGAAGCATCCAACATGAATAAATAACTTTAATCACTTTACGTTTTAGCTAAATTCATGTATTAATGAATTACAGAAATTAAGTGTAGGCAAATGGAAATGGAAACGGCTCAGTGGTTCAGTGCTTGAGATGTGGCGTTTTTAAAATACCAGAAAACGGCTAGTCACTGGCTATATCTTCGAAGTTCGAGTCTCAGCTGCGACAACTGGCAAATGTCGCAGAAATGGTTGTGTGTGTACGTCTGTTCTGGTTGAGTGTTGGAACAGCAATGTGCTAAATTCCACCAGGACGTTAATATAAATAAGACGTTAAGAAATACATAAATAAATAAAACCATGGCTTTAGCCGAAAGATAAACACAATAATAGTACACTGTAATACAAGTGTGGCAAGGGCTTCATTGCAAAACGATATGAAAGTAGGAATACGAGCGCATCAGCGAGTGTTTCTATCATACGAGTTTTGCAATGAAGCTTGCCACGTGTGTTACATACTATTTTTTCTACGATTGTGAAGTTTTTTCCCTTAAAGTGTTTCCAAAATTTTAAATTTGCCTTGTGTCAGATTTTATTTAAAATAATAAAGATCAAGTACTGCTCAAACGGTTGTCATGACTAACAAACAAAACAAATGGTTCTGCTAAACTGACGTGTTCTGTCTTGTACCTGCTGCTTTTGAGGAAGTGATGAATTCCGACGAGGATGTTCCTGCAGAATTTGTTGTAGCCGCTGAAAGTGTGAGTTTCGACCTCCTTCCATGTAAATCGAAAGAACGTTATAAGAAGGAAAAACTTATTTTCGTAAACTGGTGCCGTCAAAAGAAGGTGAATGTTTATACGGAAGTGGTCCTACTTGCCTATTTCTCCGAAAAGGCTAAAACGTTGAAATCTTCCACGATGTGGTCAATTTACTCAATACTCAGAAGCTCTTTGTCATTGGAAGAAAATGTAGATATTTCGAAGTTTCCGAAACTTATTACCTTTTTAAAAAGAGAATCTGTGGGATACAAGGCAAAGAAATCTGAAGTATTTGCCAGAGAACAAATAAATGCTTTTTTACTTAACGCTCCTGATGACACATTTTTACTTCTAATGGTAATACAAATTTCAGTTCTTTTCAATCTGTTGTAATAAGACATTATTTTAGGTAATGTCAATTATTGGAGTAGCTAGTGTCCTCAGAAGGGAGGAGTTGATGAATATTACTTTAGATGATATTCAGGACAATGGAGAATTTTTGCTTATAATCATTCCAGATTCTAAAATTCATAAATCTAGAATGTTTTCAGTTACACAAGGAGATAATTGGTTGGATTTTTATCGTCGATATGTTCAACCTAGACCTGCATCCATAAGACATAAACAATTCTTCATTCAATACAAACATGGCAAGTGTACAGTTCAAGTGGTAGGGATAAACACGTTTGGACAGATGTCAAAAAAATTGCAGAATATTTAAAACTTCCTAAACCTGAAAGTTTGACTGGGCACTGCTTTTGCCGAACGTCAGTGACTCTTTTGGTTGACGCTGGAGCGGATCTTACCAGTTTGAAAAGACACGGTGGGTGGCGTTCTTCAACAACAGCAGAAGCATATATAGAAGATAGTGTTAACAACAAAATAAGTGTCTCCAAGAAAATAATGGGCGACAACGAATATGCCATAAACTTTGGTCCAGATGTAAATATTTCTATATTTATAACAATGTAAATGTTCCAGTTTTTCCAAGTATTAACTTAAGTAATTGCAATTCCTGTGTAATTAATGTACATTTATAAAATTTAACTGTTAATTATTACCAGTTAAAAAATATAATTCGTTAAGGTAAACAAACTCTTTTTATACACCTTCACACACCGGAATAAAAGAGGTGTGTGGCAAAATGACATTTTCCTCAGTCATTTTGAAGTTAGAAAAATTTGACTTTCAACACAGCAATGGTAGAAAAAGTTATTTACTCATACTGCATTATTCTTTCCCCATTTATTAAGCGAATATTTAATACTATTTTTAAAATTACGTTATGAAGAGTGTTTAAAATGATTAAGAAAAATAATGTTTTGGTTTAAGTTCGGACCTGTAATTTATTTTTGAAATACTTTTATTACACTAAAGCAGTTTTCGAATTTTAATTGCTCAAAGTTAAGTAATCTTGTTAATTTGACAGAAAAAAATAATTTTTTAAAATGTACCTCATGAAATTTCCTATAAAATTAAATTTGTATTAATAAATGAAATCTGTAGAATTAAATGCGGACATGTAGAGAATACACTAGTCTTATTTTTTCTGCTGTTTTCAAATATATAAACAGATTTTAAAAATTTTGGTATACCTACATTTATAAAGTGTCAAATAAGCAATAATAGCATTTAGATAAAAAGAATTGGAAACATTATTTTTTTTTAATATTAAGTAAGTACTAATTTTCCGTAATTTCAAAGGCGCCTTTGTTTTTTAGGAGTGACAACTACATTTATCGACAAAATGACATTCCCACTTAATTTTGTTGTGTAGTGTTCGCAAAATATAATTTATTTAAATGGCCACTTACTTGAAGATAAACAATGCGAACTTTATGTAAGTATATACAGTTATGGCGATGTAGACATACGGTATGCACTCTCCATAAATTCGAAATTATTTCTTTGATGACAAACAAATAAAAGCAATTACGACAATGACTATAACCAAATAATGTAATATTCAGCTAAACAACTTGCAGTAATCAGCTAAATTAAGTTAGAGAAAACTAAATTTCAGTAAATACAGCTCATATTGCTTTAATATAGTGTCAAAAATATACAGTTAAATCTTTGTAGAATAGTTTAATCGCCAGCCAGATGGCTGCAGATAGATGACTGTAACATTTTTAAAGCAAGAAAATGTTATACCACTAGCTATCACAGCATTGTTGCAACGATAATATTAAGGTTGCCGCGGTAGCTGTTACAGCTAAATAAGTGCCGCAATGTTAGCGCAGCCTTTTTTACAGGATGTCACCTTTATAGACATACGTGTTAAGGGTTAAGTTCCAGTGTGATGTGTAGGCAACCGGTGTGTCATGATAGTAGTACGTAGGTAATATAATTATCTGACGTCACAACTAATAGTCTATTGCTAAAAACTAAAATTATTCATATTATAGAATGTAGGTACGGTGTGGATTTCATTTGAGTATTGCCATCTATCGGTGTCATCCAAAATGTGCTCAAAGCTGATCAACTACATTTGGTATAAACGAAAACGAATGTGGTTATCGTTTATATTCCCAAACTGAAGTGGTCACGCATGTTGCAGATGCTCTATTAATAGTGAGTCATTCTCATGTCATGTGTCATATGTCATATGTTTTCAACGTCTAGATTCCAGTTCTGATAATTGTCCGTATCATTATCGAGATCTGGCAACGCTGGTAATAATATTTTTAATTTTTTGACAGTTGATTTTTGCCAGGTTGGTTCCCGCGCTATTGTTAGTTTCCCAAACACTAAAAATGGCTTTTTTGTGGGAAGTGTAGTGTGTAATTTAATTATATTTAATTCAAGATTATTTCATTTAAGATATTATTATTATTTATAACCAATAATTTTCACTACTTGTAAGAACAGCCAATTTAATGGTAAATAGTTAAGGTTAAGTTCGATTCATTGTTTATTTTTAGTTAAAAAAACAATGGGGGATGGCGAGAGAAGTAAAATGTATAAGGAAACACAATCCTCCATAATAAAAATATTGGATAAGGGTCTTAGTATAGACAAAAATATATACATGAACCAGTTAGTTTTGATTAAAAATGATATAACTGCTAAAGATGAAAATGTGAGAAAAGCAGCATTAGATATGTTAGATTTCCTATTAAGTCTAAATGTTGAGGACATACAAACCGAAGTTATTAAAATTCTACATGATGGCACTGTCAATAAATTTATACAGAATTGTGTTTTAAATTCGATTAAAAAAAAAATTATATGCACTATATCTGATGATAAGTTTAATTTTACGGAAATTCTAACTCCATGGAAGAACCAAAATGTAAACAAAGTAAGTTGTTTTGTTTAAGAACTACCATTTTTTAAAATTAGTCCTTTTTCAGCTAACTAATATTATAGAGGATATATGTCTTAACGACCTACCAAAAAATAAGTGTAAACATTTTTTCATTAACAACGTTATTCCAACTATGATGTCGATAAACACCAATAACGATATACGTAATACTTTGACTGATATGGCTTTTATGTTGTCAACTATCGTACCTATTTCCGATTTAAGCTCGGAGGAACTAAATATATTCTTAAAAGAAGTAAACATGAAGTAAGTGAATTTGAGTCAATTTGATAACCTGAAGTTAATTTTGTACTTTATTGCTCCTGCCATAATATTGTTTTTGAGTTTGTATGGCTAAGCCCAATGCCAGAAAGAAAAATTTTTTTTCATCAGGTATGTAGCAGGTGTTTTAAATTATAGGTATTTTAGGTATGTAAAGAATATAGGAGAGCTGAGAGATCACAGTTACCCAAACTGGCATAACTTGTGGATATTCTTGGTTAGGTTCTGCGATAAAAACATACACAACTCTATGGACCTCACTAATAGATTATTGAGGGTGGTGGAATATGCCTTTAGGAATTCTTCATTCCAGCAGAGGCTCAAAGGTTATGATTGTTGGAAGGTATGAAATACTTTTTTCATTGTCATATTAAAAAATTGTAAAAAATTATATAAAAATAAAATAAACAAAATTCCAATGGTTCAATACAAACCAAAAATGATTACAGGTTTTAACCTCAAAATAATTATTTTTATAAAATATTGTCATTTTATATGCAGAGCTATATAAAAGTAAGGATTTATAATGTTATTTAGCGCAGGCTGTATTTAGGGTATTCTGCATTTTTGCTAGACAAATATTGACTGATATTCAACACATCCCCCCCTGTGTATCATTTTAGGCATAAGGAAATCAATAGTTATTAATTTTAAAAATTCGTAGGCTTAGTTATAAAAGAAATACAAATATAATAAGAAACTAAGCTTTTAAGAATTTAACCAGAGATATATGTTTTCGGTTCTAATAGGTAGTGTTGTGAGGGCCGAATATTTCCGAGCGAATATTCCCGAATATTGTGTAAGTTACCGTATTATTCGCACCCCCGAGAAGGAACAAAGAAATATTACCGAAACTTTCAAAGCATTTTTTGGGAATGTTCTCGGGAATGTTTCTCAAAATTTTGTTCAAAGGTTATATAATTATATAAAGATTTTAAAGGAATATTTTCTGTGGAATTCACAAAATATTTAGCCAAAAGTTATTCGTGGAGCACAAGTTTTACTTGGCAACTGTTATGAGGTCAAATAATATGAATTGGTGGAAAGGTATGTGTATCAAGACAAAATTAAAAGATTTAGCAGCAGCCATTCTAGGTTTACCTGCTTTAATAGCAACTACTGAGAAGTCATTTAGTACTTACTCCTTTGTGCACTGTAAGAAATAAATCGATTGGATACAGGGTGAGGAAGTAAATATTATATATTGTTCACGATACTAAATTTCTATTAATCTTTTTCCTGAGACTAAAATGTTGCCCACGTTTCAAACTCAGCAAAGAACTTGCTCTTATAAGAAAGTAATTGAGCAACCAAAAGAAGGAGCACTACATAGACTGAATGTACATCGAGATCTATCCTCCTTGAACCCCGAAATTTTTATATCGACACGAACATGTATATTTACGATATTGTCAATTTTGATATAGCAAATGCGTACCATGGTATATTAACATATTACTTAACAGTTTCTAAACTAATGCAATTCTAAAAAGGCACTGTTCATATCGATATAAAAATTTTGGGATCCAGATTTTAGAACGGTAAATTTTAACATGGGATGGAACTATCTATGTATATTTCATCTATGAGCAGTATCTAGGAGCATATCTGATGGTGACGATGATTCAACTTCATCAAAAGATGAAAATATATCACTTCATGACACTGCAAGTGTGAGCATAGAAATCTTTTCAGATATTGAGGAGGCTGAATAAGACATTTGTTTTATTTTTAAATGTAAAAATGTATTTACTTATTGTTAACTTAAAATATTTAATGTGTGTTATATTAAATGATATGAAAGAGAATGATAAAGTTTTATTTTTTTATTAGCAAAATTCTACAAAATTTTTCTTTTTCTTTCTTGGAGCTTACTACCACATCGATAATTCTTGGTCATCTAAAAGTGTGATACTGGAAAAATAAAACGTTATTATTTTGACACCACTGAAGCCATAATTAAATTAATCGATGTACCTAATGTATTATATAATCCAGTTTATATATTCACCATAAAATATCTATATTTTCTAAAAAAAAATTAAATATTCTCGAATATTTTCAAAAATTCTCGAAAATTACCGAATATTCGTAATTACCGATATTTTACAACACTACTAATAGGTATTTGTTGGCATTTTGTCAGCGAAGTGTAATTGTTCTGTTTATTATATCAACATTTTGCAATCGAATATATTATCTAGTTGTTATTAAAACAAGCAAAATAATTAATAAATCACATTATTGCCTAAATTCAGTGCTATAAAATAAATTATGGAAAGGGCATTATATTAGTAAATACTTAATTTACAGGGTGTTCGGAAATTAGTCTACCATAGGTAAGAAAATTCTTAAAAAACTCCTTATAAGATGATGCTTCGTTTTAAAGTTATAGGGTGTTAAAGAGGCACTTATCTTAAAGGTTTTTCAATTTTTCTCAGGAATGACTAGAGGAAATAATAATTGAAAATTGTGCATGACTATACACCGTATTATTTTTTTTCGAATGATGTATTACTACTTCACAAACATATCGTGGCAATGAGATAAAGATGCGCACATGGCTAGGGTTGTTTAGAATGGGGACCGTCATTTCCATGACATTTGAATTAGTGTTTACATCGGTACACTCTTGCAAAAAGTAACTTTCGGAATATTGTTGTATTCTGTAGTTTCAGTATTTTTGTGAATTGTAGTGCAATAAATTTTGGTGCCTCACATATATCTGTGCCTTGTAATATTTATTAAGTAGTAGTTGTTTTAAACAAATGGTCAGTGACGTAAATAGTTTAGGTGGAACATACTTAAAAGCATCGTGTTCCAAAGAATAAACAGTAAAATAAAATATTTGGATTTTATTCATGCAAACATTGTTAACTACAAAATGTTTATTACTCCTACAGTAAATGTTCGAAGACATTTCAATTTGGAAATAGTTTTGTCCAATTCCAGCAGCACTTTGACACTATATAACTTTTAAACGAAGCATCTTAGAGGGAATGCTTATAAGAATTTTCCGAAGGGTCAACCACTCCCCATATAATGTCAATTGATTTTTAAAGTATATACATTATAACATAATTTTAAAAAAATGCTATTGTTTCCTATAATTCTTTGTAATTTCGAATTACACTAAATAATATTAAGTAATTTCAATAATTCTACCTATTCTAAAATGAACCCTGAATGAAATAAAGTGAGTTACAGCCGGTATTATTAACATTTTAAAGGGACATTGAACTTAAAGGGAGTTTTTGGCGACAATATGAATTACAAACAAAATATAAATCTCAGAAATCAATAAAGTTGGCAAAAATGCGCCGCAGGACATAGTCGTACGCATCATAATAAGTGTAATAAAAGAAATTAACTAGTAATAAAAGCAATAAACTGTTACCTTTATAACAATGTATGCACAGCTTATCCTTTTAACTAGCTTGGTTATCACAAACTGGAAAAGATTTATAAAAACTTTGCAGCATCATGTATGTTTCTATGGTTGTCTCCGAGAGTGATGTTCGATGTGACGAAAAAATATGCTTATATTTTGAGAACAACCATTCGGCATCTATTGATGTAATACAAGCATACTTAAAATAGTCTCTGAATTCACTTAACAGATCTGCAGATGCACCATTAGTACCATCACAAATTTGTCTTAATCTGTAAAACCGGTGTCTTGCTTTAATACACGTGCGACATTTTTCCGGCGTGGTCATTTTTTGCATCACCTATAGAGTAGCAGTCGATTTGCTTCGTCCACTATTTGAAGTGACTCCGCTAACGATAACGCACTATTTTGTAAGTTTTGTATGGCATCATGTGATCCTTTACAGTTCTAGTGAACAATCTTTAACGCTGTATCAACAGACTTCGGATTTTGTCTGACTTTCCTTAATAGCTGCAACCTCATCTGGATTGAAATGTAGTATTACAGCTTTTATTTGTTGTAAATAATATTCAGCATAATTAAAAGCTGCTCTCAACCAATGTGTAAGAATCGGCTGTGGTGGTTCAGGAATACAGGATCACTTGCTATGAAATGCGCGAAGACGTTTATGAGATTTAAGAAACACTTTTTGTACTTGCCATTAATGCATCTACCTCTGGAAAACCGTGTCGAATAGTTTCTGCCACAAGGTGTTAAGCATGCACTTTACACGTAACATGTACCAACCTACAACCATGTTCTTGAAGAGAACGGCCTACCAAACGCATTGTCGCGGCACCATCGGTCACAAACATCAACAGTTGACTTTTTGACAGGTCAAATTTTTCTAATGTCTTCAGCACCACCCACGTAATTGTTTGGCCAGTACACTCAGTCTTTTACCAGCTAGTAACAGTGGAAATGTCGATTTAAGAGGGTCCAGTACACATACTATAACATTTAAAGTAGATTTTTTTTTCAATCTGTCATCTCATCAACACAACCACAGCTGTGTATTTTTTAGTACACATTAGATCTTATTTACAATGTATTCGCTTACAGTTGGTACATTGTTAAGCAACGTTGTGCGACTTGGTAACGTCACCTTGGGATTATATTCCAGAACTCCTGAAATGGTTGTTTATCGAATATGTGCAGCGGAACATCACAGGCAATCAGCATTAAGAGTAACTCGAACACAAACTGTGTTGTTGAAGGCACTCCATTTTTTTTTAGTTTTGTGTTGCACATCCAGCACATCAGACCTGTCTCGTATACCTTACAAATTATTATAGCACCATTGTAGAATAAATCCAGGAATTCACTGATAAATTTATTCACTTTGTCAGCGTATGGTCGTTTTCTACCATTGGGCAGGTTTGACATACTTTATTATTAAATTAATATCAAGAATAAAATACAACAAATAAAATTATCAATAATATAATGGAGAGGAATAAATTACGTTGTACACACCACGAGGCATACCAATAGACTAAAATCAAATGTTGATCTTTGTTAAAATAGTAAACAAGTCTCGCTTACGTGTTTGGGTATATCTCTACCGATTTGCCAACTCTAGATATAAATCCTATAATTTAAATTAAAAATTAGGTTTAATGACTATCATATTTATATTTTGTTGGAATTGCTGTTAATACATTTTCTTGTCAGTAAAACTCCCTTTAATATAATCATAATACTGGCCGTTAGTGATAATAATAAGTTGTAATATTTTGCATTTTATTAGGAACATAGAAGAATAGACATTATCATTGCATTGTAAGATCTTTTCAAATTTTATATTTTTTCCCCGATTTTTTCAAAATATTACTCTGAAAATCGGAATAACGGGGATGAAAACAGAATTTTCCTGTTTTCAATGCCGACAGACACTTGTCTACAAAACGAGCAGCTAGAAATATTAACGTGTCGCAATGAACAATGTTCCGAGCTTTGAAAATAAGACCACCGAAAAGCCTTTCATCTACAACCTGTGCAAGAATTAAACCCAGGGGACACAGAAAAACATTTAAATTTCTACAACTGGATCTTGAATTCTGTTTCAGATGATCCTCAGTTATTGCCTAAAATTCTGTGGAGCGACAAGGCAAATTTTACGAGAGTTGTGATTAATTAACTTCCATAATTTACGTGTCCGGGCGCATAAAAAACCGCACGAAATCCGACCTACTTGATTTCAAAACTAATTTGGAATATTTGGATGGGAGTGAGAAGTAGTAATGTTCGCGGACCACATTTTTTGCCGCCCCGTTTCTTGTAAACGACTTGAAAGACTTATTGGAAGATATACCCCTTAATTTGTTGAAGAGTAATTAAACGAAAATTACCCGGAGCGTTGGATAGGTGGGATGGTAAACCCCAATTTTGCTGATTTGAATATTTGTGTCGGACCGGTACCCTGGCCGCTCGCTTGCCAGATCTAAACTCGTTAGATTTCTTTATTTGGGGCTGTATTATTTAAAAACTTTACAGAACACCCATTGCAAATTCATTAATTCAACATTGTCAAAAATCTTCTCTTTTTGTTATTTCACAATAAAAAGTTTTTTAAAACCATCAGTAGTTCTCATATTATTTATAAACGTAGTTCCATGGTTAACTCAAAATAATTACTTCTCCGTAGCAAGTTTGCTTGCTTTTGATAAAAAGCTAATACCTTTGAAAATGTGACCTTAAACTAAGACCTGGAAAAGGACATGTTATTCCAAATGAAATGAGGATTTTGAAAAATGCGAAAAAAATTTGAAAAACTCAGTGGCGTAATTTTTTTTTTTTTTTTAATAATTTCGGTATAACACCATTGCACACCACTGGTGTGTCACATTCAGATGAACATAATTTCAAAAACAACTCTACACAATGAAAGTATGTGTACAAAATTTTGTTTGATTTCTTTCTTTTTCCTAGAATATATGAAAAAATGATCTATTTTTGTAAACTTTGATACTCTGTATTTTTGTTAGGAAATGAACGATGAGCATATATGTCATGTTTTTCCGAATCGTAACAATCAGGAGAGTATTCTCCCAACGTATTCAAAATTAAAGCTGTGTCGCCCTGTATAGGTAAGGCATTAATGATGAGATAATTCTAGAATAGTAAGAACAGTAAAATGAAATGAACTTATGATGGATTGTTGTCATATACCATAATTTTTATAACAAGTTTTATAACTGTTTTTAAAGTAATTCCAAGGTATTACCCAAATAATTCTATGTAATGCCATAGTAATTTCAGGTAAGGTTCTAAAATAATCCTAAATAATTCCTGAAATCCTAAACTAATACCGGTAATACTAAAATAATGCTAGTAATTCCAGTAATGCCCTGATATTTTCAAAGTAATTCCTACAAAATTACAGATTTCTAGTAGTGGTTGACCCCTCAGAAGTTTCTTATTATTTCTAACAAAAGAATTTCTGGTTATTCTATGCCAGACTAATTTCTGGATATCTCATATAGTACTTACAAATTTAGAACAAATCTATTTTATTGCTCTGAAAAATGTATAATATATTTACAAATTTTAGGAACTAATTGATAATGCCAGTCTGGACATGAACCACATGTGCAGCCCCAAGCAAATCAAATTGCTAATAACTCCCCTAAAAGCAAAATTTTCAAAGCAGGAAGTCGTCATATGCAAACGGTTTGACGTTTTTGTATATTTGTTAGAGAAATTACAACACAAGGCTGTTCTTTGTGTCACAGAATTCTTGGAGTTTTGTTTTGGGCCCATAGGAGATACCAAAGATATAAGTAAGACAGGCCAGGGGAGAAGCGTACCTGAAATTTGGACAAAAAGTACACAAGTTTTGGTAGAATTAATAGGTAAGTGATTTAAGTAATTAAAGTAGTAAATGCTTTTAATATTTTGTGTAAAATTTCCAAATGTTCAACAATGTTATATTCATTTAGAATCGACTGATGAAATTTACTGACATATCAAAAAGTCAGTTTTATAATTCGAACAGGAATAGGAATTACAACCATCTATATACTTAATACAAAATTTGATAGAAAATAATTAAAGTGTTAACTGCTTATTGATTTATCCACAAATAGTTGGGCCAAGAATCATGCTCAACATAAAGATATATTACTCAGTATATCTGAATGATTTACTAAAAGTATACGAAAATTTACTATCAGCTTAATCTTGACTCGAACTCTTTGTTCATGCAGCAGTAATTGTATAATGGATGCAGTTCCAGTATTAAAAATAATTCTAATAGTATATCCTGAAATGGGTTGGAACCTTTGATATGAACACTGACATGGTTTTCCGCAAAACACCAAAATACCATATACTGTACTAGAGGTGCGTTTCGCCAATCAAGTTGGCATTACTATAGTCCGTTTAATGAACAGATAGAATTGGGGAGGAGCTTATTGAATTTCCAGTTGCAAAACCTCGTTTCACACACTACAAATATTTTTTTGTTTTTTGGAGAATTAAAATAATTAGGTTAGGTTAGGTGACAGGTTAAAATTATTTATTATTTGTAACAAAAAAAAAAAAACGAATAGGTATATAACATCATAAACAATACAAATATTAATGGAAAGTAAATCCATCATGACGGCGCATTTTGTATAACTGGGCGGATTTATTTTACTACGGAGGTTTGTAGGATAACAATAATTTTTTTTAGATTCAAGATAATTATGATGTTTTTAACCAGGATTATTTGTGTGCCATTTATATCCATTATAATGTTCAATTGTCACCAACAGAAGGTGGCACTCTGATAGAATTGAAATAAAGTATTTTGTGACAACCTAACGATCACCTGTTGTAATTTAAACGTGTTTTTAATCATTTTTATAAATGGCAATATAGGTAAGTTTTGTTTTGTAAAAATATTAGTTTAACTTCTCAATATCCCTTTGTCGTGTAGAATAGCCTGGTAATATGTATTTGTGAAGGCGTGTAATTATTTTTTTGGCAAATACATATGTTCCCGATTGGGGAACAGTATGTATAGAAGGTAAGTTTTAGGTGTTTACTATTTTTAGGTGTTCATTATGAGAAATTTAGTACACTGATACCCAAAGTCTTTTATGGAAAAAACTCGACGCACATGAGATCTTCAGCTTTCTTTGATGCAAAGCGTAGTAAACCATCCTCAACGAAACTGTCCTCGGATCCTATATGGAGGACTATAAGACGACTTACCTTGCCTGATGGATCCTTTAAGCCGTCGTTAATCCTTGGATAAAGGCCTCCCTTGAAGTCAAGATTGTTGTGTCCTTCCATACTTTACTTGCAGAGTGCCAGCGTTGACCCACGTTTCATCTAAGAAGTACAATTTCCTGCCTTCTTCCCAGTATTTCTTGATCTCTCGTAGGAAACGTCGCCTCCAGGCGATGATCTCATTCTTTTCCCTAAGGACACTATTGCGTGACTTTTTTGCAAACCTATAGTGCCAAACACAATAATTACATTACAACATTTAGAAATAAAAACTTGGTTTACTCACCGAAAGCCAATTTCTGTTATCAATGTCCTCAAAGTACTCCGTTTTAATCGAGGTAGATGTTCATCTTCATGCACCACCACTAACATTTTATTCAGTGTGGGTGGTTCGTTCCATTCAAAAAATGAATGAATCAAATGTCTGAGAACACTTCCATCAATGATGTTATCCAAAATTAGTCGTTGTCTGTGGTACACTTTCAGTGAATGAAGTTGGTGTGTTTCTTTATATTCACAAAGAATGTTGTAAACACTTGCAGCACACACACTAAATTAATATGTATAATAGTATAAACATAAACTATAATAAATATAAACAATCTAAAAATACCTTAATAGTGAAAATATACTTCGATGCGCTGCTGAGCAATCTCATAGAATACAAAAATTAAAATTACCTGATGCCTTTGCAATAAACTCGACGACTTCTCCTCTAGGTTTATCCGGGTTGTCTCCAGTATAAGTCTTATAAATTCAACCAAAAAATGCCTGGATGTCCGTTTTTTCGGTGGGGAAATAGCCAATCCCTGAAAAAAAGTGTGGTTATAAGATATAATCAATATTATACGTTTTCATTATGCACCTTAATATAAATAAAAATGTTTGTTTAGTGCCGAAAAGCTCTATTTACTAGGTAAATGTGAATAACAACAAATAGAAACAACGAATTGCAACAAATAACTAATCTCCATAAAATAACAAAACAAAATGTATTTGACAGTCAAGAAGCTATCAGGTTAAGAATAGCTTGTGATATGGGTTTTAAAATTACGACTAATAAAAAAATTCTGTTCTAATTTTGCGCAATTTATGGAGTGGGGCATAATCTATTTGTTCGTTAAACGGGGTATAGATATGATCAAAACCATTATCACCTAAAAACAAGGTCTTAATGCTATGTGATAACTGCAAGTCCATCTCAGCCGGCGTAATTTGCCATGAGTAGAAAAGGAAACACACTTTCGGCCCATTCACATAATTTTCTTTACAGTCCGGCAAACTGCAATTATTTGGTATGTTTATGAACTTCAACTGACAATTATATTAAATAAACACTAATTATAGTTAGTGTTGTGAGTAAGGAAACGTTTCATGGAAATGAAACGAAACGAAACGGAAATTTCGAAACGTTTCATGGGCAAAATTTCAGTAGGAAACATTGAAACATTTCCGAAATTTTGAAAGTTTCCTAAAATTTCTTAATTTTCCAAAATTTCTGAAAATTTCATAAATTTCATGGGGATTTCATAACATTTCATGAAAATTTCATACAATTCTCGTGAAAAAAATAGTTATGACCTTCATAACTTAGTTCCTACAATTAAAGAAAAATTGTGTTTTGATAATGTTAAATAGTTTCTAAATAAATAAATTATCCGTATGTAATTTCCATATATTTCATGTATCAATTCGTATTTTTTTTATTATTGCTGTGACTGCTGCGAGTTGTGCATAATTGTTGATTTTGGTTTTCCCCAGTTCTTTTTCTTATTTAATTCTCTCGATGATGGCAAATGTAATTTTATAAATACAGCTACGTCTTCTTTAAATGACCGGGGGCGCTGATATCAATGTCTGCTTTCGGTGACGGAGCAAGCTTATTATTCAAACAAGTTAGCTCAAAGAAATAGGATATTATTTTAATATCACTAAGCTATCCTGTTTCAATAACAAGCTTATAGTCCCTCATCGTCACAATTAATATAAATGGATACCAGTGCCTCATTTAAAGTAAACGTTTATGCTAATACTCGTACACAAAATAAATATTTATTTAACAGAAAGGAGGTAATTTTTTACAGTAATTTTCATGGGTATTTTCTATCACAGAAATTAATATAAACATTTTTTAGTTAAACTGATATAATTTTTATTAATATGACACTGAATTTTCTAATTTTATTTTTGGGCTAGAAAAAAATTCGCAAATAGAGGTTATAGTTGTTTGAGTATGACAATAATTTTAGGTTAGATTAACAGTTTTATACTTTAAAAAGTGGCGCCAATTCCGAAAATCTCCGAGTTTCGGAAATTTTCCGAAATTTTGGAAACTTTCCTGAACCTACGAATTTTATGATATTTTCCAAATTTCCAATAAATTTCAATTTTTTCCGAAATTTTCGGAAACGTTTCGTAAAATTTCCTCCAGTTTTTAAATTTCGGAAATTTTACAACACTAATAGTGCGAAAACACTAAAAAAAAAAAAAAACAAATAAGCTAGGATCTACCTAATCCATATAACACATGTAAATAACTACGGCTCTTATACCTAAAACTTGCAACTGTGTGGTAGATTGTCAAATAGTCGGCCTAGAAATGTGACTTAGGCAGGTTCATTCTGATCAGCACTGAGGCCTTGTTTTTAGGTGGTAATGTTAAAACGCGCGTTCAGTGCAGTATATGGAGTTTTGTGGAAAACCATGTTAGTATTTTCTAATAGTATAGTTTAGTAATATGAGAACAAGATCGTTTTTAATAATTTTAATCATTTTTTAGGTCATAGTCATGGAAAATCAATCTCCTGTTTGTCCACAGAAGATGTTATAAAATTAGAGAAACCTGTCATAAACTACTCGAATATATCTAATTATTACAAAGTAATCATAAATTCCATCGGAGAATGCTGTGCTCTTTTAAAGGAAGTGGACATAGAATCTAGAAGAGAAACAGTAATTTTAAAGCTCTTCGTTTTATTTCTTTAACTGTAATAAATGTATTTTTCCGTAGGTTGTAAAATGTATGTGGAAATCAATATTCAATTTAGTCATACCAACTCCTGATGAAAATAGAATGAGATATTTCCTAGTAATTTCTAAAGTTCTCGATGATTATATTCAGGTAAAACTTTACAGTTCAGTAATCTTGTAAAATATATTTTGTGTCATTGTGTGTCACTATTTTCTGAGGAAATATGTAACTAAATATGACCAATAAATCTTGTATTAATTTAGTAAAAGTTATGGCAAAAGTTTATGCTGTTTTAGCCTTTTTCCCATAATTCGAACAGATTCAAAGAAATATTTAATTCAGTTAAAGGTATCAGAAAGCTCAATTAAAATGCTTTTTGGGCTATGTCAATGATTTGCAACGAGTTTTTTTTATCTCATTTTTTACCTTTGAAAAAAATGGTGCGGAATCGACGATTATAGATTAAATAATTACTAAAGCTGACTTATTGAGTAGATTATTATCATGGGCTTGGGCGCCATAATAAGCAACTGCATATAAGTTAGATTTTATATAATATTGTGATACACTTAACCGATATGTATTAAAAATCTGGATGAGCTTGGTTAAACATCTGCATCATTGCGTATATCTCCACAGTCGTTTCTGTATGTGGTGTTCTCTGTGGTAAAAAAATGTTCTTATATAAAGAAAATGACCGTTCAGTATCTAACGAAGTAATATGTGCATACTTGAAATAGTCTCTGAAATTACTTAACGGACTATGGGAGCACTATTATTATAAGTATATCAATCTGGCGAAATTTGGATTTTTCCCTAATACACCGTTAAACTTTTCTCTAACACGAATACTTCCCTTGTCGTTTAAAGTCTATAGCACTGTTTGTATGTCATCTACTATTTGCAATGATTCCATTAATGATAATGAAGTTTCTGTAATTTTTATATAGCATCTGCTACTGCTATGTAATTGTTGCGAATAGTTTGTAAATCTGCTTCAACTTGAGCATCTTGAAATTTTTTTGACTTTTACTAATGGCAGCAAATTCTTTAACATCGAATTGTAAAACCTAAATCTATACTTATACGTATCTAGTTGGTTACCCACGACTTCATCCTCATTGAATTCAAACAATATATTAACCCTTTCGCTGCGGTTATCCGTACAGGTAACTGTGCGCCGTGTATGGCTATATACGCGTTACAAATTTGCTTCTCATTACGGGGATTTCGGAAATGATAAGAGATATGAAGTAGCTTAAAGTTTTGTATTCAGGGGATCAACATTATACCTGTAAAAATCTAGGCTAACATGATTAGTTTTTGAAATATTTGAAAAAAAAAACCCAAAATTTTGGAAATCCGTTTTTATTTTAATTTGCCCTCTATCGAATGGCATAATCAATGTTTTTATGTAATATTTTGTCTCTCCAGGACCATCATCAACTTAATTTTTTTTAATGGAAATTTTATTACATTTTCTGCAAGCGCTAAATAACTAGGTGGATATCACAGGGTCTAATGGGAGTAAAGTTGCATAAGCGAAGAACCAACATTATGTCTAAAAAATTTAGGCTAACATGATTAGTTTTTGAAATTTTAAAAAAAAATCTATATTTTGGAAATCCGTTTTTTTTCAGCCTTGTTTGAGGAAATTTTGAAAAAAGAAGGACACTTTCTTGTGGCAACTTTTTACCCTTAATCGAATGACAAACAATTTTTTTATGTAACGTTTCGTCTCCCCAGGAACATCATCAACTTCATTGTTTTTAATACAGCCCTGGAAATTGTATTACCTTTTTTACAAGCCCTCATGACCCTTAATACTGTAATGCCCCAGCCCGAACGTGACGCAAGACGTTTTGTCTTGAAAAAATTCATCTTCAGTGTATTTGTTCCGAATTTATCAAAATTTTTTTAATTTGGTTCTTATGTTTATTGAATTATGAGTACACTTTAGACCCTGTGTCATTAGAACTGTGAAAAAATGTAATAAAATTTCTAGAGGCCTATTAAAAAAAACGAAGATGCTGATGGTCCTGGAGAGTCGAAACGTTACATAAAAACATTGATTATGCCATTCGGTAGATGGCAAAATGAAATAAAAACTGATTTCTAAAATTTCGGTTTTTTTCTTCAAATATTTCATTAACTAATCATGTTAGCTTAGATTTTTTAGAGGCATAATGTTGGTCCCCTGATTACGCAACTTTGCCCCAATTTAAGCTACTTCGTATCTCTTACGGTTTCCGAGATCCCTGTAGTGAGAAGCGAATTTGTAACAGCCTGTATATACGTCAACTGCACAGCGAGACATCACTGAGGTTAACTGCCTCATAAAACACACCCTTTCGTTTGCAGCAGTTCATCACTGAAATTCAAAACGTATACAAGCCCAGCATCATATCATTTGGCCCAACAGATAATTTGGTGGTAACTTAAAGATAAAATCCGAAATAGTAACGGAATAAAGTTTTGCGTTTGATAAAACTTTCAATTGTTAATTTTCCTATGTTTTTTGTTTAATTCAGACAGACACAACATATAAAAAGAAAATGAACAGGGCAGTATTTTTCAAAAATTTATCAAGTCGAATTTATTTCATTTGGCCCATAAAATTAAAATGGTGTTTCGTTTATCGTACTAGCCTTGAGTTGAAACAAAACAATTGCTAGTCGTTGAGTCGCTGGTGTTCCTCCTAACCATCAAACTTTGTAGAATAGCTGGGTAACATTGCATGCTTTAACTCACATATAGGGTCCAATTCGTAAATTTATGGAACATGTATATTTATTTTACAAGATACAGTAATATCGTTGAGTGAAGGAATTAACAAGAGACGCAACCTATCATGGGTCGAGATTTTAGTAGGTATTGTATTTCTTTGCCAATATCTTGAGGGTGTTTTTAGTGTAATGAGAAGATGTAAAGAGACATAATACCAATTAAAATCTCGACCCACGATAGGTTGCACCTCTTGTTACTCAACAGTAATATATTTATCTGAGGAGAAAAAGCACTAAATTCTATCTTAAGTAAAAAAGTCCATAAAATTTATCGAGTATAAAATTTCATTTATGGAGATCTTGAATTTTTTTTATAAGACCTATTAAAATTCATTTATTTTCTTTGCTAAAACAAAAGAGAAATCAAAATATTCATCTCTGGTCTTTGTTAAAAATAAAATTACAAACATTTTGTGATTCACTCAACACCAATTTACTAATTTATTCGCTCAATGACATTAACTTTTTTTTTTATTGTAGCAAAGTAGAGAAAACCCTTATTATGAAGAGCTCCTCATCTTAATTTTTACGGTTTTAATGTCATACGATGAAGAATTTGTTTATGAAGTCATCCAGTACATAATGAAACAATTACTAATGATACTTTTCACTGTAGACAACTTGTAAGTAGATCAGTATGAATAAATAGTGTTAACTTTAACAAATATGGTATTTTAGCCCAGTAATCGTCGCTGATAAGTTTAAATTAGTTGTGGCTCATTCATTTTCCAAAATTTTGATGGTAGAGAACAAGCTAAGATCTGTGAAAGAGGTAATGGTTGCTTTTATGAGGTTGCAGCCGAATGAAGAAAATGTTACGCATATAAGCAAAATTTGGCTGTGCGTTGCCGACGAGTTAATATCAGATTTAACAACTAAACAAATTGAAGATTTTGCAGAATTCAATGACTTTTTCATGTGGCCAGCATTTCATTTACATCATTTAGATGAATTGACTAAAAAAGTAAATACCTATTGCAGTTGTAAGTATAGTACTAGTGCTTTTTTTTTTTTTAGCAAGCGGTATTGCACTGGATGAAATTATATAGAAAAATAAGTCTAGATTCGGAGAATAAAAAACATAGCGTGATGAAAGAGTTGGAAAAAGTATTTAAAAATAATCCATTGTTGAGCTCGAATGTAGTTTCGCTACTAAATGTTATGTCTCAGTTTGAAACAAAATTCACCAAGGAATTTGGTAAATATAAATATTTAATTTGCTGTTAGTGGAATAGGCGAGTGGACATTGTCACAAATACAAGGTATTTTTGGAGCCAGTGACGTGGCCTAATTTCTTTATGTCATCTTATAATTATCTTTCTTTAACGACGAAGCCCAACGTTCGAGGCACCATGTCACAAATACAACAAGGTATTTTGGTTTGTGGTTTTAAATGCTTGTGTTTTTATTTCTCCTTAGCTGGGTTATTATACTTTTATTTGCCACGAAAAATAATCTTGATTTTATTGCCTTGGTATTTGACCGTAGGAATGGAATTTTCTCAAGGTCGATTTTTATTATACGGAGGTAAGGTAGCCTGTCTTATCCTCGTTGAATATTTCTGTGTGTCTTTGGCTATGCTAGCAGAGCTGAGCAGAACTTCAGCAACTCCTCTTCGGCGGTCCTGGCTTGAGAGACCTGTTTCTACCTCGGAATTTGTAGTTGAAGGATTTAATCAAGTGGCGTATGCTTTTTATTTATTTAATTAGGGCAAGAAGAATTTGCACAGGGGGTCCCTGACAATTTGGCTTTTTTCTAGCCTGAAAATGACCTTTATGAAATACTGAAAATACAGGACAGCAAGTTGACCTACAACTCGGATACCACTAGCTTGCCTAAAAGGTCGCACAAGACTTCACAACTTTTCTTAATAATGATCGATTTGTAAAATCAAAAAAAAAAAAATTTTATCAAAAATTTGTTCCGATTCGAAAAAAAAATTTTTTTTGAGCAGTTTATCTTTTTAGGCTTAATGTGATTTTATTAAAATTAAAATAAATTTGAAAAATTATTTTCAAACCACAGTCAAAAGTTATTAAAAATTTAAAATGAATTTTTTCAATGTCCTGGTGGAAACAAACTTTTATTCAAAAAAATGTACCACATACAATAATTAAAATTTACAATAAAATTCCCCATAACTTAAGAAATGGTACAGTAAAAGAACTGCAAACAAATTTAAAGGCTATCCTCGTAGAAAAGGCTTATTACACTTTGGATGAGTTTTTCAATGATGATTTTTAGGATTTTTTTTTCTTTCTTTTTTAAATTTTAATATATATTTTAATATATGTATTGGTATTATTTAGTTTTAAGTTTTACCTTTTTTTTACTTGTTATAATTTTACTTAGTTTTATTCTGTGACACGTTCCACATTCATTTGGATATATCTGAAGAACAAATAAAGACTTATCTATCTATCTATCTAACAAACTGTTTTGATGAAATTTATTTTTTGTAAAAATTTTGGCTGTCGATTCTTAAAACTCAAAAAAAATTCAGTAAATTCTGAAACCTTTATGGCATCCTAGTAAACACCTGGGAAACTTAGAACTAACCAAATTTTGTCAAGGAAATGAATTTTAAGTCGAGCTTCTATTTTAAAACGAAGTAAATTTTTTAATGTAAAATGAGGTTCGATAACTTTTCTCAAAAGCCTAGCGTCGCAAATAATAATTTTGAAAATGATTCTCTAAGTCTCGGACCTGTCCTCGGAGATCTAAGTCGATGATGTTCTTTTACAATAACGTTTGATTTTTAATATTTTGTTAGTAAACAGCCTATGTCCGTAGGAGCCTGCTTGGGGTTTTCTAAGTTTAATAAATAAAAAATAACGTAGAGTTTTATAATAAAACCTGATGACGGAAGATTCCTCAAGCCAAAATCCACGAATGATAAAAACTGTCGAAGAAGTGCTTCTGGTTTTCTGCGGTGGATGTTGTAGAAATATTTTATAGGTGGTGGACGCCGTTTTCGTATCTTGAGTACCAAAAAATAACAGCCTCGCACGAGCAATTTCCTAGTGCCTATCTTAAGACTTCTAGGGCCCGTGGAGATCTATTTACCTATAAACGGCCAATGAAAGACTATTCTAAGAGTTGTAGATCAGTTGGTGGTAATTAATAGGGTTCACAACCGATTTTAGATTAATTATTTATCATTCCCAAAGGGACAACAAGTCTGTGTTAATGCAAAAGTGAAAATTTATACTTTTAAAATGAATTTACTACCACGATGCTCTCTCGTTGCTGCTAGGGAAGTAATTCTAATTTACTTTTAAAATGAATGTAATAACACAACGTTCTAGTGTGGCAGCTAGAAAAGTAATTGTCTTAAATTTTATATTTATAAGGGTTATGTTGTCATCTATTGCGACGTTAACATGATGTCAGGGTTTTTCCAAATGCGTAAAAAGAACAAAAGCTGCCCCACTTGAAAGCTTCTGGGTTTTGTAAAAGTTCTCTGATACGCTTGGTCTCTCTGTTTGCTACTCGGTGTACCAACTCCAATTTTACAAGTTTAAGTCTCGTATAAAGAAATTTGGTGGTAAATTAGTTGCTTTGGAAATAAGGGTTGTTGCCTGAAATTATTATTAATTTCTCTTAAACTTTAGCATTTTGCATTGAAAATGAGTGATGAAAGTGAAGTTTGAAATAAACTTACAAAATAATCAATATTTTAACCCCTAATGTAGATAGGGGGTTCGGATTTCTCTTAATCGATTTGCCAGGAATAATCCTATGGGACATTGGGACTGGGGGAAAAATCAACCCTCTATTTCATATAGATTGAACATTTTATCATTTTGGCACGATTATGGTATAGTATTTATGATTTAAGAATCGTCCCCTACATGCCTGTGTGCATCTACAGCGAAACACCAACATTAGTTATAATTTTATTGACTATAATTTCTGTAATTTTAAATCGAAATTGCTTAAATTGACAATGCACCTCAAACGAAACGCATTTGCCTGCTTTTGTGATGTAAAACGCCATATTAAACACACAATATTGAACAGCATAATCTGTCGTATTTTATTAAATTATATTATTTAAATAATTCATTAAAACAATACAGGTTGTACTGTTCAATTTAAGATGTTCATGTTGTTTTTTTTTAATCACAAATTAGACAAGCTACGTTTGTCACTTAACACTCTAGACCATTGCGTTATCAACCTTTAAGAAGATATATTTTTAAAAATCAATTTAAATATCAAAATAATAAGATTTAGTGTATTTGAACATGATAATAACAGATTAATTACATTACATTAATGTAAAAGGTTGTAGGTGCTTTAAGAAAGTAGATAAAATTAAAACAGTTGAAGCAAAAGTACGTTACCATTCCGCACTGATTCGTTATCACCTCAGTTGTTGTAGGATTATGTGGAACAGTTAGTTGTTAGCACCGTTGCCAGATTTCTATGTGAAGTGAGTTATAACTTTGCATTCTAAAATTATCTTTACATGTTTTGATACATGAGTCTGGAAATATTTTTTTATACTTTACCCCCGATCTAGCATTAATAAATTACCAATGTCGACGTGTAATATCAAATCAAATAAAAATATACTTTATTGTCCAGAAGAGACCAATTTCTCATTGACAAAGTAAAAAGAGCAAAAGCATATGAACAAAATAAAACAAACAAAAACCAGAAAACATAGATATAAACAGATGTAATCATAGATATGTAACAAACAGAATATTTAAGTCGAATAAGGCAATAATAAAAAAAAAAATTTTAAATAAAATATCAAATTATATTACATTAAAACGTATCATTGTAGTACTCTTCTAAATTATAATAAGATTTGACAATTAGCAAACTTTTAATTGCCTTTCTAAATTGGTTATTTGAAACAATGTCTTTAAGGTTGTTAGGAAGATGATTATACATCTTATAACCATTGTAAATAATTGAGTCCTTGAAAAAGTGGATTTTGGAATTGGTAAAGCAAGATTTTTATTTTGATAAGTGACATAAGATGATGATGTATTATTAAGACCACTTCTGTGTTTGTGAACTAAACATACTGTTTCCAGAATGTAAATGGAAATTACTGTCAGAATTCCATGGGCCAAGAAAAGTGGCTTGCAAGAGTCACAAATTCTAGTTCTACACAAGTATCAAACAGCACAATAAATATTATAAATATTACTTGATGCAAAAGAAAATCCCAAAATTTAAGATATCTTGAGAAATATTGCAACATAGATCTGGTTTAGTGTGCAGTATGGGGGAAATTATTATGTGACATCATGTCCATAAAGTGACCTAAAATTAGCAATTTTGGTCTGGTGAAAAAAAATTTGAAGAAATGTAAATCATTTCTTATAATGATAATACAAAAAAAAGTCCACTTGCCTATTGTAACATTTAATAATTGCTCAACTATCCTAGCTTGGTGCTTGAGCTTGGATTCGCAATGGTCTAAACCCCGCCCGTTCAATGTAAAACGGTTTGTTCGTTTGTCCCACACTAGCGATATTTCTTCTCTCTGCATGGCGAAGTGTCAAGCTAAGATAGTTGAATAGTACCAGGAAACTCATACAAGTTACTCAAAATCTCCAAAAATCGTTTAAAAAAATTTCCATTGCTAGACACCATCAGCAACCCATAAAAACATAATATGTCTCTTTTTAGTTATAAAACTTATGGAGGTCTCATCATTAATTTTACTTCTACCTAATTTGAAAACTGACGATGAACAAAAAATAACAGCAATAGTGATGCAATACTTTGAACCTTCGCTACACTGTTATAAATGTGAAGGTAATGATGAAGTGATAAGAAACATATGCAATTGCATCAAACATATCTTATGTATTCACAAGGGCTACAAATTACTGGATACCTTGGCAAATTTTATCAGAAACTCTTCAGACTACTTAAAAACTAAATTTTCACGGCACCTTTCCAGTTTACTTTTGGACCTTTTCAATAAAGAAAGTGATATTAAGAGTTATAATGCCAAGGAATTACAAAAGACACTTCTAGTATTTAAAGTTGAAAAGGACAATAAACTGGTAACTTCAGGTCCATTTATTCCACCTGGAGGAAGATCGGCGCGTATCGCCAAAATGGGCAAAAATTCTCCAAGATCTCCACAATCCAAATTAAAAAAAAGTGGAACCTACTGCTCTACGTCTCTTTGGTAAAGACATTGAAACTTTCTCTCCGTTATGTGTGAAGGGTAGTCAGTTAAACAATACTACACCTGCTAAGTCAAGGAGAGGAAACACTGTGAAGAGAAAAATGATAAGTTCACCATCTCTTAATGATGAAAAGTCAACAGATTTTGTGCCCATTGATACTGAGGTCAAATTTCAACCAGAGAAATTAAGCGAACACCAAAGAGAAGTATTAAAAAAACGTCGTGAGGACATACCAGCTCTTTATCAAGATTTATCTCAAAGTTTAAGTCAGGACATGTTTAACTCCAATTCATCTTCATCTAGATGTCAAGAAAATGGTAAAGAAAATTCAGCAGATAATAGAAAAGTAATTGTGGAGGTTATTGGTCATCATTTTAAAGACGTTTTTGGGAAAGAAGAACAAAAAGTGGATGACCCATTTCTTATGCCTTCAGAAGTAATTGCCCCAGAAGCACCACCACAACCTGTTGAGGATATAAAAGTGCCAGAGAATGTATTAAAGCCACCTGAAGACCTGTTTTCTGAAGCTTGTGTGGATCATGAAAAATCTAGGCAAGAAATAAATGGAGAAAGTAATGTAGAACAAATAAAAGAAAATGAAGATGCTGGAAGTTTAGGTACTAGAAAAGAAGAAAATACAAATAATGAATCTGCAGAATCTGAAAATAAAGAAACACTTGACCCACAAAATGTAAGTGAAGGGAAAAATAATGTTGAAGATGAAAAAGAAAGGAGGAGAAAAATGAAGATTGAGTTAGAACTGCAGAAATTGAGAATGGACATTGTTGGTGCTGACGCATTCTTATCTGCTTCTTCAAGAAGAACAAGAACCAGAGAAAAACCTAAAAGAATTGATGAGAATACAGGCAAGAAATCAATAGTTTCCTCTAAAGAAGAAACCTTGACTCCACAGCAAACACAAAATTTGAGGAAGTCACTTAATGTAGAAAAGCCTGAGACTAAAGTAGAAAAGAACCGAAGAAAAACAATTGGAGTGTTTAAGGATATTAAAAGTGAGATAGAAGGTACCTCAAATAATGTTATAATTGAAGGAGATACTTCGATATCATTACTTGAACATCCAGTGGAGTCTAAACCAAAAATTCAACTTGAAACTCCTAAAACGTCCAGGAGAAAATCATTAAAATCCAATGTAGAGGATAAAGCTACAGACCAAAAACAATTTGAAAAAAATGAGCATTCACAGTCGATTAGTAAAGATAACAAACACGCCAAATTAGAGAATGAAGAAGTGAAAGTAAATGAGGAGAAAATGGATCAGAAAAGAAAATATGGTAGTTGTGATCTGGAATCTGAAGACATAATTGAGAGCTCACAAGAATCACATGCCAACGTTACCCCAGTGTTTAATTCCTCCAAAAAAAGAAATATTACTGAAATACACATTGAAAAAAAGCTGGATAAATCTGAGGGAAAGAATGTGGTACTCACTGATGTTACTTCAATTTTTAATTATGCCAGAAGAGGAACCAAAAGGGACATCAGCATTGAAGAAAAGCCGGAAAAATCTGATGAAAAGACTGTGGTGCCATTCGAAACATTTGCAAATGTAGATTTTATTCCAAATATAGATGATAAACTGGATTATATAACAGATCATGGTGCTTTTAGAGAAGAAGTCAAAAATGATGATGCAGTTGAGGAAACAGTAGTTAGTGAAAGAATCGAGGAAATTCCATTTCATGTTGAAGAAGTAGCTGCAGAAGTTGAATTAACTGATACCATCGTAGAGAATATAGGTACTAATCAATTGGAGGACAAATTTGATCATGTAGAGGAAGTACAAGAGGAGTTAAATGTGACACAGGACACAACAATAACACAAGCCTCAACGGAAGACTTAGCACAAGACTTATCACAGGACTTAACAGAATCCCTAATACAAGATGTTGCACACGAAACTACACAAACACAGAGTCCAACAGAAAAATGTAGTCAAAATATGGACACGCAGGACACAGAAACAGAGAGCATGAAGACTCCAGATACCCAAACGCAGGACACACCAACGCCATCTGAATTTTGTATATCAAGCGAAGACAATCGACCACCTATTCTTTACTTTGATTTGCCTAAAAAACCTGAACTCACCGAATCTGAGAGGATTATGTGCCGTATGGATACACTGTCGATATGTTCAGATCCAAATAATATAACGTTAAAAAATCAGATAGGGGATCATCAGAGCATAGAAGAGTTGGAAATTAGAACCGAAACATCACATGAGAGGTCACAAGACAAGTTAATCATGGTGGATGTTCTGGGTAAGAATCGAGATTTTTTTTTTTACATTTTTTTAAAAACCATCAAAAAAATTATAAAATGAAATAATGATTAAAAGTTAGTAAACGTGTAATAATTTGTATTCATATTTCTCAGCAACGCCAGTTCCACAAAGAACTAGTAGTCTCCCATCTTCCCCTATAACCGTGGAAACTCCAACCAGAACTACAGAACTCTTAAACGATACTTTTGATATTTCCCCAATTTATTCCAAGAGCAGCAGTTCTAGTGGAGAAATGCCTGAAGGTACTTCTGTACCTATATCGCTGAATTTCAAAGCTGAAATGGAGGAACTAGATAGAATTGAGAAAGAAATAATTCCAGAAACAGAAGTGGAGAAGAACAATGAAGAAAGCGAAAACACGAATGAAAAAAGTGAAAATAAATATGAAGAAAATATAACTGAACCAAAGATTACTGAAGAATTAAATCAAATTGATAATAATGATGATATTTCAAATCTGCTGTTAAAACCATTTGAGGGTGTACCAAATCAAGATCAGGAATTTATATGTCAAATGAAAGAAATTCCGCAACAAACTGAAGATAGTTCACATCAAATGGAAAAGATTTCACATGAATTGGATGAAAATCCACATGAGTTGGAACAGATTCTGCATCAAATCGAAGAGATTCCACGTCAAATTGAAAATATCGCGCACGAAATCGAGGGTTCTCTACATCAAACTCGAGATATTTCTAATCACGTTGAAGTTTTTAAGCCTGCTAAAGAAAATAATGGTATTCACGAGAGGGCTTCCAAACTTTTAAACATGGTAAATGTAAACTCACCAGTTCCTTCTAAAATTTTCCTTAAAAAACGGGTAGGTGGCATATCAATGTCGCCCTCAACGGCCAGAATAAAACGATTGATGTCAAGTTTTAATCAAAAACAATGGACGGATGATTTAAATATAGAGGTAAAAGAAGAAGATATTTTGACTTTTACAAGAGAAGTTCCTAGTCCACTGGCAGTTCCAAGGAGTAGTATTTTAAAAAGAAAGTTTTCTGATACCTCAGAACCTGAAGGTATATCACCTTGCCCAAAGGTTAGTACATCTTTTTTTTTCCTTTGCTTCAACAATAATGGACTGGTCAACAATTCATGCATTTTCAAAATTTCATCTGTTTTTACAAAATATTTTTAAAAATTTCGAATGCTATTAGACAGTTGAATAAAATTATATTTGGCCTTGGTGTTCCATAAATTTTGTGAAGGATAGGACCAGTAAAAGTATTTAGATATGGTGGTGTGTACTAGTAAGAGTCTCGTTTTGTTTCCACCATGTGGGTAAGTGATAATCAAAAATATAAAGAAATAATGCATTCTATGCTTTCTGATAGAATATTTTGGAAACTAAATAAGGCAGAAATGCCCATAAACGATTTTGTAGAGTATAAAATTTTTTACAAAAAAAAAAAATGAAATGTCAAAAATTCAGATGGTACATACATCAGACATATGACATAAAATACTCCAAGTAGTTGTCTACTGCTGACACCTTGATCACAAAAATGAACAGTGCAAAAACCTTTACCGACTCGTTTGGAAATAATATATCAATATAAAATATACGAGGTATATATTTCATTACAATTTTTTGAAAAATTTTGTAATTTTCAATACTTGTTAATTTTGTTTTATTTTAACGCCTTGTTTATATTAACGTCCTGGCGGAGTTTAGCACATTGCTATTCCACCACTCAACCATGCCAAACGCACACACACAACAACCATTCCCTCCGACATTTGCCAGATGCCACAGCTGAGATTCAAACTCGGAAGAGATAGACAGTGATTACAGTGACCAGCCGTGCTCTGCCACACAACAACGCTCTAGCCAACTGTGCTATCGTCTCGATATTTTAAAAACGCCACTATACATCCAGCCCTAACCAGGATTTGAACCCGGGACCCCTTGGTTTCAAGTCTAACGCCACTGAGTCGACGGTTTTCATAGTTATCCCTTAAATTATTGCTTGGGTTCCATACTATATGACTTATAGATTAAATATACAGGTTATTTTAAACTTATTTGCTTCCTTGACACCTTTACCACCATTAAAGAAACCGTCGTTTTTTATGTTGTTTGAAATAAACTATACATAGATAATTCCATCCCGTGTTAAAATTTATTGCTTTAAATCTGGGGATTTTGTTAGTTTTGAAAATGTAAATGTTATAATATACCATTTGTATGCATATGCTTTGTCAAAATTGATAATATCATAAATAGGTGTTGTTCGTCTTGATTTTAAAATTTCAGATCCATAATTTGGAGCAATAAATATAAGGATGGACTATCTATGTATGACAACCTAAATTTCACCAGCCGCCACTATTAAAAAGTTATATAAACAATTTAAAATAGTATTCATGTTCGCTGCTCGCTATTCAGTTGTTTGTTCACATAATTTGTTTGCCAGAATAAGTTGCAATAATACGCGGCTAAATTTAAATATATTACTTTTTCATTTTTGTTGTCATCGCGTAAGTACTGGGCAATTGGTAACTTAATTCCCAAATCCGCCAATCCCATCATTTCCCTCCAAAATTTTACCTCCCGAATGCGGACAGAACAGATAAATTTAACAGTCTTTTACCAGAACTCGGGTTAACCACGTCGTGCGTGCTACCTGACAACGTGCCGAAAAAACCATTAGTTTGCACAAAAGATAATAAATATTACGGATGAACAATAGTATCAGTGCCAGGCACCTCTTTCTCCATTCCGTCGCAGGAAAATATTCGAAACTGACCGAAGTAGTCGTAGCAATAATTCATGCTAAACGAACCAGCCCTCCCCCCTTCATGGTAAGTTAATTTTGCCCAATACGTTAAATGTTCGTCAAAAACAATTAATTTTTTAAAAACGTTTACAATAATAAATAGACAATTTGAAGTAGGTATAACAAAAGATCGAATGTTAATAAACTAGTTATTTATTGTCCCACCTTTCAATACAGATATTTTGGCATCGTGAAACCATAAACAAGCGTTTTAATTGCAATTTAAACATTAAAAACTCATTCAGCAAAAAATAGAATAGATTTTAATAAACTTATAGATAAAATTGCTTAGTTTTTGAGATAGAGGGCCAGGGTTGGAAAAAAAATGTTTTTTTTTTTTAAAAACAAAAAAACAGTTTTTTTTTAATTTAAAACAGTTTTTATTGTTTTAAAACAGTTTTTTTCTTGAAAAGAAACAGTGTTTTAAAACAAATAAAACATTTTAAACATTGTTTTAAAACTGACTGGTAAAAATTCAGCAGTAAGAATTATTATTGTTATTGCGGCCCTTTACTGTCTTTGGTGTGCTCCATGTCTCTAATTCGTGTCCTCTGTTTTCCAATGATGATGAATGGCTCTATCTATAGAGGCTAACGACGTATTGTGTATGGTAGCGATTTTCTTCAATGAGGACCGACGTGTTTCAGTCTAAGTACTTTAGTTAACTGAACTCTTAATCGAGGCATTTTTGTATCATAATATCACAAATTCAATATGTAAAACGATTAAAGTAGGGTACATATACAATTTACTCATTTAAACTTTTTCGTATTTCTGTGTATTACTAATGAATCAATCAATTTGTTCATATGTAAGATCATATTACATGATATTAGATATATCAACAGGTGCGTTTTTTCTAACTGAGATCTCATTTAATCTAAGTTGTAAGGTTACGGTGGCTACATCAAATGAAATTATGCTTTTATTTATGCATTGTAACCGGAAAACAACTTAGATTAGCTGAGATCTCAGAAAGAACATACCTATTATAAGGGAAAGATATGAATAAGTTAACAAAAAACACGAGATTTACAAAATAACCAATATAAAAATGAGAATTAAAATATGTGTAATATGACAAGATATCACACATAACTCATTCCTGTCTCTAGGACTATACTATATATATGTATATACTAAAATTCATAAATTAATATTGTTTAACAAATCATTCTTAGTCATTTCTGTTAAGATATTATGTATATGATAATATACATAATTTAAAATGTTAAAAAGTTAAAAAAGAAAAATACAAAATACTTAGAAAGAAACTAGCTGTTTAAAAATTCCTCCACACTATAGTAACCGTTTGATAACAGTAATTTTTTTACTTTTATTTTAAATTTATTCAAAAATGTTTTCTTAACCGCCTCTCAAGTCACCAAAGTAACCCGCAGAAAATCCTGGGATTTTGTTTTGGGTAAAGAGAAACAAGGCCCTACCGTTTATTGTGAAGTCTGAACTACATCTAAGGCATCGACAATTCCCTCTCCCATCTTAGTCCGAAACAAATTACAAATAAAATCTCGTAACTTGCTCCAGGATGGAATCGAACCATTGACATTCGGTACCGAGTAAATAAATATAAGCGCTTTACCAACTCGGCTACCATATAATGTAAGACATTTTATATTGTCAGGTAAGGTGTTATATAATGTAATATAATTATAATTTGGTGAATGCCTGATTTTAGATGTTTTGCGATATGGTACCTATTATTAATAATTCTTTGTTTCGTGTATCATAAGAGTGCGAGTCAGTTAATATATCAAAATCTTTTAAATTGAGTTCACAGAAAATTAAGCAATTTTGCCAAACGTTGTTTACACCTGTACATCATATGTCGAGATTGTTTGTACAATACATCTAAAATAAATTAATCCGGTGACAGCCGGATTTTTGATATAAAAGAACCTATGAATATAAAGGATTATTTTAAATAATAGAATAAAACACTTTACTTTGTTTTTTATCACTGTTTTTTTATTGTAACTAAACGTTACTGCAGTTTCGACACTTAACTCTTTTGTTTTAAAACTGCATTGAAAAAAAAACAGTGTTTTAAACAAATGTTTTAAAACAGTGTTTTAAAACGCATGTGTTTTTTTTTAATGTTTTAAACATGTTTTAAAACACTGTTTTAAAACGTTTGTTTTAAAACAACCCAACCCTGCAGAGGGCATTGAAGTTTTAATTTATTTTCAGTTTTTTCATATTTCTCCGGAAATAATTAATTGAGATGTTATAAAATCGGACACTTCTCACCATACTTTTCATCTCTTCGTTCCAACCAGAGGCGTGACTGTGGGGGTTTCAAAAATATTCTTCCCAAAAATACAGGACACCACTGACCTAAGCTATTTTTTCTTTTTTCGACATTTATTATCATTAATAAAGAAAAAGATTGCTAAAAAAATTTTGATGGGATGTTGAGTTAAACTCAATTAAATCACATATAAAATCAATTAGCTATTAATTGAAAATCGTTTAAAAAAATTACATGGTTTTGAATTTTTCCAATAATACAATTTCGAAAGGAGAGATGAGTACGGGGAGTACGCAACTTGCAGCTTCTAAATTTCATAACCATGTGTCAATTATTTTCGGAGAAAGGCGCCCTCTATTTCGACAGACAAATACTACACATTTTTAGCTATAAGTTTATATGACAAATTGTCACAGTTCCATTTTATCAAAACATGTTTTACTAAAATTCTTCATTAAAATAAATTGACTAAAATTCTTCATTAAAATAAAAAATTAAAAATAATATAGAATTAAATTTTATTTATTTTGTCGACTTCAGATATCTTCTACTATAAGTGTGTTGTATTGAAAAGCATCTGTCAGTAGTTTCTTATATTTAGGGATATAAATGTTTTACCACTGTTACTGACGTATGATAGTCGCGCTCTAGATTTTTTTTATACCTTTATTGAGCTAATAAATTTAATACCTTATTTATTAAGTAATATTATCGAATGCAATAAAGTTTTCCAGAAAAACATTTTATAACACTATCATTTAAATCATTTCATTCATTCTATTTCACTGCTTTAAGAATTAATACCCTCTTTTCTCCCCAAGAGTTGGCTAATATTAGTTTATTTGGTATTTCAAGATTAGTAAAAACTTTAACAAATTTTAATGGTTATTTTTCTTTTACTTTACTTAAAATGTCGTTCGTCATGCGAAAGTGGAAAATTATTTCTGTAATCCATGGTTTTGGGATATATCAATTTTCAACGACCTTTTGTAATTTTCATATTATCGTTTAATGATTGTTTAGTGTTGTTATGTTATGAACATCTTATCTCTGCAAGAGAATTTAGAACAACGTTTTTTTAAATTTATATTTATCTAAATAATGATTATTATTGTTAGCTCTTAAACTAAGAGTACGTATTAGTTCGTAGTATTGATTTTAGGGTTTTCCTTGGCGCGGTTTATCTAAAACACCTATTGTTGTATGCGTCTAGAAATTACTAACCATCTTGGAAAATTTTGGTAAAGATCCTGGGAAAATCTCATGCTCTAACTAAATAATTCTTCGTCTTAATATGTTAGTGATTCTTTAGTTTTGAACACTTACAAAAGACTGGCCCAAGGGAGGGGCAACGCGCGTGAACAGGAAACAAAGGGCGTGCATGCGCGCATTTGTAGAGTGGCAGAAGAACAAACGAGGCGGGAGATTCAAAACTAAAGAATCACGAACACTTCTCTTCGAATCGGTTGTATATTAGCGACTAGTTTAAAGGATATTGTCCAGCCAGTTTCGAGCAATTCTCATGTTTAATCCTGGGCAATCCCTTCGTCAAGAAATCCGCGGCCTGATCATCGGTTGAGACATGAAGTAAGCGAAGCTCCTTGCGTTTAAGTACATCCCTAATGAAGTGATGTCGAATGTCGATGTGTTTGCTTCTGGCATGAAATATTGGGTTTTCCGACAATTTTATGGCACTTCTGTTGTTGCAGAAAATGATTAGGTTGGTCGCATCCTCGAAACCCAACTCGCTGAGGATCCGCTTCTGAAAAATGGCCTCTTTGACGCTCTCTGAGAGCGCCATATATTCAGCTTCCGTCGTCGATAGGGCGACGGTTCGCTGTTTCCGAGAGTCCCAGGATATTGGCCCGCCATTGAGCATAAAGATATATCCGATATAAGACCTTGTCTTCAGGACTGCCTCCCCAGTCGGCGTCTGCATACCCCTTCATTGGACCTGGGTTCGAGCCATAGGTCAGTCCTACATCGGTGGACTCCTTCAGGTAACGCAGCACTCTTTTGGCAGCCTTCCAGTGAGCGGTGCCAAAACAATTGTTAAACTGCCCCAGAAAGCTTACGGCATATGAGATGGGGCGTATAGTTTTAGCTAGATACGTTAACGCTACGACCAACTCGCGATACGGAGTATACAGGTCTTCTCGAGACTGTTTCTCGTTCTTCGTTGGCCTCGCACTTGGATCAACAGGAGTAGCGACTGGATTGCACTCTGACATGCTGAAACGTGAGAATAAAGTACGAACATATCCCCGCTGATGCACCTTTATCTGTCCATTTGTTAGTTCGAACTCTATCCCGAGACAGTGTTTAACGCTCCCAAGATCCTTGATTTCGAAGTGAGCAGCAAGTCCCTTGACGAGTTCTGCTAACTTCTTGTCACGGGAGGCAATTAGGATATCGTCGACGTATGTTGCAATAAGAGTTACATCTTCATTCGACCCGGTGTAGAATAGACAGGGGCCCGATTTTGATGGGGTGGCACCCAAACTCTTCATCGTTCCGTCCAATTTAGTGTACCAACTCCTTCCAGCCTGATGTAATCCGTAAAGGGATCTTTCGAGTAGGCAGACCTTGTCTCCTCTACGTAGGTCCCTCATCAACGTTTTTGCGTTACCTCCGATTTAACTTTGGCCTTCTGAACTGGTGATATTCTGTAGAGCTTCTTGTAAGTCCTTAGGCGGCTCCATGTAAATCTCCTCTTCTAGGTGCCCATTTAAGTAACCAGTTGCAACATCGAGCTGTCTAATCGTCATCCCATAGCGAGCTGCAAGTGGGGCCACGAGGCGGATGAAGCCAATCCGAGCCACCGGGACAAACGTCTCTATGAAGTGAACACCGGGTTGTTGGGCGACTAGACGTGCCTTTCGTTTTTCAAGTACACCGTCTAATCGGAACTTTTTTCTCAGGATCATTCGACTTCCAGTGACTTTATGTCCTTTAGGGCGATCGATGAGTATCCAAGTCCCATTCTTTAGTATGGATTTTATTTCTTCTGCGATAGCTTGACGCCATTCACTCGCATCAGAGCCGTTCATGGCTTCCTTCATAGGTATTTCAGAGAGGAAGGTCTGCACCGTTTTTTTCAACGCTCTCAGTCTGATGCACAACAACATTATACTGCTTTCTCGGTCTTTCCCTCGAACCAGATTTAACGATACTGGATCGTCCAGGACCTCGACGTTGGGTTTTTTTGAATTTGATCGAAGACTTCATCACAGTTGGAGTCTTGTAGGGTAATCCCATCTGAACTGGTTGTATTTAATTCCAGGGCATTAGCTCCGACAGTGTTCTCGTAACCAAGGAAAACCTCATCATCTTTGGAGTGCGTAGGCTCTGGGGTCTCGAAACCAAGGACGTCCTCGTTATCTTCGGAGTGCGCAGACTCTCAATCGCCTTCCAAGGCAGATCTCGGTGGGAATTCGAATTCCATGAGTTGTTGGATTTGTGACGAATTTTTACCTGTCACGTCCATCTCTGGATCAACTTTAACATTTGTCGTCATCCGAGGACATTTGTCCTCCATGAATTTCACGTCGCGTGTTATCAACCCTTGATGCCTTTCTGATGACCAAACACGGTGCGCCTTGGATTCGTTTGCGTAGCCAAGGAAGTTACCTTCCTGTCCTCGACTGTCGACTCGACTCGACTTTCCTCTTCGGGGATTTCTGTCAAGATAATACACTTTGCTGCCGAACACTCTAACGGTGGACACGTCGGGGACGCTGTCTGTTCACACTTCGTGAGGTGTTCTGCCGTCCAGGCTCTTTGTAAGCAAGCGATTTCATAGGTAACTCACAGTGGTAACTGCCTCAGCCCAGAATGAATCAGGTAGGTTCGATTCCTTCAGGAGGCATCTGGCAATGCTGATAAGCGTGCGATTCATCCTCTCCGCCGTACCATTCCGTTCTGGGTTGTGGGAAACGGTCAGTCTTCTGGTGATCCCTCGTTTCTTTAAATAATCGTCGAACTCTTTGCTCGTGTACTTCCGGCCGTTGTCAGACTGTAGACATTTCACTGTTTTACCTTTTTATTCTTCCACATGGGCAATGTACTCAGTGGTGGCCTTGATAACGTCAGATTTTGACTTTAATAATCTTATCTCGCACCAGTTGGAACAATCGTCGATGAATTCTATGATGTATTTGCTCCCGCCATGGATGCTGTCCTCATTGGTCCGCAAACAGTTCCAGGATCTTAGCTTGCCTGTTTGACTTGCTGGGGAATGGAATCCTCGTCATTTTTTCTTGTAGGCACGTGTCACAGTGCAAGCCTCCGGTCGTGTTTGTCAGCTGTACGCCTTTGATGACGCCTTTACGAACACCATCCGCGATGTCCCGCACATTTGCATGTCCCAAACGTCGTGTAAAAGTTCGAGTGATACTTTGACATATTTGATATTTGATATTTGAAGACGAGATAGCACGCGCGTTTTGACACTCTTGACCGAATTCGCGCACATAATACAAATCGTCGACTCCGACAGCGTCCAACACCACGCTTCCGTTGGAGTCATGAATGGAGGCGCCATATTTCGGGAAACGGATTTCGAATCCGCGATCCGTGATTTTGCTGACCGATAAGAGGTTGGTTCTTATGTCCGGCACGTACAACGCATTGTCCAAAGTCACGTATCTTTTTTTATTCCGCGTGTATTTGCGATAAAATGTACTTTTCCTTCGCCCACTGTATCGGCAGTCGCGCTATTTGCAAGGTTTACCGTACCACACCTTGAATTGTCAAACTTTCCACATCGTTGCACAAATGTGTCGGCGCGCCACTGTCTGGACACCACTTCCGGTTCGTATCATTCGTTTCTAGCGTCGAAACGTTTAAACACGTCGCCCGTGTACTGTGCACTTTCTTTTCTCATTTTGCTTCGACACTCGTTCGCCTTATGTCCCGGCTTTTTACACTTATAACATCGAAAAATGCCATTTCTTCGTTTTCCGTCGTCACTTCTGATCATTACCGGTTTTGATTTTCGGTCCTGCCAATCGCAACCATTTCGTTTCTTAGCCAACATGGCGCCCGACGAGCCGTTTTGTGCTTCACTCTTGCGGGCGTCGCTTTCCTCTATGATTTTTATACGAAGGGCCTCGGTCGTAGGCAACTCATCTCGCGATTCGATGACATATCGGAAATTTTCATAAGGTGCAATTGAACAAAGCAAAAACACAAAAACACTTGGAATAAACTGAATATATTGAACACATTACTATAGGAAATACAAAAATGGTGTGCAGTGTTTGAATACTTACAAAAGACTGGCCCAAGGGAGGGGCAACGCGCGCGAATAGGAAACAGAGGGCGTGCTTGCGCGTATTTGTAGAGTGGCAGAAGAACAACCGTGGTGGGAGATTCAAAACTAAAGAATCACTAACATAGTATATACAGTGTCTCATTTAAAATGAAGACGCCTAATTATTTTCGAAATTTTGTGAAATTAAGATTTGAGCTTTGACACAATTGTAGTCCTGTGTAAGACGTACATTTCGAGGCAACCAACTTAAGTAACAAACTGAGACAACGGCAGCCCTCTAAATGGGGAATGAGCCCCAGTTGCGGGCTCAAATCTGAATTTAAGAAAATTACGAAAATAACTAGGTGTCTTCATTTTAAATGAGACATTCCAAATAATACAGGAAGCATAATCCATAATATCTTGGCATATTCCATCGATTCTCTAAGTTTCCAGTTTAAAAACTGGCCCACCCTGTATATGAATATATAGTAAAAAGTTGGTAGGGCTTCATCTTAAGGAATTCCGTCCTCTATAATAAGATCCATATAGTTTGGTTCAATAAAAAAAAATTCTAACGTAATCAGCAAAAAATTAAAAAAAGAGCAACTTTTCCATTGTTATTTGTTATTTTTCATATGGTGTAACATTAATAAAAAAAATAAAATGTTTTTTAATACCTGCTTGCTATTCCTTAAGGTGCCTAGATAAGACATGAATTTTAGAATTTAAAAATCCAGTGAGTAATATCGTTTTTAAATTTTAAAATGAATCAAAGACTAAAACATGCTCAAAATCCCATTTTGAGCGCGTGCATGATACAAACTATTGAATTTGTGTAAATAGTCATTACAGCCTTTTTGCAGAGAATTTCAACAAATTCGCTTTATACTTTTGTTTCCAAAATATTCAATCGGAACGCTCAGAATTCATGTTTTTTCCTTATCTTACATGAGTTAGTGGTAACAAAATGAAATCCTCACATGAATCACATAGATCTAAAAATTACTTATCTCGCCTTTTACAGAATTTATGAAACCTAAATAATTTAATTGAATCACCTGTATTCTGAAATGACAATTAGTTGATCAATTTTAAAACCTATTAAATCACTTTTTTGCTTTTTTTTGTTTGCTCCATAAAATTTAAGTGTAATTACATTCTTGATGTTTCAGCGAAAAAGGGTCAACTTTAGCGACCCATGCCTAACCTCAAAGAAACTATTTATAAGAGATGACTATCACCAAGAGCATCCAGGACTAGAAGCAAAATGCCTTTTTGATATATCACCAGAAACGAAAGCCAAGGAAGAACGTCTAAAGGAGCTTTTCGACCATCCAGATGAATCTCTGGGTTCTGAAAAATTAACGGAGGTGGAGAACATAGAAACCGAACCCAGTCTAGAGATGGTAAATTCACTTATACTGAAAAAAGATAAGCCAATATATCCAAAACTCATTGACTGTAAGGAAGATGTCATAGTCATATTGAAACGAGTCACTAGCCCCATGTTCATAGCCACATTGATGAATAAATTAAAAAATAAAGATATTAAATCTATAGGTGACTTAGCAAAGCAGAGTGAGGTGGACATAAATCGTTTTCCATTTAAAGTTCCAGTTGTTGCAAATGTTTATAAAGCTTTAGATAACTATTACAAGAAAAATGTAGACAAGAATGGAAAAGATGAATCAGAGAATGTAGAACAGGCCAGAGGAAATGGTGTGGATGAGTGGATGAACAACAAAAAGACTAATGCAACTAGAAGAATAGCGCCTACAAAAGTTTGTGTAAGAACAGAATTAAGGCAGTTAGTAGAGCAATCAAAAATAGAGGTAAGTCTGGTAAATTAAAATTAAATCAGTCTTAAAAATTGATTACTTTTGTGTTTGTATATGTAGTACAGATTATTTAATACTGTTCCAAATAGACCAAAGATGCTTCATTTAAATAATTTCAACTAATCAGATCAAACTTACATTTATAATTGTCTGGTAACAATATCATAACAATTGCATATGGTCAAATTACAGTGAAAGTGATTTCCAAGAACTACACGTGGTGTACCTAACAAGTATACCGTTTGCTTATCTGTCTCCATGTTGTTGCTATAGTTACAAGCAAACATAAAATGCGGTTTTCTGTCTGAATCTATTTCATGCTGGTTTTGATTTCCATGGAAATTTATCCTCTGAAATGCCATTTATGTCTCTCTTGCAAAAACAACTCGATAATTCAGAAGAAATTTTCACCAAAGCCAACACTTAGATTATGTATAAAAATTCCAGTCGCTTGTCATTTTCGAAAACTGGACATATTTTAATTATTTTAACCAATTAGTGTCAAATCCCCCTAATACAAATTATCACTTCTATCAAAAATAGAAAATCAATTTAAAGTTCTCATATTCGTACTATTTTTTAAAGGATATTTTAGGAGACCAGTACCTAAAAATGTATGTCATAAATCATGAAACTTTCTAAGAAAATACACACACATGCAATACAATTGTTGATATCAGAATTGACAATACATATCAACAAAAACTTGCAGGAATCCTTCTTTGTAGAACACATTGTCGATGTTCCTAGACTTCTGCATGAGAATCTCCATTTCAGAAATCCTAAACAAAGTGAATGTTCACATACTCGCTATTTGAAAAAATATCTTGGCATTTTTTCTTTTAACAATAATACAACTTCAACAACTGTTAGTGAACAAATTGATTGACAGGTACAAATGACAATCAAATAATTGTTTACGTAATTTCCATGGTTAACTCAAAATAATTTCTGCTTAAGGGGCCTAGTCGGGAAAAAGCTTCGGATAGCTGTGTCACTCTCTAGAAAGTTTTTATACATGCGCCGCTGAATAATTTTGCTCTTGACTATACCTTCACTGGACGCTTTATTCACCGACTTCATTGAGGTGCGATTCCCGATAGAGGTAACACTTCTTTGCTCCATTTGTAGTGACAAAGATACTTATTTAGAAAATTCTTTTTAACCAAATAGTACGGAATAAAAGTTTGAAACTTGCTGAGCATAATTATGAAGATTCATTCTAGACGACATGTATGAATTTTACCTCGAATTTTACCGATTGATATCATAATTCACGAGCTAATCACGTCCAAATTTCACTTATATTTACAGTATAAATTTTCCCTACATAAAGTGAAAATTAATTAAAATAGATATACATGTACCCTCTAGTACACTTTCAACTACTGATCCTCCAAATTTGGTGTAATTTGACCAAACCGTATGGAAGAAATAAATTTTGAAAAAATTACCTTACAAACACTGGTTCGATTAGCCCTCTTAAGGTTTATATATAAACCGGCTTTAGAAGAAACCATTTTACGAACTCTAGTATTCCAAAAAAAACCAGTTCTCGAATTTTACAAAAAAGAAAAAATTAATTAAAACGTTAAAAAAAATATTTATACGTACTAAAATTTCTCAATTAATTTATCTTTATGGAACTACAAAATGTAACAAAATAAAATATACTCATCTATACAAAAGTAAATAAATAAATAAAGAAAACAAATAACTAAAATCCGTACAAATTTGTACGTTTTCCGATAAAACTAGTTTACATATTAACAGTTTTTAATGATGGAAAATTGTACAACACCGTGTCCTACTGGAAGCACTTCCAGAAGGACTTTCATACATGTGTTTAGTCCTGCTAGAAGGACGAACGTTTGGTAGCGCCTTGTCCTTCCCAGTAGGACGAAAGTCTACCGATAAGATAAGAAATTGAAAACAAAAACAGGCATAAATCGTCACACAGGCACAATCATCTCCGCCATTTCTGAACAAAATGTGCTACCAACCTCCATTTTTTTTGCGCTGGTAGAAAAGAAAATGCTCTCTTTAAATACATAATCTCTGCTGGTATGATGCAAAGAAATGCTTTGTACTTCCAGCAGGATGTTGTACAATCGTTAAGATAGGTACTGAAACTAACTGTGCTTTCGTTATATGTATTTCAACAAATATACAATTTTTGTTACAAAAAGCATACTATAATATATCAGAATTTTTAGATAATATAATATTTTAAATGTACCTATTTATTATTATTATTATTATTATACTTATATGTTAATACAGTTTATGTAATTGTAATTTTAAATGTTCTTTTTTTTTATGAATTGTAATTTTAAATTTTGTATTTGTTGACGAGTGTACACAATTGTATTTTGTTTTAACCGAATAAACTATATCTATCTGTCTGTCTGCCTGCCTGCCTGCCTGTCTGCCTGTCTCTGTCTGTTTGTCTGTCTATCTGCCTGTCTGTCTGTCTATCTATTTATCTATCTTTACTCAACGCTTTGTGCGTTGTATACAGTAGAATTGAAGTATTTTGTTTAAGCAGTATTTGGTGAATTGGTCATTCTTTAGATACGGGGTTCAAACCTCTACTGCTGAGTAGCTCTTAAATAACTAATCAAATGACTTTACAGAATTTAGATTTTTCCAGCCATTCACGAGTTATAAGGAAAAACATAGTGTGACATCACCCCCAAGTTTGGCTAGTGTAAACATACAACTTTTGTTTTTTTGTCATATGTTTTCTGATAAAACTAGTTTACATATTAACATTTTAAAGTGAAATAAAATACATTTTATCATGTTGCATAAATTTGTGTTGTTTGGAAATGTTTCGGTAGTTGTTACAGTATAATATTATGTTTGCATAAAAGCTGTCACTGGAAACCGATACCTTCGTCCAAGATCTAACGATAATCGATGCACTTGATATCCTGTATTCAAGTGCGAGGCACATTTCATATTTTTCCTTATTATAACTAGGAGAGTATTCTCCCAAAGTATCCAATACTAACTGAAACATCCTGTATAAGTATTTTATCAAAATAATCATCATGGAGAGACCAGTCATGACGTGATACAATTTTAAGAAAACATTATCGACTATTGACTAAATGATCAAATGACAAAAAATAATTGACTCATCATGTTTAGCATCACTACCCATATATTTTTCTTACATAGAGAATAGATTTATTTAAATTAAATACATTTTTTTTTTTTTTAAGTTTTCTGTGTGCGAAAAAAAAACTTTTTAATTAAAAAAAAACAATTTGTGTTAATTTTCTGATTCTTATTTATTTGATTTCAGGGTACAGTTGAAGATTTAACAAAAAATCCTGTTATCTTCGCTGGAAAAGCAACAGTTGATATCCTTAGCTAAAGCTCACTACAAAATCGATCCAAAAGACTTCCTTGAGGAAAAAGATTTTAAGCATGTCATAAAACATATAAAGGAACATATTGGTCTTCCTGGCATTTTTGAAATTTTAACAGAAAGTGTTGAAAGTTCCGAGGATGAGTCTGTTTATTTCGACTGCATGATAAAGCATTCGATTGAGAAAAAGCCTTTGGTTCATCTATTGGAAAATCGATCACTGGAAGATATACAGAGAGGGCTAGAACAAAGCATAAATAAAAACGTGTTTGGTAAACAAGATCTTCTGGACACCTGCCTTCTTCCATTAATTAAAAATCCTAGTGATATCTCTAGTTATATAAACCAAATATCTGTAGTTCAGTTGGGCGACATCGTCATCAAAAGGTTGCAAAGTACAGATTTAAACCAATTTTTCAGCCAAATAATAGAAGCCCATAGCGACAGGAAAGACATTATAGCCTCCTTAAATAATGAGACATTTAAACATCTCAGTGCTACCAGTGATATCGTGACTAATTTTAAAATGTGCATTGATGCTCAAAATGAAGTACAACAAAACGAGGTTATGGTGGAAATGTTTAAATTTATTAATGGGAAACTAAATGTGAACACACTCTTGGAACTACACGTTGAGTTCTTAAAAAGAATTCCAAGCATAATTGCAAATAATGAGAAATAAGATTATATTAATTTAGTATACTTGGCTTTATTTATAGAATATTTAATTTTTTATTGAAGACTGCTTTTGTATATATTTTATTATTAATTATATCTACAATAATTATGTAATAAGGGACAAAAATATAGAGATATAGTTGTTTTTTAAACAGTGCCTAATATTTTTAATAAAGAATTATCCTTAAAATTGGTGTTTCTAACGTGGGGGGGGGTTAAACCTATTATTGGTGAGAGGAGACCTGCTTTACTCTATCCATTTTAAGAAAGAAGCAATAAATTTAGATAGTGAGCTATTTCCTAGCTTGGTCAAAATTCGAGCCGGCTCCATTGCCTATTATCAACTAGGGACTAGGATTAGTATCATTTTGCTCCTGGAAGTGAAAGTTTGTCATCAGTTGAAATAACCTGCCAGATGGGCAGCTTGTGTTGAACAGAAGAAATTGTATGGCTTGGGCAAGTTCATAGGAAATGACATTACCTTTCGGTTAATATGGGGTCTTCTGATGAATATTGTCTGAACGCTGTTTGTGGCATTCTCTAAATTTTTCTTTCTCTTTTTTGGGACACTACCACATGAATATTTCAATTCAAACGATAGTTTCTAACATTCTTTGAATTATGCATTTTATTCTGGCTCCGTGGAGTAGTTGGCTAGAACGCGTGAAGACAAGTGTGACTAGAAATCTATCCATTGAACTGCGGGTTCGAATCACGCCACTGGCACTGGCAATGTCGGTGGATATGGTTCGGTGCGTGTTTTTTTCATAAGTGTAACACTCGGCTTTGGATTTGAGGGTTGTTACTATCTAAAATTCCGCAACAATTATTTTATAAATCCATTCTTAGAGTAACGTAAATTCATTAGGTTCTCGAAGTCACCAGACTAGTGTGTCAGTATACTCTTCGGTTAAGGTTAATTAGGGGATCATGACCCCACGCTGGTAACGTAGGGATGGTGTTGACACACTGACTCGGGTCTAGGAGATGCAGATAGTGACAAGTCGTTTATTTTGTAATGGGTTGTATTTTCCGTGCTGGTTGAAATTGTGTTAAGGGGATTTGCCAATTTCATTTACAGTGAATAATAAGTGGTGCTTGTTATGAAGTTGTTATTAATTCACAAATTATTTTACGGATTTTTCACTCAACAGCTGAGCGGTCTCCAGAGCCGGCAATTCAGTTCGAAGCCTACACAAGATCTATAGTAAGTGCTATATTTTTCACGTGATATTTTGTGTTTAATCTTGTATTTATGTAAAAGTAGACTTGTACCGAGGTCCGTAAAGGAGTAGGTTACCTGTTAACTTTTGACCAATAGAATTAATGGCGGGAATACGTCATCTGTATGCCAGATTTGAAATAATGTATATTGGTATACTTTCATTTAGAACTTTAAAGTTTATGAATTATGTTAATTTTATATACTTATGTTTAGTATTTAATTTAACATTACGTTAACATTTTTACCATCAAACATTCTATATTATGTATTACCACACTGTGTTAGTGTTAATATAAACTATACTTAGGTATAGCATGTTCCATCCAGGCTGGAGATTTTCTAGCAATGGTGAACACAATAAACAAAAGGGGATTGAGAATACTACCTTGTGGAACACCACGAGACACTTCTCTGTCAGTTGACACTTGATTATTTAATTTAACGTACTAGTGTGTAAGACTACTTAAGTAATTATTGAACCATATGAATATGACTGACTGCATACCATTGCCTTAAGACTTGAAGTTGGTTATTTACCACATCAAAAGCTCCACTATAGTCCAGTAATATGAGCAGTGTAACATGTGAGTTATCAGTGTTTCGGGCCATATCATTGATGACTTTAGTTAAAGCAGTATTCGTGCTGTCAATTTTTCTAAACCCTGATTGCAGAGTAGAAATATGTTGTTATCAGTTAAATGGGTTGTAATTTCAGGACATAATTTTGTCTAATATTTTCGACATAGTTGGTAAAGCATTAATTGGGTGAAGAGCTTTGAGTTCAGTAGCTCTACTAGTTTGCAATTTAGGTAGCAATTAGGTTTGTTGTCAGTGGGTCTCAGTAGACCCTCCACTGCGGCCATCAGCAGGCCCATTGTGGCTCATGCCTAATTATATTTTACCCAATAAGTTCAGTCTCTTAATGAAACTGATAACTTTATTGGGTGAGAATGTGTCCAGATCCTCTGGCAGCAGTTGCCCTTTGCCAAATATTGAGAATCGGATCCTTTCCACAGCGGGACAGGTGCATAAGATGTGATCTGCCTTCTCATCATCCTCCAGGCATAGACGGCACTCGGCGTTTTCCGCTAGGCCGAGTTTATGCAGATGATAGTTTAGTCGGCAGTTTTCAGGTTTACCTTGTTTAACTCTAAAAGTTTCTTAGCTCTTGATTTCAAAGGGTATTTTATAAACGCCCTCGAATGAACTAATCCTGGTAACTCTTGCCAATACTGGAGAGTTTGCCTTTCAGCCTAGGTTGAGATAGCCATCTTGGCAGTACTTGAGGATATGCCAAGTATTGGTTCAGGTCCGATGAATCGTGATTCCGCTCCTTCTCTGGCTAAGGAGTCCGCTATATCGTTACATTCCATACCAGAGTGGCCGGGCATTCAGACCAGAGTCACTTTGTTTGTTGTTCTTGCTCAAATGATTTAGAGCTTTCTGACAGTTCCATACCGTTTCAGAGTTACACCGGTAGGAGCCAAGAGCTTTTATATAGCTGCTTGGCTATCTGAGAAAAATTTTATTGATCTGCGTGTAAGATGCATAGGTATATTCCAGCCTTCGTACACACAGTTCAATGGCACGAACCTCAGCCTGATAAACAGTTGCATGAGTACCTAGGCTTGAGAATATCCTCACCCTTGGTAGCTCCGGCTCCTGTTCCCTCGGGAGTTTTGGAGCCATCTGTAAACCAACAACTGTCTGCCTTCAGTAGGTCGGCTTTATTGTGATCCCACTCCTCTCTTTCTGGAGAAAGGATGTTGAAGGTCAGCTCGTAGTTGGTCATGGTAGGCATAGTATCCGAGGGCATTCCCAGGATGCTGTGATTGTCTATGTCATCCAGCAACGGAACAGTTCCATGATACTAGTCTGCGACATATTAATGGCTGCTTATTGCAGTCTGTAGGTTGCCCACCTGGCCTCTCTCTCCAGAAATATATGAAGAGGAGGTAAATCCAGGAGGATTTCCATTGCAGCTGACGGTGTGGTGCTAATTGCTCCCGTTACGGTCATGTATGCTAATATCTGCAGTCCAGAGAGTTTGGATTTGGCCGTCCGTTGTAATCCTTTCGGCCACCAAACAATGGATCCGTATGTTATCATTGGTCTGATGACCGTGATATAGATCCAGTAAATTTGTTGGGGACCCATGCCCCAGGATTTGCCACAAATACGACGGCATGTCCATAGGAATAGCTTTGCTTTGTGGATTACCTTTTCCAGATGAGAGTTCCAATTAAGTGATTTATCCAGAGTGATTCCCAGATATTTCACCTCCTACAGAAATGGAATAGTTTCACCCATTAAAGTGGGAGGTCTTAAGTCCTCCAGCTTCCTTTTCCGGGTGAATGGTACTATTACTGTTTTTTGAGGGTTTACAGACATCTGTTCCCTGTCACACCAGTTACTCACTGCATCCAGTGTGTCTTGAAGGGTATTTGATATTACTCCTTCAGAGTTTCCTCTGACTAGTATGACTAGATCATCTGCATATGCTAGAACCTCAACCTCCCACAGTGTGAGAATAGCCAGTAGGTCGTCCACAAGAAGTGACCACAAAAGGGGGGAGAGAACCCCACCCTGCGGGCATCCTGTCGTGGCTCTAAACCTAACTGTTTCTCCCTGTAGAGACGTTGTTATGGTTCTGTTTGATAGCATAGCACGAATCCAGTCGCCTATAGTAGGCTCAATTCCTCTGGCACCCACTGCTGCATATAAGGAGTCGGGCAGTGCATTATTAAATGCTCCCTCAATGTCGAGAAAGGCTCCCACCGCAATTTCCTTCATTTGAAGGGATTGGATGATCTTCTCGACTAGGTTATTGAGTGCTAGTTCTGTTGATTTTTCTGTCTGATAGGCGTACTGATGGATATTGAGGAGGTGATGATTCAGGATGTTCCCCCCTGATATATCCGCCCAGCACCTCCAGGCCTTTCAACAGAAAAGATGTCAGGCTAATTGGTCTAAGCGATTTAGGGCTTGGTTCTTTCCTACCCATTTTTGGTATATATACTACCTTAACCGCCGACCAACTGGATGGGATATAGTTCCATACCAGACTAGCTCTGAATAGTTTAATGAGGAGTGGGAGCAATATTTCCACCAGTCCATTTTGTAGTAGAGCCGGAAAAACTCCATCCTATCCTGGCGATTTGAATGGTTGGAATGATCTGATGGCCCACTCAATTGCCGGTATTGTGATCACTTTTTTAGCCGTCAGCCAATCATTTTTATCAGGTCGTTTTAATCGGCCTTCTGATGGTGACGGCTGTTGGTCATCCTCATTCAAGCACCCTGGGAAGTGGTTTTGTGCTAGGAGCTGTAAGGTTTCTTTTCCAGAGTCCGTATATGAGCCATCCGGCCGCCTTAACGAACCGAATTCCCTTGTCGGCTCTCTGGAAAGAATCTTGTGGATTCTAGTACTGTGAGGTACGTCAGTTATACTCTCACAGAATTTCCTCCAAGATCCCCTTTTTGCTTTCCTTATTTCTTTGTTATAGTCCGTTAGAGCGGATCTATATTGGTCCCAGTCGCCCGAAGCTTTAGCTCGATTAAAGAGGCGTCGAACTTCTTTTCTCATTTTATCCAAATATTTGTTCCACCAAGACGTGCTCTATTGTCCCTTTTTGTCTTCAGTGGACAGTTTTCGTTATATGCTGAGACAATTTCGTTGCGGATCTGTTCCGCCGCAATTTCAGTCTCACCACGATTCCTGATTGTGATGATAGCGTATTGAAGGTGAGACTGGAGGGAATGTTTATACCCTTCCCAGTCCGTGCACTTCGGATCCCGATATGTCACCACAGGTCTTGGACCAACTTCTATATTGAATAAAATATGTTTATGATCTGAACACGAGGGTTCAGAAGGTACTTTCCAATCGGATATCTTGTTGCTCAAGTAGTTTGAGCTGATTGTGATATCTAATACCTCCTTCCTATTTCTGGTGACAAAGGTTGGTTCGGAACCAATGTTATTCACAGTTAGTCCTTCACCTAATAAATAATCAAAAAGTGACTCACCTCTTTGGTTAATGTTCGTGCTTCCCCACGCTGTATGGTGGGAATTCGCGTCACATCCAATGACCAGGTGGATATTGTTCCTTTTGCTGTAGGCGATTAAATCCCGCACTGCAGCTGGAGGAGGTTGGTCTGCAACTCTATCACCCGGGAAGTAGGCTGAGCAGACGATTATTTCCGTCTTGCTTCCTCCCTCCGAGATCGATACCTGGACGGCTACAACGTCCTGGGTGCAGTAACCTGTTAGTACAAAATGGTTAATGTTATTTCTGATCAAAATACAAGCTCTGGGTCTTTCATCAGAGCCGATTTCTATTACCTTGCCAGAAGTATTTCCCAGGCCGCTTACTTGGCCTGTGTTACTTATCCAGGGTTCCTGGAGGAGAGCGATGTCGATTTGCTCTTCCTTAAATCTTTTGCCGAAGACGTATGTGGCCGCCCTGGCTTTTTGTAGATTCCCCTGTAAATACCTAATATAAGATGTCATTGGGTAGTTGATTTGAGGATAAGGATTAAGGATAAGGATACTAGTTGTGGAAGTGTTGAGAAACGGTTGGGTTAGATAGGGTTAGGTTTGTGAGTTTAAAAAGGAAGTTAAGGTGGGGTGGGATTTCTTCTCCTCCTCCTGGAAGGTGAATGTTTCTCACTCTTCCTGGAGGTAGTTTTGTCCGGGTTAGGTTCCCCCGCCGTTCCCTTCTTCGAAGGTGGTTTAATTCCACTCTTCTTGAGATGGGATTTATTCGAGAGGGATTTTGCTTTCCCAGAGGTTCCTTGTCGGAGCTGTTCGCTCCTCTTGGGAAGCGATTGTAGTTCGCTTTTCCTTGAGGGCGTTCCTGCCACCGCTTTCTTATCAGAGGGTTCTTTACCTCTAACTTTTGGGCGGAATTGGATTTGTCCAATTCCAACCTACTAGTTTGAGGTATAGGTGTAATGATGGCTTTCTTCCATCTTTGGGGTACATCTCCAGTTATAATTATCCCTTAAAGAGGGGAATTACATACTTCAGCATTCTTAAGTTAATCCCATCTACACCGTAAACATTAGATTTTATTGTGTTTAGAGTATCCTCAATTGTATTACTAGAAACTTGTTCAAATGTGTGTTTTATATGAATATTATCTATAATAGTTGTAGTATAGCGTTCCTGTAAATCAGGATTTATAGTGCTGCTAGCTGTTGATTCCAAAAAATAGTCATTAAGTAATTAAAGAAAAAATGTTAATTTCGGGTGATATGTGCAAAATCTTGCCACAATTTTTTGGTATTATTTTTATTTACTCTAATTTGAAGTTGAATAATGCAATTTTCTCATTGCGATTGGCCATGGATAAGAAATTTTTAAGATCTTTGTAATATTGTAGCTGAGCAGTTGATTTGGTTTTGGTATATTTTTCAAACGTTTTACATTTCAGTTTAATCATTTGCTTTAGTGTGGGAGTAATATAATGTTGACAGTTTCTTTTTAGAACGACTCTTTTATAAGGAGCATGAATATCAAAAATGGTAGTTATAGCATTATTGAGATAGGCAACTTTTTCATCTACATTGTCCAAATTGGTTATATTATCCTAATTTATGGATGTAGCATCACCAGAAAATTATTCTATATTAAATTAAATTCAATTCAATTCAAAACAATTTTATTAACAATTAAAGAGAATAATGTATATGGCCCTCGCCGGATACCCGGCCGTTGCCGACCTGGCATCCCCGCGTAAGGTGCCGACGGGGAAATTGTTAGGTCAGCGGAGCGGGGCCGGTCCAGACTTAAAAGTAAAACATTAACAACAAATACAACACCTGAAAAACCTGTGGGAGTGTCCTCCCTTTTTGTGGGAGGAGTGCGGTCTAAAGATGTCTGAATTTTCGACCATAAAACTTTAAAGTTTTATGGTCGAAGGTCTCAATATTGGTAACGTTTGGTACGATAATTTGGGTTTTATTCAAAATGGCGCTACTCCCTTTTTTGTGTAATGTTGGCGGTTAGTGGACAATCAGAGTTTCAATTCGTAAAATTTTTGTGGAGTATCTATAATCCACTATGGGTACAATGTCGTTGCAAAGTTGTCGTAATTCCCTTATGGGGGTATATCTTGTTGAGTTACTTACGAGGCGAAGGAATTTGTTTTCCAGTACCTGCAATTTGTGTAACGTCGTCGCCCTCGCAAAACACACACTATCATCGTGTAAATTAATTTGTTATTTATCCCTGTTTAGTCTGCTATTCCCCGCCATGAGGGGGGCATAGACTCTTGGACAGAAAATAAACTTTACGTATCGTGAGAGGCAGGAAACAGGTGATAATGGTGGTTTACATAAGATTCCAACAGATATTTTAATTTTATTGATACTGAAAGATAGCTGCAGTTGTTAGATCATCCTTGCTGATATAATCAGTGGTTGCGCATTGGACATAGCAACACAGGCCATGACCTCTTTTCGGTCTGTCACAACGAATTATTTCATATCCTCAAAGGTTGTAAGTGAACGAGATGAGATGGAAATTCTGGTGTAAGCCAGGTTTCCGATATAGGTGATGAAAGTTGTCTTGAAGAATGAAATCGGCGAATATATCAAAGGAGGAGACAAGTGATCTGATATTAATATGACAGACCTTTAGGCATTTTTTGGTGTAACATGTAACTTATTATTTAATAAAATAGACGATGTTAAATTCAGTTGGGATGTAAGCGAAGCGTGCCTCAAGGCTCGGTCTTAAGTCCGTTACTATTTAGTATCTACACCTCTGCTATATTGGATTCTGTCGAAAATTGCAGAGTGCAAGCGTAAGCAGATGACAACAAAATATTTAACAGCTTTCATATTGAAAACTCATTATTAGCTCAAAATAACCTTAACCGCGACTTAGATAAAAAACATCATACTCAAGATCATAACTTAAAATTGAATCCTACTAAATGCAAATTAATATTATTCGGACCTAAGAATGATTTAGCTTCTCTATCAAAATTTTAATTTAAAAATAGTTGACGAAATCTTACTCCCTGAGACAGTAGTAAAAAAACGTTGGCTTAAATTTAGATTGCCATCTCATGTTCTCTACAGACATAAACACCCTAATGTCTAAGGCCTACGGCTCCTTAAAATTATTGTACGGCAGTAGATAATTCCTCGGCCGTGACCTTAAGGAAACATTAGGTATGTGAAACATTGGTCATATCACATTTTAATTAGTGTGATGTAGTATATAGTAATTTTATAGATGTCACCGAAAAACGAAGAATCTAAAGAGTGCAAAACTCCTGCTGTCGCTTCATATTCGGCTTAAGAAGATATGATCATATATCCCACACTTTGTCTGGTTTAAATTTGTTATACATACAATATCGAAATTGCACTTTTTGGTCTTTGTTCATCGTATAATACATAATGAGGGCTACCGCGCTTGAATTCACCACCAGAGGCGCTAGTGTAAGGTAATGTCCATGTCACTGAACGTTAATGTTTATTATGGCTTTTCAACGCGAGTTTTTGGTAACTTTTATAAAAATTAGCTGAACAACATTTAACACTGATGGCAGAAGGGGAAAGTAGTAATTTACTTGCTCTGTATGTCATTAAAGTTAGGTTATATCAAGCATGAGCATGCATGATGAAGAAATCGAATATGCATGATGATTACTTACGAATTTCTGTAGTAGACTTCTTTGGTAACGCTTAATCGTCCGGATTAAAATGTTCCTTACAAACACACGAATGTTTCGAAGGAGTAAATTTATCCCTGCGAATCGCTACTAACCACTGTTTTAGGTGAGTTTTATCTCGAAAGCATATGTTCGCCTTTTGTTTCCGTACAAAATGAAACTGCACAACACTGAGGCATAATTAACAAGTTTTTTTTATTTTTCTGGTGTACGAAATAATTATAATAAAACCCTATAAACTTTTTCCGCGCCTAACAATAACTTTTAACAGCGACCTTACTCGCCAGTAGCGCCAACTGGTGAGCCTAAAAACGGTAGCACAGACTAAATATACGGTAGCACTCATTTAGCATCTTATTATCTTTTCCGTAGGCTCAGTAGGTACTAGATCTGCAGTGCACAACAGGGCTACTCGCTTTGGTCACTTATATCACATTCACAGACACTACTACTGTTTTTTAAAACACATTTACTTATTGTTCTGCTAAATTTTATAATTCTCATCTGGCTGAAATCACTTTTCGTAACAACTTTTAAAACTAACATAGAGTTTACTTTTTGAAGAGCAAAAATTAACTAATTTTACCTTTTTCTAACCTACTATCATTCTGTTCATTATTTAATAGTGTTACGCCACTGGACTGTGTAGACTGGTTAGATGAGACTGTAATTGTATGCGAAAGGCCGGGAATATTCTGGAATGCTCTAGACCGTGTGAATGGATGTATAAATAAGACGCACGGTGGGCCGAGACTCAATCTTAAATTGAACGTGAACGAGTAAAGAATAAATAAGAAAGAGACTTATATGTGTTCAAGTGTGATTATAGTTAAGACAGTAATTAATCTATTGTTGTTAATTGTTAATTAGTAAATAAAGTAGTAAGTAAGTGTTACCTGGACTTACAATCAACGAATCTACGAGTATAGGTGTTTGTGTGGATAGCAAACACGTAACAATTTGGTGTCGGAAGTGGATTGGAAGAGAAATTTCTGGAATATTCGAAAAAGTTCTACAGTGTTCTTCTCATAAATTAGTGGTAGCACGGAGAAAGTGTTTGGGGGACTATTTCTGGACTGAATAGTGACTTTAAAGTGGATTTTCGAGAAGTTTCTAGAACATTCGATTTAGAAATAGCTGCAAATACGCGAGTGCCGCTAGTAATAACGTGTTATAGACTGAGAAAAAGGACTACTGGTGCAATTTCGGGAAAATTCTAGAACATTCTATTTGGAAACTACAGGAGATACGTGAATTGTATCGACGGGAACGTGTTGTAGACTTAAAAACAAGACTATAAGTGACTTTTAGTGACAATTCTAGAACAATGGGTTTGGAAACACACAGAAGATACGTAAACTGTGTTAACGGAAACATATGTTATAGATTCAAAACAAGACTTATTAATGATATTTTGTGAAAATTTTCGAACATTCCATTGCACAATTAGTGGAGATAACACAAAAGAAGTATAGACTCTAATAAGACTCTCTAGTGCTGTTTCGAGATTTTTCTGGAACATTCTATTATTAAAATAGACGTGATATCAACATTTTACGGACTTAATAGTGTAATAAACTTTATTTTGAACTGATTTACGTGTCGTGAGTTAATGCCAATAACAAGAAGTATGGCGGAGAAACAAACACAGGATTTGCTAGCAGCGTTGTTGGAACGAATGAACGATCAAGAAAGGATACGAAAAGAAGACAAAGAAGAACAAAGAAAGAAGACGACAGGAAGAAAAAGAAGAATAAAAGAGAATACGACAAGAAGAGAAAGACGAACAAAGGAAAATTATGGGAGATCAAGAAAGAAAAAGACAGGAAGAGAAAGAAGAACAAAGGAAAATTATAGAAGCTCAAGAAAGAAGACGACAAGAAACTGGTCCTATTCTGGAATGGAAAGAAAGGCAGTGGGACTGAAAGCTTTGTGGGCACAATGGGATTCCCTTAGAGTAGAGGATGGACTGTTGAGAAGAGCTTGGGAAAGTCCAGACGGGAAGGAAATTTCTTTGAGATTGGTAATTCCCAGGTGTCGCATACCAAAAGTACTCCAGGAAGTGCATAATGGAACATCTGGCGGACATTTTGGCATCAAAAAAAACTCTCACTAAAGTACGCGAACAATTCTACTGGGTGAACAGCCGCCAAGATGTGGAGGCTTGGTGCCGCAAATGTGAAGTTTGTGCGGCAAGTAAGGGGCCACGTACAAGAAGTAAGAGCCAAATGAAACAACAGAACGTAGGGGTTCCTTTTGAGCGAATTGCGATCGACGTATTGGTCCATTCCCCATGACAGATGATGGGAACAAATACATCTTAGTTGCCATGGACTATTTCAGTAAGTGGCCCGAAGCTTATGCCATACCCAACCAAGAAGCAGCCACTGTCGCTCAAGCTCTGGTAGATAATCTAGCATGTCGATTTGGCGTGCCCAATTGCATTCGGATCAAGGAAGAAACTTTGAATCAGGGGTGTTTCAGAAGATGTGTCGCTTGCTGGGAATTCATAAAACAAGAACAACAGCCCTACATGCACAATCAGACGGAATGGTGGAAATATATAATAAAACCATGGAGGAGCACCTATCCAAAGTGGTTGAGAAACATCAGAAAGATTGGGATCGCCACTTACCTCTTTTCCTTATGGCCTACAGGGTCTCCATTCATGAAATAACAAAACAGACGCCGCACAGTGGACGGAAATGCCGAAAAGCTGGCCAAAATATAAAGGCATTGAGCTATTTTACTGAAATTGTGCATACAGGGGTTTTTTGTGTCGCTGATCAAGAATCCGAAGTTGAATTTTGAAAAAACAAAATGGCGGCTATGAAATCCCCCCAAAACATACCAAAAATCGCCAATTATCGCTGCATTTTTACAAAACTTTGTATACAGTTTTTTTGGGTCGCTGATGAAGAATCCCATATAGAATTTAAAAAAAATTACGGTCAAAAATATAAACATAGTTCAAAAATTATTATTGAATTGAAGCGAATTCATGTGTTTCATTTGTTTCGGGAAAATTAGGATCTGGGGAATGTAATAAAAATGTGTAATGACTTTGAACGCATGAGTTGAGAACGCATGACGTTCTCATTTCATGAGAACACATTCAAAAGGAGCCCACTTTATGGTGCACGAATGTGCATGCATCCGTGCATTCGCGCACAATTTGGTCAATATCTCGCAAAGATGCAAAAAAGATGCAGCTAATTTTTTATACATTTTCGAAAAAATGTTCATTGAACACATTCCAATAAGTTTCAAGACCAACCATCACCAACCGCGTAACTTATGGCTTTTTTTGTGGAGTTTATGAATCGTTGCATGTACAAAAATGCACTCCACTTCGATAATTATTTACTAATTACCATATAAATAAACTGATCTGATACTGAGATATTTTAATTGTACTTACTTTCTGATGCAGAATCCATTTTTATGACACAGAAAACTGCACTTTGAGAATTTTTACGCTGCAGACAAAATTTATCGATTTTTGAAGCTTTGCGAACTGCTGAAGTGACGCGCTGCACAATCGCACAATAAGTAATTTCCTCGCTCAGGTAGTGAACCCGGACCGATATTAACGGTCGTTTCTAATGCTAGGGGTGCCACTACAACGATTTAAAACGTTTTCATTTCAAAAAAAAAAATCTTTATTTTTTTTAATTTTGGCCAGCTTTTTGGCGTTTCCGTCCACTGTGCGCCGGCTCGCGTGATGTTTGGACGTGAGATTAGATTGCCATGTGACTTGGTGTTTGGCACACCAGATGAGGAGCGACTTTTCATAAATGACTACGCTAATGAAGTTGGTTAATGGCTGAGGAACATTTATGAGCTTGTACGAGACCGAATTGCCACAGCAAGTGATCGCATGAAGGCTCGTTATGATCTTAAGGCGAATTCAGGAGGGTTCCAGACTGGAGATTTGGTTTGGCTATATAACCCATAACGAATGAAAGGCAGGTCCCCGAAGCTTCACCACCCTTGGGAAGGTCCTTACACTGTCGTCACCAGACTAAACGACCTTGTATATAGAATTCAGCAAAGTCTAAAATCCAAGATGAAGGTGGTGCATATAGAGAGACTAGCCAAGTATGCAGGGAACAATGAATTGCCTGATCGGGACGTTCAGACTTAAGGAGGGGGCAGTGTTACGCCACTGGACTGTGTAGACTGGTTAGATGAGACTGGAATTGCATGCGAAAGGCCAGGAATATTCTGGAATGCTCTAGACCGTGTGAATGGATGTATAAATAAGACGCACGGTGGGCCGAGACTCAATCTTAAATTGAACGTGAACGAGTAACCCTAATAGCACAACGTAGTCCTATGGACATCCAATGGACGTCCTCAGCGGACATTATAGATAATTCAGGACGTCCCATGGACATCCTTTTTTAGTCCAAAGGACATCTTATGGACGTCCTTGGGATGCCCAAATGTCACAACTTTGAACCATATTCGGACGTCCATACGGAACATCCGAAGGACGTCTATAATGGGACATTACTTGGATATCTTTTTAATACCCCATAATACCCATATTAGTTTATTTTTCTTTCTTGGGTCTCACTATCACATAAATCATTTTCCCAGACTTATCGATTATCTAAAAAAAATACACTTATCCAGTTATGACATTGGAAAAATAAGCCTCTGCGCTTGTGACTACATCAAAGAATTATTTAGAGGGTGTTTCTTGGCAACTAGAACCAGACAAAAGACTTATTTTTGCAGTATCACACTGGGTTACTGTATTTTTTAGATAATCAAGCTTAGAATTATTCGTGGGTAGCAAACCCCAAGAAATATTAAGAGAATGCTACAAATAACATATTAATGCCCCAGAATAAATCACATTTAGATTTGTATTGTTGTCTACTTCTATTATTCTGTCGACTTCAAAACGTTAGTAACTTAGTAGTCTTTTAGAGTTAACCCAGCGTTAAAGAATATACTTAACTACTACGGTAATATTTTATACTATATTTCACAAAATCAAAATAACTATACAAACTACACCAAAAGCGAAGCAAAATCTAGCAAATAAACTGCCACAATCATGTATCACTTTTTCCAGCAGGACGCTTACTTAGCATTGTTGCCAGATCAAATACCTCCATTTCCCTCCACGGCATCATTTTTGTTCATAAGGTGTAAATAATTGTAACTGTAACATCTTTTTGTATAAAAAAAATAATAGTAAATGGCGATAATACCTGATACACACGATTTTATTTATTTGTTTAGATATTATCTGTTGAATGTTGAAATCAATTGTTAAAAATTTATTATTTTTCCACTTGGCAACATGGAACATGTCTGTTACCACTCGAGCGAATTTTGAATTGCATTTGTAGCTTCCACATCATATATTAATATTATTCATTTTACGTGCATAACACACGAAGTATGCTTAATACTTTAATACAATACAATACTGTTATTATGTTATCTTTATAATCCAGATATGATTTATAGATGTTTTTACCTTTTCACTTTTTATGTAATAGATTTAATTTTTGAATTTATTGTTATCATTATGAATACATAGGACACGCCCATATACCAACTCACAAGGAAACATAACAAACCTAAAAATATTTTTTTAGGAACTAGAACCAGGATATCACCACCTAGTGGAAATAATTTGAAAAGAATTTACTTAGTTAAATCAATCAAATCACGCAATCCCTACAAAAAATCTATAAAACGTGAGTGTTCATCTATTCGCAAAATGAACATTTTCTACACAATTTCAAAATGTGTTCAAACAGCAACGTCCGTCAGACGTCCATTTTATGTCCTTTGAAGTTGGTATATTAAATGTCCAAACATGGACGTCCATCGGACATCCATTTTATGTCCTTGGAAGTTTGTACATTTAATGGTCGGATACGGACGTCCTATGGATATCCATTTTATGTCCATGGACGTCTGTACATAAAATGGACTTAGAATGGACGTCCCTAGGACGTTGTGTGCTATTAGGGAAAGAAGAAATAAGAAAGAGACTTATAAGTGTTCAAGTGTGATTATAGTTAAGACAGTAATTAATCTATTGTTGTTAATTGTTAACTAGTAAATAAAGTAGTGAGTAAGTGTTACTTGGACTTTCAATCAATGAATCTACGAGTAGAGGTGTTAGTGTGGACAGCAAGCACGTAACAATAGTATTACTAGAAATACTTATCTGTAATTTATAATTATTTTACATTGCTGTGCATATTTTTGTGCTGTATATTTTCAAATTTGCTTTATGTTTATAAATTTATTACCTTATTGCTTTCTTTAATTGTATATATTTGTATGCTGTATGTATATGTACAATATAATATATTATGTTATTGGGGTTAAGTGGCAGAATAGCCTATGCTAAGCTTCGCCCATGAAACTTTATATTTTATTGTTTCAATAAAGACGTTTATTATTATTATTATCATTATACATATACATTCATCTCACGTCGAAACAGTAAACAAAAACAAGTTCATGTAGTTTATGGAATGTGTTCTACCATGTAAGAGTAGTGAATGCTGTTGAAGAGTTTAAGATGGCACCTCTATCGGTTACAAACAATGATGGCACTTGGCACGTGGGCAAGATGTCGCTGTAGACGTTGAAAATTTTGCATCACTTTGTAGCGTCGCGTCGGTTTTAGCCAATGAAAATCAGGAATGGGAAAATTAGTGGGGTTATAGCTTCGATCATACTATGATCGAAGGGTTATAGCTTGGCTTTCTTCGTGACGTATATTTATTTCAGCCAATGAGAGCTAAGATTGGTTACCTTTTCTCATTGTAGTGGGATTTGGAGGGTGAGAGTGGTAGAGGTGGGCAAAACGAGTCATTTTGATGATTCGACTCACCAGATCTGGATCACTATACTGAACCGATTCAACGAACCGGCTCAATTGAGCCGTCTCAGGTGCATGCGCACCAGAACATTTTCGTTCGTTCTTCCCTTTCCTGTTAGACGGCGCGACGGCAGGTGGATTCGACGGAAGTTGGGTGTCTTTGTCATTTCTTTTTACCTTATAATATATAATTACTAAAATGAATTCTCGCAAGAGAGGCGATACCAGTGACCCATAATATTAATATTATTACTATTAGGCCTGCCCTGTCAGCCACCTTAAAAAAACAGTAAGTAAAGTCAAGATTTTAATCTTGAAGAAAAGTAACAGTTGACCAAGGCCAGGCTGCTCTATTCAAATGTGTAATCCAAAATCAAACGCCTACAGCCGCGACTCAGGCACCCCAGACCAATTCATACAGTCACGCAATTTGAAAACCACCGACACCGGATGCACTGACTGAAGCAACCATCAGCCAGACGAAACGAATCAATTCGTTCGATTAGTTCTTTCCGTTCGCGGTTCAGTTAAACAACATACGTAATTGAGCCAAAGAGCCGATTCAATTAATTTCAGTGAACCGGTTCATATCGTTCAGTACTGCGATCCGACTCTTCTGAACGGGTCGTTCGCGAACGACACAGCTCTAGAGAGTGGCGTTAGTGGGCATTGGAGACGATACCTAAGATTCTTTCCGAACTTTTATGTTGTGTGCAAGTGTGCAAGCAGTGTTTATATTTATGACTTTCTTATTTTCTACATTTTGTGTCTTTTTCAAAGATGGTAAGAGATAGTGAAACATGTGGTGGTAAACGTCAAACTTCGACTGGTACTCCAGCAGTCATACTACTAAATGTGCCACTATTAACAGCATTTTCGGTTGCACGCGCGGACCCACTGCCAAGAGGTCCACCAGATGTCGACAATAACATCCGCTGACCCAGCGCCTTCGTCTGGGATAAATACCCTAGAGAGCATTTGCTTAAGCTGCTGGAGGAACTTCGCAAGTACGCGAAGGCACACCACAACGTGACGAACATGGCGTCTGCTTAACCAATCCCCTTTTAGACGATTATGACGTAGTTTTTAGGACTTCATATCGAAGATCGTAATCTCGGAAATAATTCCGATGACACGGTCGTCGTTGAGGCAGTTGAAGTTATTCCTCAAAATCTTGAGGTAGGGGCTGAGGATTTGCTGACTACAAATAAAAAAAATAATGAAAACAAACCAACAGCCTCTAAGTCAGGGCATCAGGATACGCGATGTGTTGATAGCTGTAAACGCGGCAATTCATTTGTCTCGTTGGTAATTAGTGGCGGCCCCGACGATGATTTCATAAAAATGTCAAGGGTCGATGTTTCAACGATAAAGAAAGTGCCAAATGACAACAAATATGTCAATGCCGGCGTCGTCAAAATCACAGTTCTTCTAAGAATTCGAAACCTCAGTCTTGCAAAGGGGCTTCACCCTTACTTAAGAAACCCGAGGTAGCTAATTTTCAGAAGGGCGGCAATGTAAAACAGACTACTATACCTGCAGTTTTGAGCCCGGTATCGGACGTACAGCAAAGTAATGGGAAAACACTGCAAGTAAAATCGTCTGTTAGGGCTTTGTTGTGGTTTCTAAAGTACCTACCTGGCAGCAACGTATCATTAGAAGCCAGTTCTTCTAATAATGCGGTGTTGCCACCAATACCATCTGTGACAGAGCCGATTGTAGGTCAGATTCTCAATCCTAAAAATTCGGATTCTGACACAGAGCGGGGGTGTTCACAGACGATGAAGGTAACAATGCGATGAAAGATTTTTTAATTCTCTTAAGTCATTTTAGGACACACGATGATAATTTGAGGGCTCTCCAAGGTTACGAAAATGTGGAACGCCAGGACAACGAAATGAGGCGTCAAGCTAATGAAATAATGCGTCAGGCAGATGAATTGTTAGCCGGTGTGCACGTAGGCGCATCGCAGTGGAAAAGTCCGCAAAGGTGTTGACGGACATCAAGAGGGACTGCAGTTTTGAATAGGCACTTGCATACGGGCGGAAAATTATACATAAGTTAGTCTAATATGTGTAAATTGTTAGCTTAGTCATATTTTGGTTAGTTATATTTTAATGCATTGAACTGATTCTGCGATTTTAAACATTTTTTTATTAAAGACTACATGCGTTTCGGCTTTTTAGGCCTTTGTCAAAAGTACAGGGAATTTTACTATTCAGTTATATTTTATTTAGGTTAAGGAAAAAAATTAAAAAAACAAAGTTAAAAAATAATCAAAAAAAAGATAAAAATAAAAAGTAAAATACTTAGTAGTAAAAAAAACAAAAGAAAATGTGTATTGTGCAGAAAAGAAAATTGAAGAAAAATATGTTTTTAGGTAGGTATAAGTTTTAGAGATATATAAGTTATGAATAACAGTTGTTTAACGTAATTAATAAAATGGAAAATTATTCATTTAGAAATTGAAAAAATTGAAAAAAAAATTATTTAAAATTAATCGTTAATTAAAATTCTCAATCATAATCATTGCGTTGTCCGAAAATCAACACATATAAAAGTTTATCTCTATATAATAACCTGAAAAGATATAATAAATTAATTATACTCCAATGCCATTTGTGCAGGTACCGCCTGAAGTGTACCGGCCAGTTTTTGTTTTTTTTTCTACCATATCTTTTATCGGTCTGCAATACATTTATTAAGATTTCTTTTAAATAGATATTACAAAACTTGAATTAATAAATAAATATATAAATATGTTATTTACAAAACCGCTGAACAGTTTATTTTAAAGCATTATTATTATTCAAAAGGTATATAATTTATTTTTATGTACTTTATTTTTATTTAATTTTCACAAAGAATATCACATTATTTGTTCAAAAGTTTTATTTATTATTGTTATTCATTTTAGTTATAAAGTACATAATTTTTGTATGTATCTATTTCTGTGTATTTTATTTTAATACATGGGTACCGTTTTTATTTACATTAATTACTTATTTTTAATTATAATATGTTTGTAAATATATTTATTTTTATATTTAAAACTCGCTAGATATTTTATTTTAATACTTTATTGTTATTGTTCATAAATTGAATAGTCCAGGAAATTACTTACTCAACGACCAGTTGGACTTATATAATACTATATTGAATTACTACATTTGAATTTAATATATTTAAATTGTAACTGTAAAACAGTTACAATTATTATAAACATTCCCGTATTTGTTAAATTATCATTTCTATACATTTACTTTTATAAAAAATCCCCAGTTCAACAGTAAATAGCCCTCAATATTGTAATAAAATATCATCAACACTAACCTTATTTATCAACCTAATTTGCAATCATAAAACTGAATTTAAAATTTCCAAGTTTAGTATAAATATGTATTTTTTGGTTCATTCATTCACTTAAGAATCGTTTGAAAATGGCAAGTGCTGAAACTGTAGTAACATTATATTACAATAGATTAGTGAGTAAAGTAAAATGTGTTTTTGTTATATCATCCTGTTATTATTTACTATATGTAATTTCTTCGCCGTCGAGGCCTATTTTGTGTGTAATGAAGCGCCCAAGAATATTCTGCCCACTTAATTTTCTTTGATTTTGTTTGTATATAGGTAATTTATTTTTGTATTAATTACGTTACGACAATTATAAAATTAAAACAAATTATGTGTATTTTTATTTTCTATTTCAGTTGTTGATACAAATACATTAAATACGGTAGCCAAACATGTCAGTCTAAAATATAATACAATCAGAATAATTACAGCTAAGAAATAATAAGAAAAATAATTATATAATTAATTGTATAAGCGCTATTTTTAATTCAGCATTACTTTCAATCTATTTGAAATACATTTTACTCTAGGTTTCCATTTCTCAAAAAATAAGTAAATATTAAACTATTGCATCCAAGAATTTGTTTTGTATTCAAACTATGCCATTATTAGAAAAGTGTTAAGTTGCTAGGAATAGGGAACTTGCCTATAATTTTAAAAATAAAAATAATACTAAAAAACATAGCGTAACGTTGTAATAAAACGTGTACTTCACAAACAAATAAGATTTTTAATTCCACGCGATCAGTATGAAGGATCTAAACAGCGATAAAATTGAAGTGGCCCGAAACGAGCTACTATTGACTGTGACGTCACACCATACAATATTCGGTAGTCGTCGCGCCGGGAAGCAACACAATCAGATGTTTACCAATTCCAATTCAAATTTAAAATCTTTATTCACAATTAAGTAGATTATTTACAACTTGTATGGGGTACAGAGTAAGATTTATATTAATATACATATATACAGAAAAAAGAAAACTAAAAATCAATTCATTCATAAAATACTTAAAAATAATAATACAAACAAATTAACAAAGTATGACATTCTATATAAACATATGTACAATATGGTGTTATTAGACTGTGGTTGATTTGTTAGTGACTGTTCTGATATAAATATATAATTGTGTTTTATAGTACTGCTTATTGTAGTTGTACAGATATTTTAAAATGATTGATCAAGGTTTTTCAAAAGGCCAATCTGATAATTTGCCTAAAGTGGATATGTTTATGGTGGCGTCTCTTATACAAAATAGTGAAAGTTTTTCCTTTGGAGAGGTCCGCGGGGTCAAGGCAGAGAAGTATGTATTTTTTTAGCTTTTAGTAATAATTTATAAACATAAAATAGTTATGACTTGATTACGGAATAAAAAGAAATAACTACAAAATGCTTAGTCGCAACTAAGCATTTTTAGCAGACTTAGTCTTATGTTTGAAAGAATTTAGGGTAATTCTTTACAACAGCCACTTCTATATTTTTCGTGTTTTTTTTGTACACACGCGTAAAGTGTCTCTATAGAAGACATTTGCTGCAAAGGAAATGTTGCGCAAATGTATAATTACCTATCGTAGGTATTTTCGTACTATGTTTTGGGGCAAGGGTAATAAGTGATTGTGTCGTGTTATCATTCACATAATAGATAAATGTAAGATTTGAATAGAATAAATTAAAGGGCAAGGGAAATGTATTTGCAATATACTATATATACTAGAGGTAAACATTTTACTCTTCGCAGACAGTAGTGTTATTGAACTTTTATATAATTGTTGCACATTCTGTAGGATACTCTTCGCAGTTTTTTTAAAAGAATCTTGTGTTTGTCTTATAAACTTCATTCTTACAATACCTAATGTATTGACAACATATTTAATTTTCTCTCCCGATGGTGCCGACTGTATTGGCGAAACGCGTGGCAGTATATTTTATAGTATAAACTAATATTCATTCTTACAATACCTAATATATTGATCACATATTTAATTTTCAATTTTTTTTCATCTCCCGATGATGCCGACTGCGTAGGCGAAATTTGTGGTAGTATATTTTACAGCATTTTGGTGTCTATAGAAAATTACTTCAATTTTAGTAGCACATTGAAAATGCAACCCTCTGTAGATTCATATTTTTAAATAAAATGTCCTATAACTTTTTTATTTAGTATTTGATTTTTTCAAAAACAATGGATTTCTTCCTCTAGCTAACACTAACTTATAGCCCAAATTTCAATTCGATCGGACTTTTCTTTCTTTAGTTATCGTGCTTACAAGAAACGTGACGGACGGACAGATGAACAGACGGACATTTTGAAAGTTGTTCAGAACTCGATGACGAACGAAATGATTTTTTCTCTGCGAACGATATTAACGATTTTAGAAATGTCCCGATCAAATGCAATATACTCTTCGTAATCGTATTTGCGAAGAGTATAATAATAAATAGCTGTTTACTTTCGCATCAGGAAATTACCTTTACTTAGTATCACTAAATTACATTCTATCTACTAATCTTATTTTCTAACATTGTATACACATTCTTTCTTTAATCCTACCCTAATTAAAATTCAATAATTCGGAATATTTCATTGCCCGCATGCGAAAAACTAGTAGATAGACATATAGTATTTAATAATGTACTTACATTAAAATGATCTTCACACACATGTAGAGACCTACTGCTCTGTGAAATGTCTTTTTCATTTCTTCTATACGTTTTTAGCCATTTTGATCGACGAATCTTATCTTCTGGCAATATTATAAATATTTTATCTGGTACAACGGTACAATGCAATATTTAAAATAAGGAGTTTTTGTTTCCATTTTAAGTACTTATACACTTAAAATTTATGACGATGCTGGTATTTTTACGGTCGAGTGCTGGGATCTCCGTCGTTGCTTGTAAATTGTATGGTGTGATGTCACGACTACTCCCGCGCTTTTGAACCTGTTTGAAACGGTTCGCTCGCGCGCGAAACTTTAATAATTTATAACAAATTTATTATTGGGAATTAAGGCGTCATATTTTGCATATCTTATTTTTTAGTATTGTAGAACATTTTTATGAAGTAAAAAAAAAGGTGCAAGTTCCCTATTATAATGGATGATAATTAAAGTTGGTCCGGCCATGTCGACTATCAGGCGGATTTATCTACAATAGGCGCATTCATTTACGGCGCCCCATTATAAATAATTTTTTCTGTAATTTATATAAACATTTACTGCGTATTTATTTATGAGACTCTTTGTTACTCTATAATTATATTATTTTATTAGCTTAAAGAGCAGTTCTTATATAGAGTGCAGGGCTGTGGCCGCCTGCGCAACATCAGTATATGAAGAATCCCCAAAAGAATCTCGAAAAATCCTTAAAATTCCTTAGATCCTGAAAATCTCAAAAAAAACGAGAAATTTGAATATTTCAGTTTTTTTTGCAAAAATTAAATTAGGTACTGTTGAAAAAAAATAGATAAATATATTTTCAAATATAATATACATATATTATACAACAAAAAACATTCTAGGCGTTACGTCCCATAGATCTTTAGTTATTTGTTATACAAATTTAAAGATTGCATTAATTCGTAATGTTTAATTTCAGCATTATAATTTGCACGTTTTATTGCAGCAACAAAATTTGATCATACTTACTATATTATTAATTTGTAAAACTTAACTATCAAGCAGGAGATTAAGGGGTACTTAACCGCTAGGCTAGGGCACAAATTTTAATTCATTATGCAACGGAACATGGATGCCTATTTATGCCGAGTTACAGAGATGACAAAATGAGTATTCCTAAAAATCCTAAAATGAACTGAATGAAATGTTTCTGAAAATATAATTTATATCGCTAAGTTCCAAATACAGCTGAAAATCCATAGATTTCGGGTATTTTACAAAAATCTTACTAAATTTCTATTTGCGTATAGAAATCCTTCGATCTAAGGAATAAATTCTTGACTTTGCAACACTGCGCCTGCGTGTTATTTAGATTTAGATTTTTTGAATAATGTGGAAGGGACGTCCTACTGATTCTGTGCCAACATTTTTTTAAATAATTATATGAAAACTGAAAATGAGATTGGCAATAAAATGAAAAAAAGCTATAAAAGGACAAAATTAAGCTTAAGCAACATTTTCTTGTACCTTTTCAAATTCAATATTTTTTCCATATACATGTATCTAACCAAGGTAATCAAAAGTTCATACAATTTTAATAAAATAGTATCCAACTTTTCCTTCTATAATAGATTGTTTTTTTTTTGTTGAGAATTTATTTTAATTTAGTTTATTTATTTTTTTCCAAGATTTGCCCTCTGATTGTTTTGCTTTTTTTTTGAGAGTTTATTTGGTTTATTTCAGCGTCATATATTGCTATTTTATTTTTTGTTGAGAAATTATTTTAATATTATTTATTATTGCTAAGATTTTTACATTTTTAATCCATTCCTCATTCCTCATATTCTGGCTAAAATACCTGCTCTAATTAATTTTCTACTTTCATGTCATAATTCCCTATAAATTAATTTTTGTTTGCTATAAAATTGTAGGTATATTTTTGTTTCTATATTAGGTAAACTTAAAAATACGGAAGCTGGTTATTTGCTTAATAAGTCATTAGCAAAGGGTGCACACATACACATGGGTAAAGTGTTGTGATATGAATTTTATTAATTTTATTAAATCTAATATTTTCACTGTAGTGAGGTAACAATCTAATCTAAAAATATTGATATTTCATCGACTAAGTAGAGAATCCTTGATAATGTGTTTTATATCATTTGCGACTGTGGACTAAACTATTGAAGATGAACATATGCCCACATAGACTTTATTTTAAAAAATTGTTTTCCTGCAACTTTATTTATTTAGAATTTTTTGTAATATGCCAATTTTCAGAGCGTTTTGAATCAAAATCTTTATTGTTGCCCTTACCTAGAGCAAGACTTCATCGAATTCCTGCCAGATCACTTCGCGGCTTGTTTAGAGTCGGCTGTGGAATAGCAGTTATAAATGCAGCCTAATGACTGGTTAGTTGGTGTTAAACCAGTGCCATAGAAGTAGACAAACAAATTCAGCTCAAAAATTTTGGGGGGCTGGGCCCTTCTAGACACCTCGTAGAACCGCCCTTGAATATAGTAGTAGGAAAACATGACTGAATTTGATACAAAGTTGATCTATGTGTTTGTTCCAGCAAAGCCTTTTATCCAAAATTACTACTAAAAAATTCATGTCAAGTGATTACCGTTTAGGAAAATATTGATGTATGTATATTTTTTGATAGTGTTTTAATGTCTATTGGTTTGTATATTTCTAATCTGAGATTAGGTTCTCATCCAAGAAGATTTAATTTTATTTTTAAGCATGGTATATTAATTTTTTGATTGATGGCAAAAAGTTTATACATTTTAGGACCGAGATATGTATTGCAGCTATGCGCTTTTTATCTAGGTACTAGACTAGGAGCATTATTTATTCCTATAGTGGGTACTATACATATACTATGCACGTTTAATTATTAGAAGTGTGAAAAAAATATAAAATGCAAAAGAGAAGTAATTATAGGCAATTAATTACATAATATATATGTTCCTTATTTTTTTTGTTGTTTTATGACCGAATGAATTCTAATATACAGCAACCCGAAGTGTGGGGGTGTCAGTAATTCTCGAAGGCGATACTGCGTAACACATTCCCGTGGGGGTGAAGGGTTAAGTAGAATAGACACTTAGTAATTGCATTCCTTAATGCTAATACAGCCAGTCCGCTGAAAGGGGATAATTGCCTTGAATTCCACATCAGCATATCCTTGAAGGAATTCGAAAGCTGCTTTTGCAACGCACTATCAATGCGACGCTCCGCCAAAAACAATAAATCCACTATCGTCACCTTGGCTTGATTCAAAGATTGCAAGCGATTACAGTAAGCTATTAAGAAAGGGATTAACATGAAGTAGGAGGTTAGTCTTTAAAGAATTTTCTACCCCAACGACTCTTAAAGTACAGTGTAGAATTTCTTTTATGAAAACTGCTTCTTATATTTATTTGACGAAATTTAGAAATTTAGATAATATTCGCACCAGAGATCTATTTTGTATTATGTTCTGTACTTTATCTTATGTATTATAAAGAATATTTCAAACAAAAAATCTTATTTATATAGACGTGGGTAGATTTTTTCATTTGGAGGGAAATATTTTTTGCCCCTGTATACAATTATAGTGAAATTAAAATAAATAAGGCATTATCGTGATGTTAACAATAGATTTCGGATTTGCTCATAAGCATGGTGCAAATTCTAAATAGTTCACTTGGGCAGATAGTAGTGATGAGGAGATATGATACACAGGCCGACAAAATTTAACTGACTTTCTAAACTAGAAACCAGACTATACTTTTCGAAGGTTTATGACGTGCTGAATCCGAATTCGACCTCAGAATTGTTCCATCACGTCAGGTTTTCAAGAGATTCTAATAAGTAAAAAAAACCTGTTTTTTCGCTATATCTGAGGTTATGTTAATATCAAGAGGTAATTTTTGTTCACAAAACTCGTTACGGCATCTGAAACTACTACTCTTTCCTTTCAAAATCCGTTTTAAACTTTTCCAATATTTTTTTCCTTTCCGAGATATAGTTAGATGAAATTTAGGAGTTTGGCATATTAGTGGGTATTCGGAAATTGAGTAGCATCAGATGAAAACTTCAGAAGACAGAATAATCATATTACAAACACCTAAATTTCCACTTTATAATAAAAATAAACTAATAAATATATTTCTGAAATCCTCACCTGATTCTATTCGATTTTCGAATACACACTAATATACCAAATTCATAAATTTCAATTAACGATTTCTTGGAAAAGAAAAAAATATTGGAAAAATTCAAAATGGGTTTTGAAGGGAAACAGTAGTACTTTCAGATGTCGTAACGAGTTTTGTGGAGAAAAATTACCTCGTGATGTAACAATCGCAAATATAGCGAAAAACGGTTTTTTTTCAATTTTAGGTTAGAATCTCGAAAACCTGACGTGATGGAGCAATTCTGAGGTCGGATTCCGATTCATCGCGTCAAAAACCTTCGGAAGAGTATAGTCTTGTTTAAAATTTTGTCGGCCTATGCAATCGATATAGTCAATTATTTAAATATCTCGAGATAATCGATTATGACTTCTAAAAATTAGTAGTACTAAAATTAGTAGTTATGAATATTAGTTGTACACAATTACGATGATTCCAACGGCGCCGGCGCGGCGTCCAGTTAGATTATTCTCTCGGTTTCGAAGTTAAAACCCTCGATCGATGAACACGATAATGTACAAAGTAGGTAATTGGCAAACCAGAATTGTCGAAACGTATCGTATAAGTAGTAGTTTAAGTTTTAAATACCTAAGTATAGTAGGAGAAATCGCTTTAGTGACGGGACGTGCGGGGTAAGACGTGACATGAGGGCGGGATATGTCTAACAAATGTCATCTTCTGTCTTTTACACCGTACGATTATTGTTTTTGTTGGCACGCAACCGAGGCGGAGTTTTACTTACATTCTGTACTTCAAGTCCGCACTTAGTTTTGTTACCGATTTGATTAGCAGTGCGTTGTAGGAGTTCGATTATTCTCTCGGTTTCGAAGTTAAAACCCTCGATCGATGAACGCGATAATGTACAAAGTAGGTAATTGGCAAACCAGATACAATAATTGTCGAAACGTATCGTTTATTTTATAAATAGGTACATACTTAGTGTGAAATATATATATATATATATATATATATATGTTAAATTCGTTTTTCGGGTATACTCCCGCGTAGGTGATAGGCCCCGAGAGGGACCGTGGTTGTCTGAACGACGTTTCGACAGAATCTCATCTGCCATCTTCAGGTTCTAACAGATAACTGCTTACTGCGGCTTCTGGTAACTCGAACTGAAAAATTTTTCAGTTCGAGTTACCAGAAGCCGCAGTAAGCAGTTATCTGTTAGAACCTGAAGATGGCAGATGAGATTCTGCCGAAACGTCGTTCAGACAACCACGGTCCCTCTCGGGGCCTATCACCTACGCGGGAGTATACCCGAAAAAACGAATTTAACATTCACCACCCGCGAAAACCTGAAAAACAACATATATATATATATATATATATATATATATATATATATATATATATATATATATATATATATATATATATATATATATATATATATATATATATATATATATATATATATATATATATATATATATATATATATATATATATATATATATATATATATATATATATATATATATATATATATATTATTGTGATAATAAGGTTTATTGTACGTAGGTTGCCAATTTTTGTTATGTCGAGCCCCACGTTGGTTCGCCACTTTATTGTGATAATAAGGTTTATTGTATTTTTATTTATTTATATAATTTGTAAAAATTTTGAATTGTTTTATTAAACAGTTATAGAATTGAAAATTTTGTGTTTTATTAAAATCTATGAAAATTGACGCCTTTATTTTAAATTTGTATTTATTTTTATTTATGCCCTTGTATACCCAAACTAGCTCAGATTTTTAATTTACAAAATTTTACTTACTTTTTATTTTCTTTTACTCTCACTCAGGATGCAGGTTCAATTTTGTTCTTTCTATAGTATAATTTCAAAATTTAAATTCACAAAATCAGTACACATAAAAAAAAACTAAACACTTTCAGAAAACAATTGAGGAGTTTGTTTTTAATAAAATATTTTTAAAAATTTTAACAAATGTATTTACAAATCTTAACTTAAATTAGCCCACCAAATTTTAAAATCTCGAGATTTTACCTTATATTTTTATCCTTGCGGTTGGCCGACCTGTCGTTTCTTCTCAGCTGTTTAATGTTTGGATATGGCCGCTCCAATTTCCTGATATGCTTGTATAGTTTATTTACTTTAATTTTGTGTTTTGTGTAGCTGGATTTTTTATAACTGGTAAGTACTTACAAACTTTTTTACTGTTTCTTTATTTTAATTCTCTGGCTTGAATCTTAATTTACAAGCTTCTATTTACCATATCTTACTCCTAACCTTTATTTTATTAGTATCTCTTCTCTTTCCTTCATTCGATCCTCCCAAATTTTTTTTTTTTTCACCCAACTCCTTTTTTTATCAATAACAACCAACTATCCATTGTTTTCTCTGCTTACTTTAATTTTGTATATAGTAAAATCACCAAATTTCAAAATTGACTAGTTGTCACAAATTATTTTTTTATGTCAAATATTTTTAATTTTGAAAATAAAAACTTTTATACTACCTTTTTGATTCTTTTTTAAAACAATATTCTTTTCTTGATACTTTATTTAGCATTTTCTGTAAATTTGCATGTGTTACGTTCAGTATAAAAATTTTTATCTTTCACATCTCCTTTTAAAACTTTTTCTTAACGAGTGCCCTATCATTTTAAACAAACTCCTTTTTATATAACTAGAACTAATTAACTACTGATAACAAATCTTTTTATATCTAGGTTAACATATCTTTACTCAAAAACTAATATTTTTGTTTCTACTTTTTGTAGGCTGTCGAAATTGGTTTCACCCCTTTACACACACTTTAACACTGTGTCTTGAGCTACCCCCACTCACATACGAAGCACTGAGTTTCTCCTTTGTCATAATGGCATGTCTTTGGACATCGATGGATTTCCTGTTTAATTTTTGATGAAATTATATATTTCAACTATGCTGTCACACATACAAAAATCAAGAAATGTTTATGTTTCAACCCCAATATTGGAGAAATTATTATGGCATTGATCTAAACACATTACTGCACCCCTGTTTGGTAAGTTTTATTTCAGTTTATATTCACTTTTACAGACCATGCACTTTTTATGTTTCGTTATAAAAGTTTTAAGATAATTTACAATATTTTCCCCTGTTTATTGAATGTTGCGTTTTTAACTTTTATCTAAAGTTCAATTACATTGACTCTATACTAGATTTTTAATAAATTTCCCCTTTTAAAAGTTTATACTATAACAATTGTCTCTTTTATAGGTGAAATCTTTCCCCTGAAATTATGCAACTTTTAATACTACTGGAGTTAATTGAAGTGAAATTTTTATATGGGACTACATTGGTGACACCTTTTCGATGGCAGGAAATACACAATAGGTCTCTCGTCAGCTCTGCCAGTGAAGATCCAGGACTTCGACTTGACACCTTTTTCTTGTTTTTTATTTGTTTTTCATTAATTTTTATGGCCAATTTGGCTTTGCAAATACCTTATACCTAACTACATTTTTGATATGAACAATAAATACTTAATACTACTACACATATGTTAAAAACTAAATTAAAATTATTTTCTGAAATTGTTCATTTTTAAATGTATGCATGCTACTATATTTATTAAACTTTTTATTTTTACTGCACGTTTGCACTCTAATTTTGTACCTTTATTTATCTGCAATTTATTTTTCTAAAGAAAATAATTAAAACCTTTTAAAATAATTTATAATATTGCTAAATGTGATATAATTCCCCCCAAATTTTTAAATTTACTGATTTTATAAAGTGAATTTTCAAAATTTAATAGTTCACATTAGCAATTTTATTTTATGATAAATATGGGTATAAAAGTTCTATATGAAATCTACCTCTAATGGCATCTGAATCCAAAAATTTTAACTCATACACATTTTCATTTACAACTTCATTAATCTGATAAGGTCCTTCATATGGCGTTTGTAGTTTCGCACATATTTTATTTTTCTTATTTGAAACTCGTAACCTTTTTACCACAACCATATCACCTTTTTTAAATTTTACTCGTTTAGTTATATTTTTGTTTGCCCTTTTTAAAGATCTTTCCGCATTGTTTTTAATTCTTTTTATGGCCTTTTGCCTTAATTTTTGAAAGTCTACCTGTTCATCTGTCCTCCATGGGCGTTCAGGTAATGTTCCAAACATTAAAATCACGGGTGGTATTTCCGTTACCGTGTTTTGTACATTATTTAAATAATCATCTACTCGTGACAATTCTTCATCCCATTTTTCGTGCTTTCCATCCACTAGCAATCTCAAAAATCTTAATACCTCTTGAATGTACCTCTCAGCAGGATTAGATTTTGGATGTCTGATTGTCGTATACGTAATATTTATTTCTAAATTTGATAAATTGTCTCTAAATCGGTCATTATCAAAATACGAAGCATTATCTGCCAAAATCCTAGTGGGAAAACCTACATCTCTACAATAGTTTCTTAAAATTTTTGTTGTAGTTCTCGCATTACATCGTCTTGTTGCATATAGACGAACAAATTTTGTAAATGTATCTACTACTACTAATACATGTTTATGACCTTGTCTTGTTTTAATTAAGTTACTTAAATAATCAATTGCCACCAATTGCAATGGTACTGTCGTAATTATATTCCCAGGTTGATTTTGATTTCTAAAGTTTTTGTTTTTCCCCATACAACATAAATGACATTCTTTTATTATTTTCTTAGTTAAAATCAAATCTTTTTCAGCATAATAATTTTCCCTGAAAACTAACCATGTTTTTCTTGTGCCTATATGTCCCCAAGTCTCGTGGATGTTTTGTATGATGTCTCGTGCCAGATTCTCACCAATCACATACACTTCATCCCCATTCATTCCTTTAATTATAAAACCATCCTTGAATTTGAAACCTCTGTAGTTTTGTTTTTCTAGCAGAATTTGCCTCAATTCTTCTAGATTTTCTTGACTATTTTTGATTTCAATTTCAGAATATAGCCCTCTACTGTCTCTCATTTTATTTAACGCAATGATGAAATTGTTTGGTCTCTCTATCACCTGTTCTTTTGACCTTGTTAACGCGTCAGCCGTTACGTTTTCTTTCCCCGGGCGATGCCGAATTTCAAAAGCATACTCTTGTATGAGTAGCGACCAACGGTATATCCTATTATTTGCAAACCTATTATTCATTAAAAACGTTAATGCCGAGTGATCTGTTTCCAATAAAAACTTATTTGCAGTTAAATAATACTTCATTGCAGACAGCGAGTAAACAATTGCACTCATTTCTTTTTCCGAAATGCTATATCTAGTTTCATATGGCTTTAAAATGCGTGAAACAAAACAGATAGGTACCTCAATTTCCCCTTGAATTTGTGTGAGTTCCCCTGCGATTGCATAGTCTGACGCATCCGTACGTAAAATAAATGGAAGTGAAAAATCTGGACTATACAACAACAAATTCTCATGAAAACTTTCTTTCAGATTCTGAAATGCTTTCTCTCTCCTTTCGTCCCATGACCATTTCACATCTTTTCTCAATAGTTCTATCAAAGGTACCTCTAGTTCTGCCAAATTTGGGATGAATTTCTTATAATAATTTAACACGCCCAGAAATCCCCTCAACATTCTTAAATTTTTAGGACGATCATAATCTTTTAGAGCGTCTATTCTTTCTTTTTCTATACTAATACCGTCTTGACCGATTTTATATCCTAAATATTTTACACTGGGTTTATAAAATTGACATTTTTCGAAATTTAGTTTTAATCCGGCTCTATTTAGTTCATTTAAAATAATATCCAAATGTTTTCTATGTTCTGTATCATTTTCGGAGAATACTAAAATATCATCAATATAGTGCAGACAGAAAGCTTCATACTGATCTAAAATTTGTTGCATTGCTCTTACTAAAGCTGAAGATGATGATTGTAATCCAAACGGTACGACTTTAAATTGATAGATATGTCCATCTACACTAAAACCAGTGAATTTTCTTGACTGAGGAGCTAAAGGTATCAGCCAGAATGAGTTTTTTAAATCGAGCTTACTAAAAATGACATTTTTCCCTATTCTACTGAGCATTGTGTTTATTACTTGTGGAGCATCAAATTGTTTTTGAGTAATTTCGTTTAATTTTCGCGCATCTAAACATAATCTGATAGATTGGTCTGACTTTTTAACTATAACGAGCGGACTGATGTAATTTGTTTTTGATCTTTCTATTATTCCTGCTTCAAGCATGTTCTCAATTTCATCTTTTACTTGCTCTCTATATTTGAAAGGTATAGGATATACTTTGCATTTGAATGGTTTTGTTTCGTCTACTACTAGCTGATGAACGTACCCACTTGCAAACCTTGGTTCAAAATTTATTAACGATTTATATTTTTCCATTAATTCTTCAACGTCATCTTTGTATTCGTGCACACAATTAATTATTACCCCTACTCTTTTCGCGTTTGCGATATTTTTATCAATTATGGAACTCGTTTGTTCCTTATAAACATTATTTGGACCCGTTTTGTCCTTAACACCTATAAATGGTACGTTTGTACCCCCCAAAATTATTTGACGTTCTTTCAAATCAATCTTTGCTTTTATATCTGTTAATAAATTTTCCCCCAATATTACATCGTAACTCATTCCACTTACAACAATAAACTCACCACTCACTCTTATTTCCCCAATATAAAAATCAGTTTGTAAAACTTTTGTACATTCCGCAATCTTTTTACCCGTTACATTAATCAAATTTACCTTCATCGCTTTCATTATCCGCTTGTTAAACTCAGTATAATCTTTTTGAATGACCTTTTCATTTATAATGCTTACTTCAGCCCCCGTATCTATTAATGCTGTTAAATTGTAATTTAATATTTTTATTTGAATACATGGTAATGAACAAATTAATCCTGACTCGTTTCCTTGATCGTTTTCCATTGTTATAAATTCTCTCATATGTTGATATGATAGAGAATTTATTGTTTTGCCAGCCTCACCTCCCATTACTGAAAATCCGGTCGGAGTTTACCCTGATTTTCCGGTTTTATAGCTTCCAAATCATTTGCCGATCTGTGTACTTGTACATTTGCCACCTGCGCATATGTACGTCTCTCAGTGTCATTATTTCTATTTTCCGTCCGATTATAATTTTGATTCCTATTGTTACCGTCTCCCCTATCATTCCTAAAATTCCCATTTCTATTTTCCGTTCTATAATTTTGATTTTGGTATTGATTGTACCTGTTATCTCCCTGATATCTAAAATTTTGGTTTTGGTTCCCCTGATAATTTCGATTCCATTCCCGTTTGTCATAATTTTGATTATTATTACCGTATGTCTGTCTGTTATTCGGTCTTCTCCATTCCGTTCGATCATCGTCAATTACCCTAATATATTCGATTAACCCTTCGATTGTTCCGATTCTTTGAGTAACTATGACCTTTCGAATATCATCATCAAAATGCCTGCTAAGATGTTTCACGATTTCTCCCTCATCCATTTTTGGTTCCAAATGTTTCGCGTTGTAATATTTTCTCATGATATATGCTTCCCTTGATAAACCCCCATTGTCTTTATATTTCCCGTTAAATAAATTTGTTTTAACTCTATTCTGGTTATGTTCCCCCCAGTATTTTTGGCAAAATAAACCCTCAAATTCATCAATAGTTTCATATCTATCCTCAATTAACTGATACCAAAATTGTGCTTCGCCTCTCAATTTAGAATGAATGCAACTTTTAATGTCAATGCCTAGCGGTAATGTTTCAAAATATTTCTTAAGTCGTGACATAAATATTTTTGGATGAATTCTCGCATCCCCTGCAAAATATAACTCACTGTTTTGTGCCTTTTGACACTGTGCATACGCTATTGCACTAGGAGAACTATCCCCTTGAATATAATTACCCCTCTGACATAATTTAATCCTTTCACTCATCGCTTTCATACGTTCCTCATATTCTTCGTCCCGTCTGTCTGTTATCCTTGTAAAATTTTCAAAATTTTTCTCTATTTCCCCTGTTACTTTGCTATTAATATTTAAATTTAGATTATTTACTTGTTGTTTAATATCTTTTGTCTCATTTTCTAAATTTGCAATCCTAACATTTGACTGCTTAATTTGACCTCTTACCTCGTTTACCTTTACCTCTACTTTTTCTTCTGCCCTTCCAAACCTATCCGCTATCTGTGCAAACCTTATTGTCATCTCTTCTTCTTGCTTTTCCTGAAAACTTCTAAAAATTTCCTTCACATTTTCCGTAATTTCCATCTTAATCGTCTCTTGAATTCCACCTATTCTTTTTGTAATTTTGTCCTGATTTTCTTTCAGTAGCTTTTCACTTTCCATCCTGTTCTTTTCCATTAATTTTTCACTTTCCATCCTGTTCTTTTCGATGGTTTCCATTAATTTTTCATCTCTTTCTATCCTGTTCTTTTCCATTAATTTTTCACTTTCCATCCTGTTCTTTTCGATGGTTTCCATTAATTTTTCATCTCTTTCTATCCTGTTCTTTTCCATTAATTTTTCACTTTCCATCCTGTTCTTTTCCATTAATTTTGCGCTTTCTTTGTTTTCTTCCATCATCTTCCTTATCATTTCCATTATACTTTGATTTTGTTCAGCATCTCCCGATTGTTGTTGGTTTGTTTCTTCCGTTATATTTGTCGACATTTTGTCTTGTGACCTAAGTTTCATGTGCTTTTATATGTACGTAGGTTGCCAATTTTTGTTATAGAGCAGCCCCACGTTGGGCGCCACTTTATTGTGATAATAAGGTTTATTGTACGTAGGTTGCCAATTTTTGTTATGTCGAGCCCCACGTTGGTTCGCCACTTTATTGTGATAATAAGGTTTATTGTATTTTTATTTATTTATATAATTAGTAAAAATTTTGAATTGTTTTATTAAACAGTTATAGAATTGAAAATTTTGTGTTTTATTAAAATCTATGAAAATTGACGCCTTTATTTTAAATTTGTATTTATTTTTATTTATGCCCTTGTATACCCAAACTAGCTCAGATTTTTAATTTACAAAATTTTACTTACTTTTTATTTTCTTTTACTCTCACTCAGGATGCATGTTCAATTTTGTTCTTTCTATAGTATAATTTCAAAATTTAAATTCACAAAATCAGTACACATAAAAAAAAACTAAACACTTTCAGAAAACAATTGAGGAGTTTGTTTTTAATAAAATATTTTTTAAAAATTTTAACAAATGTATTTACAAATCTTAACTTAAATTAGCCCACCAAATTTTAAAATCTCAAGATTTTACCTTATATTTTTATCCTTGCGGTTGGCCGACCTGTCGTTTCTTCTCAGCTGTTTAATGTTTGGATATGGCCGCTCCAATTTCCTGATATGCTTGTATAGTTTATTTACTTTAATTTTGTGTTTTGTGTAGCTGGATTTTTTATAACTGGTAAGTACTTACAAACTTTTTTACTGTTTCTTTATTTTAATTCTCTGGCTTGAATCTTAATTTACAAGCTTCTATTTACCATATCTTACTCCTAACCTTTATTTTATTAGTATCTCTTCTCTTTCCTTCATTCGATCCTCCCAAAATTTTTTTTTTCACCCAACTCCTTTTTTTATCAATAACAACCAACTATCCATTGTTTTCTCTGCTTACTTTAATTTTGTATATAGTAAAATCACCAAATTTCAAAATTGACTAGTTGTCACAAATTATTTTTTTATGTCAAATATTTTTAATTTTGAAAATAAAAACTTTTATACTACCTTTTTGATTCCTTTTTAAAACAATATTCTTTTCTTGATACTTTATTTAGCATTTTCTGTAAATTTGCATGTGTTACGTTCAGTATAAAAATTTTTATCTTTCACATCTCCTTTTAAAACTTTTTCTTAACGAGTGCCCTATCATTTTAAACAAACTCCTTTTTATATAACTAGAACTAATTAACTACTGATAACAAATCTTTTTATATCTAGGTTAACATATCTTTACTCAAAAACTAATATTTTTGTTTCTACTTTTTGTAGGCTGTCGAAATTGGTTTCACCCCTTTTACACACACTTTAACACTGTGTCTTGAGCTACCCCCACTCACATACGAAGCACTGAGTTTCTCCTTTGTCATAATGGCATGTCTCTGGACATCGATGGATTTCCTGTTTAATTTTTGATGAAATTATATATTTCAACTATGCTGTCACACATACAAAAATCAAGAAATGTTTATGTTTCAACCCCAATATTGGAGAAATTATTATGGCATTGATCTAAACACATTACTGCACCCCTGTTTGGTAAGTTTTATTTCAGTTTATATTCACTTTTACAGACCATGCACTTTTTATGTTTCGTTATAAAAGTTTTAAGATAATTTACAATATTTTCCCCTGTTTATTGAATGTTGCGTTTTTAACTTTTATCTAAAGTTCAATTACATTGACTCTATACTAGATTTTTAATAAATTTCCCCTTTTAAAAGTTTATACTATAACAATTGTCTCTTTTATAGGTGAAATCTTTCCCCTGAAATTATGCAACTTTTAATACTACTGGAGTTAATTGAAGTGAAATTTTTATATGGGACTACATTGGTGACACCTTTTCGATGGCAGGAAATACACAATAGGTCTCTCGTCAGCTCTGCCAGTGAAGATCCAGGACTTCGACTTGACACCTTTTTCTTGTTTTTTATTTGTTTTTCATTAATTTTTATGGCCAATTTGGCTTTGCAAATACCTTATACCTAACTACATTTTTGATATGAACAATAAATACTTAATACTACTACACATATGTTAAAAACTAAATTAAAATTATTTTCTGAAATTGTTCATTTTTAAATGTATGCATGCTACTATATTTATTAAACTTTTTATTTTTACTGCACGTTTGCACTCTAATTTTGTACCTTTATTTATCTGCATTTTATTTTTTCTAAAGAAAATAATTAAACCCTTTAAAATAATTTATAATATTGCTAAATGTGATAATATATATATATATATATATATATATATATATATATATATATATATATATATATATATATATATATATATATATATATATATATATATATATATATATATATATAATTTTTGCATTTTCCACCGTGCAGTTTTTTCTTTTTTGCGGGCTTTACCCGATAATTCATTGTTTTTTTATTGTAATGTAAATAAACCAGCGTTTAACTCATTCTCTGTTCTTATTCATTTTCCTGGGTCCGGAATCCCACGCAAGTTGCTATAGTTGCCCGCGTGTGTGATGCTTGGACGATGCTCTCATACCAGAATCATCCAAGTGGAAGCCACAAAGGTGCGACTGGCTCCCTGTCAGTGGTTTTCCTTTAGTGTCTTTTTTGAGTTTTGTCCATCATTTTAACTCAGCTACACCGTGCTGATGAAGACCAATTAGTCAGAAACACGTGTCCACGGTTTGCATCGTTCTGCCATTTGCAATTTTTGCATTTTCCACCGTGCAATTTTTTACTTTTTGCGGGCTTTACCCGTAGTTTAGTAGTAGTTTAAGTTTTAAATACCTAAGTGCAGTAGGAGAAATCGCTTTAGTGACGGGACGTGCGGGGTAAGACGTGACATGAGGGCAGGATATGTCTAACATATGTCATCTTCTGTCTTTTACACCGCACGATTATTGTTTTTGTTGGCACGCAACCGAGGCGGAGTATCACTTACATTCTGTACTTCAAGTCCGCACTTAGTTTTGTTACCGATTTGATTAGCAGTGCGTTGTTGGATATAGTATTAATAATTATTTTATATCTGTTTATTTGCTGGTGTGTTTTTAAAAATAATTTAAGAAGGTTATCGTGTTGCAGTGAGTTGTGTAATATATGGTTAAGTGTAAGTAATAATTATTTTATACCGGTTTATTCGCTGGTGTGTTTTTGAAAATAATTTAAGGTTATCGTATTTAATGTAAAAATGCTTCGACCGTAGGAGGCTCTACGTCTACATCTTATTGTGTTTGTGAAAATGAAAGTGATAGGATTACAGTGATAAAATAAATCAAAGTTCATCAGTCCATAAATTGCTTTTTCGTGCTTGCATGAATCCCATGTTCGGCTTCGCCTCACACGGGAACTTGTCATGGGTGCACGGGGAAAGACTAGTTTTTGAACTCGCAATGAAATTTACTATTCTGATTCTGGTTGTACAATAGTTATTAACGATACAAGTTTGATTATGGCATCTTTAACGAAACGAGTTTGATTGCCAGAACGAGGCGATGAGTCGAGTTCTGCGGTGATCAAATGAGTTCGTTAAGTCAAAATCAAACGTGTATTGTGCAATATTTTATCTTCGTCGGTGAAAATATTAAGTTTCCATTTTATTATTATGTGCAAGCAAGATAGATTAAAATAATAAATGTCAGAAAATTTTACGTAAAATTCATTGATGTACGGATTTCTGTGGTCATTTTTATAAAAAATAAATGTTGTTATTATTGCTCAAATAAATAAATTCTGTTTCAGATTATGTCATTCTGATTTAGAAAGAAAACAGTGCATTTAGGATTCAAAACAGCACTAGTGCGCTAAGAAAGATCTTAACGAAACTTAAATAAATTTGTTTAATAGCGTATAACAACACCGACGTTGATAAAATTCAAAACCGATTAGTTAATTTACAAGTAGAAAATTAAATTCTAACAGCATTCCATAATAATCTTGAAACAAGTATCAGGAACATATCCAATGATTTAGGTGTAACAAAACCTAAAATATATCGAACTGATTCTGCGGTTGGCTCCTTGTGAAACATTATTAAATATTTTAAATATATGAAGGAAATTTGCTTTTTAATGTTTCAAAAATATTTTATTACAAACTCTACACGTGTTTCGGCTTTTTAGGCCTTTGTCAAGAGTACAGAGAATACTGAACAGTAAAATTTGTGTCCATTGCTTATATAACTACATCTGGTACCTACTATAAAACTATTGTAAAATATGTTTTTATAAGTTGAATATTACTTTATTTTTTAAATCTAAATTATTTTATTTAAAATATGGTGGCCGGTAAAAATTTGTTGTTCATTCGTTAAGTTTTTATTATTTTTAACAGCTTTACTTATTTCTAATTGTTCTAATAGATCAAGTTTCTTTCCTTTCTTTTCCGAATGGAGTAACTTGACATTATTTAAATCGATAAAATGACTGTTTTCTATACAATGTGTTGACATGCCCGTACTATATACATTGTTTACAATAGATTTCCTGTGTTCATCGATTCGCTTTTTTTACATTTCGTCCAGTTTGTCCAATGTATATAGCATCACAGTCACTACATTTCAACTCATATACTCCTGTTTTTTGTAGTTTTTCAGTTTTATCTTTATTATTAATTAACATTTTACCTAAATTATTTTTATTTACTGAAATTGTTCTACATCCTAGTTTATTCAGTTTATTACTAACTCTATTGCTGATCTTAGGCCTATAATTAATGCATTTATATCTCTTATTGCATTCCTGAGAAGAAGCGGCATAAAACTCTTTACGTAATGTTTTCTTTTGTTTGTTTTTTATTAGTTTATCTATTAGGTTTTCTTTATAGCCATTGTTTTTCGCAATTTGTTTGATTACGTTAACTTCTTTTTTTAAAATTCTCTTCGCTTAGTGGAAATGTTAATAGACGATGTATGTAGCTGACAAAGGTAACACAATAACAATTTTAACAGAAAATGAGTATAACACAAAAATATTTTCAATTTTAAACACAAATGAAATAATAAAATTAAATCATGATCCAACCAATAAGTATCAAGCAAACACGTTAGAAACCATAAAACAATGTGCATCAATTATCCCACCAGATCAAATATATAAATTCAAAATAATGAATCCCTCACCGCCACTATTTTATGGACTTCCTAAAATTCATAAAGAAAATATACCCATTAGACCAATCGTATCCTACGTAAATGCCCCATCGTTTAAACTTTGCAAGGAATTAAATATCTTATTGCCTTCCCTCACAAGATTCGAATCTAAGTATTCTATTAAAAATTCTTTTCAATTTATAGAAAAAGTAAAAAATCTCACAGTTCCTAGTAATGCAAAATTAGTTTCGTTCGACGTAAAAAGTCTTTCACGTCAATCCCGTTGCAGACATTATTTAAAATAATAGATAAACTTCTAAATAACTCCAATATTGACAGTGACATTAAAAAACAACTAAATTTAATGATTAAAAATTGTACTAACCAAAATTATTTTAAATTTAACGGGGAAATTTATAAATTATTGGACGGATTACCAATGGGTTCATCCATATCTCCCTTACTAGCTGAAATTTTTATGTCCGATTTTGAAAATGTACTGTTTAATACAAAAAACGTTTTAGTTGAAAACATATTTTTCTGGACCCGTTATGTAGATGATGTGTTTTGTATTTGTAAAGGTACGGAAAGGCAGTTAAATAAATTCTTAGGTCTTCTAAATTCACTCAATCAGAAAATTCAATTCACATTAGAAATGGAAAATGACGAGGGTTTAAACTTTTTAGACATTAATATAAAAAATATCAATAATAGATTAGAGTTTGACATTTATCGTAAACCTACTTGCACAGATACAATAATTCATAGTAAATCTAAACAATCATTGCAAATAAAAATGGCACCATTCCACAGCTACATACATCGTCTATTAACATTTCCACTAAGCGAAGAGAATTTTAAAAAAGAAGTTAACGTAATCAAACAAATTGCGAAAAACAATGGTTATAAAGAAAATCTAATAGATAAACTAATAAAAAACAAACAAAAGAAAACTTTCCGTAAAGAGTTTTATGCCGCTTCTTCTCAGGAATGCAATAAGAGATATAAATGTATTAATTATAGGCCTAAGATCAGCAATAGAGTTAGTAATGAACTGAATAAACTAGGATGTAGAACAATTTCAGTAAATAAAAATAATTTAGGTAAAATGTTAATTAATAATAAAGATAAAACTGAAAAACTACAAAAAACAGGAGTATATGAGTTGAAATGTAGTGACTGTGATGCTATATACATTGGACAAACTGGACGAAATGTAAAAAAGCGAATCGATGAACACAGGAAATCTATTGTAAACAATGTATATAGTACGGGCATGTCAACACATTGTATAGAAAACAGTCATTTTATCGATTTAAATAATGTCAAATTACTCCATTCGGAAAAGAAAGGAAAGAAACTTGATCTATTAGAACAATTAGAAATAAGTAAAGCTGTTAAAAATAATAAAAACTTAACGAATGAACAACAAATTTTTACCGGCCACCATATTTTAAATAAAATAATTTAGATTTAAAAAATAAAGTAATATTCAACTTATAAAAACATATTTTACAATAGTTTTATAGTAGGTACCAGATGTAGTTATATAAGCAATGGACACAAATTTTACTGTTCAGTATTCTCTGTACTCTTGACAAAGGCCTAAAAAGCCGAAACACGTGTAGAGTTTGTAATAAAATATTTTTGAAACATTAAAAAGCAAATTTCCTTCATATATTTAAAATAAAATATATCGTTGTTTACGGGGTCTGACTGGCTTCATTTGGCACCCTAGGTAACAGCTGTAATTTGGTTCTTACGCCCTATTCCCTAAAAAAAGATACAAATTTGTCAAGATATATATATATAATATACTTAAAATAAACAAGAAAAAAAATTAGTATTTCTGTTTTTATATAGTATATTACTAAGTGATAAATTTGAACATAAAAGTAAATATCGAAAGAAACAATAACTGAAATATAAAAAATAGTTGAATTTGTACATTGTAAGTACAGGGTGTAAAAAACATACCATAAATTATTTTGTATGATGTATCTCAGAGCTAAAACATTACATTGTACGTTAATATACGACGTACCATAACAATCAACATAGTATAAGTAACGGAATAAATCGCGACAAAAAAAACCAACAAGCAAAAAAAAACTATTGTTGTAGAGGAGGATAAGTACAGCTGACACTGCAAACGAGCAACCAGCTAAGCCCGCATGATACACCATAAACATCATGTGATACATCAGCCGATCAAAAGTGGCCAATAGTTATTGGTTCAATAAAAATTGCACTGAACATAATGTAATGCCCGGCACGGATTCTAATTTACATAGCAGAACCGAGAAGTGCGCGACTGGTAAAAAATCTTGCTAATATGGGGATGCATGGCGCTACTACGAGTAGTACTAATTTTACAGCTCCCAGTCTTTTATGAAACACTAGCAAAATGGGGATCAGTATAATATTTTTGACTTTGTTAATGGAAAATAATTTTCTAAAAAAAATTAAAAAAAAGTGTTTCAGGTCGTGGTTTGGCCTCAAAAGTGTTTGGTTCCGTCGGCAAAAGCCGACCCGCCGACCAGGCCAGTACGATCTTGCTTGTTTAAAAAATGTAACATGTCCAGCAAACAAAAAATGTACTGAAATCATCTTTAAGGTGTTTTTCTGTGGCAGTTGGAGGTTCCACTGCGATGTCCATAAATATGCATAAATAAGGCGGTGCCTCAGACGAATGCCCGTCTCAAAAATAATTGCCGGCAAGTACCGCAACTTCGCAATGGAGATATTCACATATAGGTTACAATAAATATGTAAAATATCTTCCAACTGTGTCTTCTCCTAAGAGGTTGTATTGTCTTCCTTCATAGCATTTCATTTGAACAGATAAGTAACCACCACAATATGATTTTTTAAACTACCTAAATGTAATTTACACAAAACATCTTTTTGAGAGCGAATTAACGTTTTGTTTAAGATTGCAGTCCCATTTTACAGGGTTGTCAAAATGTAACTGTACAGTTCCTATGAAGATGGGTCAATGACACGTCTGCCCGAGATATATGGTGATGGAGGGCCATCAGGATATGAAAATTTTTCTGTTTTGATAAAAAAGCAGTTTTTTAAATTTCCACGATATTTAGGAGTTTTTTGTTTGGAAAAAATGTGTGTGTAGTGCTTTCGGAAAATCGACAAAATTTCTGAAAGAAAATTAATAAATAGGTACACGAAAAAGGTACTCTTGTAGTACTTACTCGACACATCTTTTTTCAAGATCGACAAATTGTGACTATCTATGGGATCCAAAAACACATTTTGTCGAAATGCTTCAAAACGACTTAGCCATACGTACTATTGCGGCCGAAATAAAGTAATCGTTTTTTATCAAGTAGTATGTTTTTTCAAAAAAAAAAACGTTTGTTTTATATAGGGATTTTTACGTCAGTTATGTCAGTTAAATTATTTTGACAACAAATCATTGGGGGGTTATCACAATGACGTTGACACCAATAAAAATAATAAAATATATTAAGATTGACTTCTTCGGCCGCAATAGTACTACTAGAGCACTTTTTTGTGTAATGATTAATTAATTTTTCATTCAGAAATTTTATCGCTTTTCCGAAAGCATTTTTTTCCAAATAAAAAACCCTTTGGCACCCATATATCTCCACCCTATAAAAATATGGAAAAAATGGTATACCAAATCATTAAATCATTACCTCAAATCAATTATGCCAAATATCGTGGAAATGTTTTTTACCAAAATAGAAAAATGCTCATTTTCTGATAACCCTTCATCACCCTATATTTCGGAAACGAAGTGTCATCATAGGAATTTTAGGAATATGTTACTAAATTTGAGCTGTGCGTTTTTGGAACACACTGCGTAAATGTTCATTTTTTCACAGCCCTTCATCATCCTGTACTCGGAAACGATGCGCTATTGGACCAATCTTCATAATACTTTTTTTCCTGATTTTAATGTAAGGAATATGCTCCTGAATTTGTGCCGTGCGGTTTTTAAATATCCTGTAGAGAGTGATTAAAAAATAACAGAAAATTCATTAGCCAACGATGGGATTTCTAGCATCAGAATAAATTAATGCATTTTTTTTATTCTGCCATTATACAAACATCACATTAAAAATGCTTGCCAAGTTGTACTTACTACCATTAGTACGAAGACATATTTTTAAGAAGAAAATAAAAAGTAGTCACCATTAGCACTAGAAACACAATTATATTTAATTATTGCACCTATTGCACTACTATTGCACTCTCCCAGAGACAACCATATGTTTTTAGCGATGGTTAAAAATCCATTGATTATCATCGCCAAGACGCACTTTGGTTTACTTATTCTTATATCCGTAAATTCTATTCGGTGTGAGGTTACTAGTAAATTACATCATTATGTTTAATACCAAGACACAAGGTGACATAACAGGGTCATTACATATGGTCAGTAAATTATATGCGGTTTAGCGATATCATCACAATCATTTATGCCGTTTCTAAGACATTCCCAACTGCATGTAGCGACGAATTCACGAGTACATCACATTACCTGTGCATAAACTACAAAAAACGATTGAAAACTACAATGACCTTATAACAGATGGGTCACATATTTTGTGTACTCCATGTAATCTACGTTTCTTATTTCGTATAGGCCGTGATTGTGAAAGACATTTAAATTCGGCTATCAATGGAAAAGAAGAATCTTTTTTATGATTTGTGTGTCATGTTCTGTGCATGTAGCCTGTTTTGGAAAGACTTTAAAGGTTTTTCAAATATGCTCCAGGTTTTCCTTTACCTAGTAGCCATACATTGCGTAAACATATCTAACCAAGTGTGTATAAAAATGTTTTGGGCAGTATTATAAAGGACGTACCAAATACATTTTTGAGGGTGACAGTGGATGAAACAAGTGACTTTCAGTGTAAGGCTGTTAATGTTATATTAAGAATTAAGAGTTTTCAACAAGTTTTGTCTACAATATTAATGACATGTTACTTGGGTGTAAATATCTTGAAAACTGTTTGACTTTTGTATAGGAATACCTACATTAATTGAAAGTGAACTGAATTTTAAATATACCATTACTTTTGAAATAAGAAAGTTGGCGTATGTCCCGTAATAATGGAGCACCCTGTATAGTTGAAAATATTTTTCAGTGGCAAAAAATACTTATTTTATATAATTTTCACATATATAAGTTTCATATAGGTCGAATAGATCGGTCTCAAACTAAATCGCTACCCAGTATAGAACTTTATTTTCGGTATTATCATTCACTGACCACTATGTAGTAGCACCTAATATGTTCAATATTTTCTGCATTTTACATACTTGACACTTAAAAGAAATAGTCGAAAGATTGGTATAAAAAATCTTATAGGTACATTCTTAAACTAGTTGACACAATAATACAGATATAAATAAACGGATGCTATTAGATGAGGCCAACAGTGCGCAGTCGCAAAACTTCGACTTCCTCAAATATTTCGCAAACTTTCATAACAAACTTTTCGTTAAATTGAATGCAGTTTTACGGACCAACTCAAGAAGTAAACCAGATTTTCACCTTGCACAGAGAAAATACAACATTAAACAACTTTGTCTAGACAGTAACACAACTACTTACAACTAAAAATAAATGTGTTCCGCGCGCGATTCTAAAACTATTTAAAATAAACTTATGGAGAGCACAATTAGAATAGTATTTATGGACATGTCACGGTGATTTTTTGGTTCTATGTAATAAACTAAGTTAACAATAGGTCGCTACTCGTCGTGCAAATCTAAAGTAAGTGTATGAATAAGAAATATAATAAGTAAGCAGGCCGTTGTATTATTGATTTTCAAAACGCGCTGCGCATTGAGTCTTTATATACCCAAACTTCACCATATTGGATCATGCTCGTAAGAGTCTGATTCCTAAAAGTTTTTTATACGCGAAATTACTATCCCTTCTCTACCTTAACTTTCGACAACTTATCAAACTATTAAAAAATCTACTAAAAGTGTGTTTTAAAATGTTTGGATGATACGGGAGCGTCAACAGTGACATAAAACCAAGGTTAGTAATAGTTTGAAACTTTTCTCATGCATGCGTAGTGAACAGTATCTTGTTTACCAAGTTGTTAGGTTAGGTTATGTTGTGCTGACGTGGAGAAAAATTCAGATAATAGAGCTAAATCGGGATATGTATTTATAATATTGTTTTTCGCATTTTATGGCTATTCCATCTCTCTTTATTCACTGATTCTTTGATGCTATTGATGTGTTAACGATTTAGTTTTAACCCAGTGTGAATTTTTATTACATTATTATAGGTATTATAAATAGGGATGATGTTACTAACAAAAGTTTGCAACACCTTCTTTTTTTAAAGCGGGTAGGTACCAGCAGTTTAACGAAACAAAAATAAATAAGCTCATAAAGGCTTGTTATGGATATGGAATTAATGTTTTAGTAAAGGCTGTATAAAACCGTAACAAGGAGTGGGCAGCTGTCTTTTTTCAAACACCTGTTATGTACGGAGGTCGCGAGAGAGAGAAGAACGTAATGAACCGTATTTTCTTTTTTATTGTTCTGAAAGTTGCTACAGTTTTACGACTCCCCGTTCTCTCCGAACTCGTGAAAAGTTTTCCAACTTTTTTTCAGGGAGAAGTCGATGTGGATGCAGGGTGGAGGGTTGAAAAGTACGTTCGGTTTTTTGCCGACCACGTGTTTGATAAGGGTGTATTACTATGATTATGAGAGAGAATACATTTGAAGATAAACACCTACAATCTAGTTGAGGTTGGCACTGCACACGATGTTATACAGGGTGTAGAAACGAGTATTCCTCTATTGTAATTCAGTTATTTGTAGAAATAATTGAAATGTTCAAAAACTGGATGAAAATAAATCTTTTTTGTATCATCAGAACCTATCTGAAGTTTTTTTGATATTTCTGACAAAAATAATATGGCGATGGCTGATTTTTTCTTAAATAATAGTATATAAGGTAATATTTGGTTCCTGTATTCAAAAATGGGGGTTTTATAGGTCTATTTCGTTTAGTTATCGAACGGATAATAATAAGACATCATAATAATGCTTTTATGTTAAACATTTCAAGTAGGCTATGACTAGAGATGTATATTCTATGACTTCAAAACAAAATCTTCTCTATTACCATCAAATATTGTGGTTCCAGGGTTCGGATAATTGTTACAAGATATTTTATTGTAGCGACGATATTAGGCTCGATATTTTCGTAGTTTATACGGCGAATAATAATAAACTGACCGCAGCAAAAAGACAATATAGGCAATTGTATACTGATTACAGAATTACAGATAAAGAAACCTTCAAAAATATTTATAACAAAATGAGGGATACAAAAACGCTTAAAAATGCAAGAGGCGTTGGCAGATAAATGAAAATAGGGAATTAAACTTATTAAACTATTTTACTGAAATTCGTTAAAATTCGCTAAGAGGCACTGCAAGAGACTTAAACATACTTTCTTCTATTATTAATCTGCACAAACATAGGTTTATTAAAAGAAAGACAGTTAAAGTTCAGAAGCTGTATCCTAATGACTGTATTGTGAGAAGACAATTTTGTCACATTATGTTGGAAAAGTACACGCAAATTTTGCATATCGTCAAACAATTTTAAACTGATGAAGTTAGTTCTATATTAGGCTGTGCAAATAGGAAAGTTATCCATTACTGAGCCCAAGAAAATTTACATTTGGTAAATGAAATTCAGTGTCAAAAGCATTCAACCTTTAAAATGTGGGCTGGGATAGGTATACAGTAACAGAATTTATTATCACTTCTATAAAGAAAATATGATGGGTGAAAAGTATTTCCAATTTGATTAACTATATTCGCCCTGAATTAGATAATATTCCATTAAATGTGTTTAATATAATTTATCAATAAGATGACACCACAAGAATTTTAAAATAATGAATCTTTTAATCAATGCATTTGATGAATGGATTGGGAAAAGCGGACAGATAAGATGGATATCAAGGGGCACAGACATAACCCCCCTAGATTTATGTTTGTGGGGTTGCTTAAAGAATGAAGTGTATGAAAGAAACTTTAAACGACACACATTAAGGTAGTGTCCACAATCACCAAAACATTAGAGGGCGTTTCACCAACCAATTGGCATTATCTGGAAATGATTAAAACTCCCAGATGATATAAAACTGGCAAAACGTACGTCGATTAGAACCGTGTGTTTTGGTGACTACCCGAGATTAACAGGTTTTTGCTAATAGTTTCGAAAATTTAGTGAGAAATAATGGAAGTAAGATTTTTTTGTACTGTTCCTAATAATTATTTGTAAATTTTGTACATTTTCTAATCACTAAATTTATTTACATATTACCCACTACATCCATTCTACTGGTGACTGCTTACATTTTTACCTATTTACGACTTTCATCCTGTGTTAGGCTCATACAATATTCTGATCTAAGGGTCAAGAGTGTTTATCGTTTGAAAATGTGAAAAAATTGACACTGATATATAAAAAATAATGAATCTTAAACATAAGTAAAAATGTGATATAAATGCAGCCTTAAAAAAATAAAAAAAATAATTTAATAACAAGAACAATCGACACATAGAGCTCTATGTGCACTGGCCGTTTCCTCCTGGCAAATACAATCAAAATAAAGATAAGTACTTTATTAATTTTAACCTTTCAATTCATGTATTACTAGACCCATGTTCCCATTTGAGATTTTTGAAGGGTGGTTCGTTAGGGAAGGAGAGAGCAATGATAGCTGAGGGTTTTATGTCAAAAGATGGTCCCCTGGAAATGAAAATCGACCTGTCAGCATTTTTCCGTGAAATCATGGTTTCAAAAGTTATTCGGGGTGTTACGTTTTAATCGGGATACCCTGTACTATATCTTTGTTGTAAGAGTCTTATTAACCTTTTTCATCAAATACACTATGGGTTCAAATTAAATAATAATTTTACTGACCGATTTTAATGACTAATGACCTGATGTAATTCCCGGCGCCTCCACCATATATTACATAAGTGACGAATAATAAATGTTCTATTAAATAGGAATATATAAGAGCAGCGGTTACCAGAATATAACAATTTATTGTAAATAATGTGTTTCATTTAAAATGATTAAGTATTTCTTATGATGACAGATTATCTATTCACAAAGTAGGTTACTATATTACGTGAAACAAAAAATTAACTTTTATTGGTAGACATATATTTTCATTATTTTAAAAGGGTATTTATGTCAGTATATATGAAAGAAATATTTATTTTAATTAAATATACTTTCGTTTAAAATTTGTTGTTTCCGTGTGCAGGTAGATGTAAGTAACTAAATAATATTCCTAGTAGAGGTCAGGACAATTACACGATAACACGAATCAAACACATATCATTTTAGTCAAATTACACAGTTAAAACACAAAGTGCAAATGAACTATTTTTTATGTAGATTTAAAGCTTTATTTATTAATTTTATTTTTTTATTATTATTTTATTCTACAACCTGCTGTTGCTGTAACAAGGTGTATGAAAAACATTTGATGTTACAGTGCTCGGTATGTAAGAAAATTTTTAAAAACACTTGCGTTGACATAAGATCAGCTGAAATTGGGACCATTAATGCAAATAAAGGATATGATTGGTCTTGCATAAATTGTAGAGCTCTTGGAAATGATCTGAAAGTGCTAAAATCATTAATTATTAGCTTGCAGGAAGATATTCAGTCTTTAAAAGCTGAAAGCGCCAACAAGAAAGGCACACTGAATAATGCCGAATTTGAGAAAGTTATTCAGGAAGTTACTGAGCGGAACAAACGTAAAAACAGTCTAATATTTTTCGGAGTGAATCAACCAAACCAGGACCATTCTCAAGAGTCAAAAATTGAAAAAGACAAAACTATTATTACGGAAATCCTACTGTCACTTGACTCGGAAGTTAACATCGAACGCATAAAACCTATAAGATGAAGCAAATATTCAGATCAAATATCTAGACCACTGAAAATAACGGTGGCAGATGAACAAGTTGGTAAAGCAAGAAACCTCAAAGCCAATCGCCTATACAAACACATATCTATCGAACATGATCGAACTCCTAGGCAACAGTCTTACTACAAAACCATTAAAAAAAGAATTAATCGAGTGACAAAATTCAGGAGAAAATAACTGTATAATCAAATACGTAAATGGCATCCCAAAAATTGTTACCGATCATTTAACTAATAACGCCCAAAAACACCCAAGAACTAACTTGTAGTTACCAAAATGTAAGAGAACTTAACAGCAAAATCCAGCAATTCTACCCATCTGTTGCACAAGGCGAATTTGACTTGATAGCCATAACCGAAACCTGGATACAGGAGGAAGTGTTAAGTACTGAACTTTTCCCTGAAATATATAATGTATACAGAAGTGACAGGAAATTACAGATCACAGAGTATACAACAGATGGAGGTGTACTTCTAGCATGTAAAAATAAATTATGGTCAGAAAAAATGTAACTACCATATTTTTCAGCTTCTTTTCCTACAATTGACATTTTGTGCTGTAAACGTCAATTTCAATTTACAACTATTTATATTTTTGTTATTTATATACCACCTAGTACTACCTTAGACCAATACGAATTATTTTTTTGAAGCACTGGAACAAATAAATTTTATTTTAGATACAAAAATACTTGTTTTCGGAGATTTTTATATATCCCACTATGTTCACAATGATAGGAATGATAAGAAAACCAATCTAATTACCAATTTTGCAAACTTCTTTGATATACAACAACATAACGGAATATTTACCAATTTACGTCGTTTACTTGATCTTGTTTTCTCAAACCTAACATGTGAGATTTCTCGAGATAATGCGCCATTAGTACATGAGGACACTTTTCACCCAGCTCTTTTCATTATTATACAAATTCCCCCAAAATGTACAAACTTTCCATCTGCTAATGATCAAAGAGCCTATAACTTAAGGAATGTTAATTATCCAGCCCTATATAATGCCCTTTTAGAAACGGATTCGTACTATTTACAAAATTTTTTGGATGTTAATTTAGCCGTTGAAGCATTTTACATTAAATTGTACAGTATTTTTGACCAGTATGTACCTCAAATTAAATTTTATAAAAGGACTTATCCAAAATGGTACACTAGCGAAATAATAAATAATATTAAACAAAAAGATAAGCATTTCCGTAAGTACAGAAAAACAAACTATAATCACCATTTAGAACAGTTTAAAAGACTTAGAACTTTAATAAAGCATCAGACAGATTTAGAATATTCTCTAATATTCAATCCTCAATATCATCGGACACAAAGATATTTTGGTCATTTGCACAATCAAAATGGCAACAAACACGAATATCTGGTGAAATCTCATAATGATAATAACTACGATAATCCACAAGATATTGTAAACATATTTGCAGAGTTTTTTTAGTTCAGTATGTACCGTTCCATGTGATATACAAGACAATCACGCCACTATAGGCAATAATAACTTTGTACTTTTCTGTATACAAACATCTTGATGTTAGAAATTCAAGATGCTATCAAAAAGTTAAAGAACAAAATTACATCAGACCTTATACCATCCTTCTTGCTGAAATATTGTGCCAATGCATTCTTAACACCGCTTTTTATTCTGTTTAATATTTCAATAAAAACATCAATTTTTCTCAACCCATGGAAGGTGGCAAAGGCGTTTCCGATTTTTAAAGCAGGCGATACGTCAAATATAAGCAATTACAGACAAATTTCTCATTTGTGTAATTTTGCTAAAGTTCTTGAAATCATTTTATACAATCGCATCTATATGCCCACTAAAAACATATTGTCAGTAGACCAGCATGGCTTTGTATCTAACAGATCAACTACTACGAACTTAGTAATATTCAGTCAAACAGTTTCTAATATTCTAGACGAACGAGAACACGTGGACACTTTGTATACCGATTTTACCAAAGCCTTCGATCGCAGACAATTTATATTCTACAATGGATATAAATCGTCAATATATTTAGCCACTTCCGGAGTGCCGCAAGGTTCTAACCTTGGGCCTTTACTATTTCTATTATTTATTGATGATTTATGCACTGAATTGAAATGCGACAAATTAATCTTTGCAGATGATTTAAAAATATATAAGAGCATAAATTCTGTAAACGATTGTATATATCTTCAAGAAAACCTTAATATCGTCAGCAAGTGGTGCGTGCAGCCTGAACAAAGTTGGTATTAATGCTGCTAAATGTAAAGTAGTGTCTTACACAAAAACGAAAAATTGCTTTAACTATAACCACAGCATTAACGACACTGTTTTAGAGCATATACAAACAATTAAAGATTTAGATATATATTTTGATTCTGAACTGAGTTTTTTTCGAACATATACATATCAAATTTAAAAAGGCAATAAAAATGTTAGGATATATCATAAGAAACTGTAAATCATTTACTAATTTAAATTGTTTAAAATCATTATATTATTCTTATGTACGATCAAAACTTGAGTACGGATCCATAATCTGGAACCCTTACTATCTAGATCACAAAGGTGCGTTTGATCAAGTTCAAAGAAAATTTTTAAAATTTTTATCATTTAGAGACACAGGAATATATCCTGAGAGGGGTAAAGGTAACAATTATCTTCTAAGTACATTTCATTTTGAAAGCTTAGGGGACCGGCGAATTTGTTCTATGCTGCTTTTTCTATACAAATTATTACATAATGAAATTGACTGTCCTCAAAGTTTTTCACAAATTAATGTTTTCACTCCAAGAATGCATTCTCGACAAAATTCCACATTTTACACTAAGCGAGCCAATACCAATATGTTGTTAAAATCACCAATATATTGTATGTGCCATTATTTTAACAAATTAAATCAACATTGTGATATAAACCTTTGCACACAAAATCAGCTGGTAAAATATGCTAAGCAAACTTTTAGTACATAATTTATTGATTGTTCGATCCTACCGCGCAAATTAAAAATTTATCTGAAATTTGTTTCCGGCTAAGGTGAGATATGTGACTATCTTAGATGTGTTCGGACTCCACAATAAACTGTAAGGCCTTGTCTCCCTTTACCTAGTACAGAATCCCAGGTTTTCAAGGGGTGACTGGGAAGCGGTTAAGAAAATTTTCCAAGAAAATTTTTCAAAACATCTGGTTTTAGCCAATATCTCTGATTGATTTACTTTTCGTTTTCTAGAGCAATTAAAAATAACTTTGGTCACCAATTTATCAGCTACAACGAAACTACAAAAATACCCAGTCACCTTTTTCTTGCCAGCCTAGTTTTTCATTTTTATTTTTTTTTTCAAGGTAACAAATTAAAAAATACCACAATTGGGAAACATCTGTTTTCTGCAATACCTATTTAGCAATTCAATATTCATCGTGATAAATAGTTGTTTAAGAGAGATGATTTATACTCATCATTGAAAAATTTTAATGTAAAGTACGTTATTGTTATTTAATTTTAGGTTCATAAATACTGACATCATAATACCTTCCTCGGCCTCAGAATAATTAATAGTAAATAAGTAGTAAAACAAATAGGGTGCAAATCTCGAAGCAATTAAAATTTGTTTAACGGCACAATAAGGTAAATAACTTAAGACTTTACGAATTGATGAGTCTAAAAAGTAAATAGAATTACCTCATCCGTTCCGAAACCAAGGTAAACATGGATACGGTGCGGTGGCGAAGAGGAATAAGAACAAAAAGTTCCAGCGGAGCCACCAAGGCGGCAAAACTTCCTAGCTCGTATATTAAAAGGAAAATAACGGGGACTGTGTAACACTGCAATCTAAAAGGTGTTTTTTAAGAGGGATGTTTCAATGCACGCTCGCAACGGTATAATTAAATTTCGATTATTTTATTGAAACAAAAAACTTTTCGTTTTCTCTTTGTTTATTGCAAAGGAAAAGAAAAGATTATAATTGATTGAATTAAACGTTTTAAGTGGCGAATCTGCCTGCATTGGAAGTTGTTTGGAAATATGTGGTTTCTTTTGTCCCGCTTTGAAAGCAAACATAAAAATCCACCATTTGCTACGGGTTCATTTTAGAGTGACGTAAGCTTGTTGGCAGATTATAATTTTATTCTCACGTTGCGTTCTATTAACTGTTTTTTATAAATAATTTATAATAATATCTTGATATTTCGTGCCCGAATTAAAGCATTTAAAAAACGTCATTATTATGCTTTAATATTTCTAGCTGTAAACATTTTTCTATTAAAGATATCTACGTTGAAGATGGCATTTCAAAGCTGAAAGATTGTAGTTTTTTGTGCAAAAATATAAATTCACACAATCAATACCCCTGAAAAATAACACGGTGCTGAAAATACGTATATTTTAGTGATTTTTTGTGATTTTTAACTGACTGCAGTGTCTCGACTATTGATTAGCAATCAATACAGCTAATATCTCTCAGAGATCAAGTGCACATATCGTGGAAGAAATAAAACCTACAATTGATTCGTTCGGTCTACTCTTTATAAAAAAAATCTCTGCTTGAAATTTTGAAATTTTAAAAAATCGCATTAATTAGGCTATAATATGAATGTGTTGGCTACGAGATAAAAATATGAAACTTACAGGATATTTAGTTCTTACCTTGAACTTCAAAAACCTGTAATGCTCGTTTTGTTATTTTCATCCTTTGTGAGTGTACAGGTAGTTTAAAAGAAATAAAGAGTCAGTTAAAAACCACAAAAAATCAGTAAAATACACGTATTTTCAGCACCGTGTTATTTTTCGGGGGTATTGATTGTGTGAATTTATATTCTTTGCACAAAATCTACTATCTTTCAGCTTTGTAATGCCATCTTGAACGTGTAGATATCTTTAAGAGAAAAATGTTTACAGCTAAAAATATTAAAGCATAAAAATTACGTTTTTTAAATGCTTTAATTCGGGCAGGCGGAAACTGATGCATGCGAAAATTAAATGATGATGGATTTCCTTCTTTGGAACCCTAAAGAAGATTCTCGCAAAGTTTGAGCAAAATCTAAAATAAGCTGGCATTACCGATTAGACGATTTCATATGGAATGACTCGGATTCTTTCATATCCATAGCGACATACAAAAACTTTTGTTAATTTAGAAAATTTCTAAACATTCTACATCCCTTGGTGAAATTAATGCTATAATAAAATCTTGAGCATTTATATGAAGAAGCAGTGGAAGAAGTGGAAAATAGTGATCAACCCCTAGCGATGTTGTTTTAAAATCTGCAAGGAAGGCTAGATATTCCATGAGAAGAAAATTACAGGCGTGTCGGAAATAGTGCTGAAAGTGCAGCAGCTGGTACTGAAGAGGAGTTTGCAAATATTGTCAATAGTTTCGACAAAGATACCCTGGGAAGGTCTGCAGAAAAAGTTGTTGTTTATAACATCTTTGGAACTTCTTTGGCAATGTGAAGAAGGGACACATTATCTAATAAATTTTTTAAAGAAAAAATTAGTAATGATGGCTCTCCCTCTGACAAATTTTTTCACTAACTGCACAAGGTGGGGCTAAGGCACTCTCAACAAACAAGTGGCTTATTGAAAATAAAGAGGATCCTAATTTATATCCTATTAAGGAAAGCCAGACAAGCTTTCAATATCTTTCCCTTGAAACAGATTTAAATACGATTTATATATAACAATTATAGAGGACTACACGACGCAATAGAAAAATTGCAAAATACTTTGTTGTCGTTAGTGGAATCGCTGCAAATAGTGGACGACGTAAATACACAGCTACAGACTATAAATGACGCAAAAAATAAGCCCGTTATTGAAAAATTCGAGAGTGTATTACGGAAAGATCCTGATTTTACCAAATTAGGACAAATTTGTGATGGTGCATCTACAGCTGAGTTAAGTGAGTTCACAGAGTGTTTTACTTATGCCTGTATTACTTCCGTAGATGTCGAACGGTCTTTTTAAAAATACAAACATATTTTTTCACCACAGCGAACATCGCTTACTGAGACAACTGTAGAAACATATCTGATGCTACACAGTTATTATAGAAGTGCTCCAGTTTGTGATAACCACAACCAAGCTACTTCATAAATCTGTTTAAGAAGGTGAGTTTTGTACATATTTTTATAAAGTGTACCAGTATTAATAAAATTTATTTCCATTTATTTTATTTATTTATTTATTATTAATTATCACTTAGATGTACAATGTACATGTGTGAACGTCATTTAACAGTTTAATAATAATGTGCAGCACTAAGCTTGCAAAATATAAGGAAATACATAAAAAAGAATTTAAAGCGAACGAAATAGTACAAAAACATACATCACAATATATAAAATATTTTTGTTTTTATTATTGTACTTATTCAAGTATTATGATATGATGCATACCCAGTACGTCTCTGTAGGATTAATGACCTTGGCCAGGCTTATTCATATGTGAAAGTAGTCAAAATAGTTCTTAGAATTTTCATTAGCCAATTTTTGACACGTTACAGGTGAATTGAATAGTTGGGGATATATGGGTCATTAATCTAGTGCCTTTTAATTTGATTTTGCAAATGGCTAGATCCCATCAATCTCAGTTCTTGGTTGGTTGCTTTAAAATTCTCAATTTTGACCTCTTTCTATTATTAAATATGATTTGAACGAAACAAGTACTCAGCAGGCAAATACCCCGACCTGCATTGGATTATACCTTGAAATCATGATAGATCGGTAGCCAATATCATTTATCAATTCCAAACCAGACATAGACCGGTTTCGAACTTATTAGTTCTCCTCAGTATGCCATAGGTTATGGAAGAGACAAATGATAGTGGCCAACCTGCTTAGTCATATACTGACTATAAGGTAAATTGAGTAGTGGTGAGAGGTATGTGAAACTTATCATATGGTCCAAATGCTACTATCCGACCGACATCATAGATGTCTCTGTGGCGGATGGCGACTTGCGAAGCAAGTACCAAGAGCGGCGGCCTCTAGCCCAGGTGGACTAAACTACTGTTATTAAATATGATTTGAACGAAACAACTACTCAGCGGGCAAATACCCCGACCTGCATTGGATTATACCTTCAAATCATGATAGATCGGTAGCCAATATCATTTGTCAATTCCAAACCAGGCATAGACCGGTTTCGAACTTATTAGTTCTCCTCAGTATGCCATAGGTTATGGAACACCTGGCTAGAGGTCGCCGCTCTCGGTACTTGCTTCGCAAGTCACAATCCGCCACAGAGACATCTATGATGTCGGTCGGATAGTAGCATTTGGACCATATGAAAAGTTTCACATACCTCACACCACTACCTCTTTCTCTTTTTATTTTTAATTTATGACGTGATGCGAAACAAACAAATAATCAATTTCCGTTACCAATAAATATTGAGTAATACAGGGTGTTTCAGAAGTAACACGAAATCCCCTAGTTCTCCATCATCCAGTATAAATTTTCTACTGGGTGATGCTCTTTGAGACCTGATTTTCAAGCAATAGACTGTTTTAGTGTGACGTCACCTAATATTGCCACCTATGTATTGTTGCCTACTCGTCACACTGGAAAAGTGATCCTTAATGCAAATGTCTATAAAAGCGTAATTTTCGGAGGTTGGACACAGCGTAGAATTTTATTTTATTTCTCCATCGTAACAAATAATTAAGAACTTTCCATTACCATTTACCATGGTACAAGGCATGTGAAAATATATACAATTATAACTAGAGTTGGCAAAAATGCGCCGCAGGATATAGGCATACGCATTATAATAAATGTAATAAAAGAAATTAACTAGTAATAAAAGCAATAAACTATTACCATTTATAACAATGTATGCACAACTTACCCTCTTAATTAGCTTGGTTATCACAAACTGGAAAAGATCTGTAAAAACTTTGCAGCATCATGTATGTTTCTATGTTTGTCTACGCAAGAAATGTTCGATGAATGTGAAAAAATATGCTTGTATTTTGACAACTCTACCATTTGACATTTATTGATGTAATACAAGCATACTTAAAATAGTCTTTGAACTCAATTAACGGATCTGCAGATGCACCATCAGTGCCATCACAAATTTGTCTTAATCTGGTAAAACCGGTGTCTTGCTTTAACACACGTGCGAACTTTTCTCCAACGGATTCATTTTTGGCGTCACCTATAGAGTGTAGCAGTCGATTTAGTTCGTCCACTATTTGCAGTGACTCCGCCAGCGACAACGCACCGTTTTGTAAATTTTGTATGGCGTGACGCAACCCTTTACAGTTCTTGTGAATAGTTTTTAAAGTTGTTTCAACATCTTCAAATTTTATCTGGCTTTCCTTAATAGCTGCAGCCTTGTCTTGATTGAATTGTGGCATCACAGCTATTCAGTATAATAAAAAACTGCCTTCAGCCATGTTCTTCAACGTGTAAGAATCGGCTGTGGTGGTTCGGAAATACCGGGACACTTGCTATGAAATGCGCGAAGACGCTTAGGAGATTTAAGAAACACTTTTTTTGTACTTGCTATTAATGCGTCTACCTCTGGGAAACCTTGTCGAATATTTTCTGCCACAAGATGTAAAGCATGCACTTTACACGTGACATATACCAACCTACATCTGTTTTCTTGAAGAAAACGGCCTATCTAACGTATTGTCGCGGCACCATCGGTCACAAACAGCAACACTTGACTTTTAGACATGCCAAATTTTTCTAACGCCTCCAGCACCACCCGCGTAATTGTTTGGCTAGTACACTCAGTTAGTGTTTTGCTGGCTAGTAACAGTGGAAATGTCGGTTTAAGAGGGTCCAGTACACGTACTATAACATCTAAAATAGATTTTTTTACAATCTGTCGTCTTGTCAACACATAACCACAGTCGTGTAATTTTTAGTACACATTTGATCTTATTTACAATGTCTTCGCTTACAGTTGGTACATAGTTACGCAACGTTGTGCAGCTTGGTAACACCACCTTGGGATTGTAGTTATTCCAGAATTCCTGAAATGGTTGTTTATCGAGTATATGCAGTGGAACATCACAGGCAATCAGCATTAAGAGTAAATAGAACATAAACTGTGTTGTCGAGGGCACGCCATTATTCTTAGTTTTATGTTGCACAGAATTTACGTGACGTTTACAATGACGTTTGTCCCAGCACATCAGATCTGTCTCGCACACGTTACAAATTATTATAGCATCATTGTAGAATAAATCCCGGAATTCACTAATAAATTTATTCACTTTGTCAGCGTATGGCTGTTTTTTACCCTTGGGCAAGTCTGACATACTTTATTATTAAATTAATATCAAGAATGATATACAACAAATAAAATTATCAATAATACAACGGAGAGGAATAAATTACGTTGTACACACTACGAGGCATAAGAATAGACTAAAATCGAATGTCAGACTTTGCTAAAATAGTAAACAAATCTCGCTTACGTATTTGGGATTTTTCAACTTGGCACCGCCCGTGACTTGCGGACCGATTTGCCAACTCTAATTATAACGCATTACAGAGACTTTTATTATTAATACAATAAATTAATATTAAAATATCAAAAACGGATGAAATATCCTCCAATAGGATTAAAGTCAATAGCTGCTAACTTCATCATCCACGTTTGTGTCACGTTTTATAATCTAACTTGCGTAGATCCAAGTTCAAGTGTTGTATTATCGATGATTTAAATATACGTTTTAGTGTTTATTTTGAACTATAGGTTTATACATGATTTGCTCCAGAGTGTGATCATACTAATAAAAAGGGATATAAAATGTTTAATTTTCCAATGGATACCAAATTAAAAGAAGAATTTTCTTCTTTCCGTATGATTTTACTTTGTAGAAGTTAAATGTCACTAATACAACTGGTTTTAACATTTTATTGTATAGGTAGGTATATTATTTATTCTTTATACTGAAGAAGTGAACTAGAAATCATTTTAAATCGAAAAACCGGTAAGGTTAAAAAATATCTTAATTACCTACCTGTAGGATATTATTCAAATAATCCAAACACAATTTAAGTTATTTTATAAAACGAAAAGAGGTTATAAACTATGTCAACAACTTGATAGCTATAAATTAATCGATATGTGCAATTTGATTTTCACAGATCGTAATTCCTATGGGTGAATACTAAATCCGTTTTTAATAATTTATTAAATAAATAAAAGAGTTTTTCTAATGTGTTGACCATTGTACATAATCTGTGTGTGTAATTTATCTACTGTGTCATAACAGCAGCACATAGGTTGCATAATTATGTGATGTCACATCAAATTGCATTTCGAAAGTTTAAAAACACAGTTTGGAAAAATTATTCAATAGTTTACAAAATTGAAAATATCTGCTAATATATCTGAGAAAAAGTTATAAACAACTTTTTCTGTTTAATAAATTTGCTACAATGATATCTGTGTTTTTTTTATCGGTCGCACAGTGGACGGAAACGCCGAAAAGCTTACCAAAATATAAAGGCATTGTGAGCTATTTTACTGAAATTGTGCATACAGGGGTTTCTGTGTCGCTGATCAATAATCCGAAGTTGAATTTTGAAAAAAACAAAATGGCGGCCATGAAATCCCCCCAAAACATATCAAAAATCGCCAATTATCGTTGCATTTTTACAAAACTTTGTATACAGTTTTTTTGGCTCGCTGATGAAGAATCCCATATAGAATTTCAAAAAAATTACGGTCAAAAATATATACATAGGTCAAAAATTATTACTGAATTGAAGCGAATTCATGTGTTTCATTTGTTTCGGGAAAATTAGGATCTGGGGAATGGAATAAAAATGTGTAATGACTTTGAAAATTAATTTTATTCAATTACTATCTGAATTACATTCATCGTCCTCTTCGTTGTTTTCACTGTGTAATACACAATTTGTATCGACTTCCGCAACGGAGAGTGGATCCAGCAATTCTATCGCATCAGGAGACAATGAATGCAATTTTTTCTTAGGGAGTTTTCGCAAACTAGAAATAATTGAATCTGAAGTTATTAAAAGCCTGCGAAAAACGTCCTCTACGTTTTTTGTCGGTCACATTTCCTTGCAAAATTTTCTCGAAATTTTTTAATATCCTTATTGCAAGACTCTTGTGCTTCTTCTGACATTTGACCAATCGGAAGCATCAATGAGTTAATAATTTGATGGCCATGAATTAGAATTTTATGCGCAGTAGTTGGCATGCAAAACCATGGGTAAGTGTCGACAAATATTCGTGCGGTTTCCTCAGTATATTTTTGAAATTTCTGCACGAATGTGCATGCATCCGTGCATTCGCGCACAATTTGGTCAATATCTCGCAAAGATGCAAAAATATGCAGCTAATTTTTTATACACTTTCGAAAAAATGTTCATTGAACACATTCCAATAAGTTTCAAGACCAACCATCACCAACCGCGTAACTTATGGCTTTTTTTGTGGAGTTTATGAATCGTTGCATGTACAAAAATGCACTCCACTTCGATAATTATTTACTAATTACCATATAAATAAACTGATCTGATACTGAGACATTTTAATTGTACTTACTTTCTGATGCAGAATCCATTTTTATGACAAAGAAAACTGCACTTTGAGAATTTTTACGCTGCAGACAATATTTATCGATTTTTGAAGCGTTGCGAGCTGCCGAAGTGACGCGCTGCACGGTCGCACAATAAGTAATTTCCTCGCTCAGGTAGTGAACCCAGACCGGTATTAACGGTCGTTTCTAATGGTAGGGGTACCACTACAACGATTTAAACCGTTTCCATTTCAAAAAAAAATCTTCATTTTTTTAATTTTGGCCAGCTTTTTGGCGTTTCCGTCCACTGTGGGTCGTGCCGTTTAGGAGCGGATCAATTTTGAAATTTCGTGAAATTTTCTGACGTGTAAACTATTACTTACTAAACTTTCAATTAGATATCTCAAATACGTGTACATAAATTCCAAACATTTCCATGTGAAATGAAAGAGCATTCCATTCAAAATAAAAAAGTTTTATGCCATTTTAAGGATTAAAAATCTCTACATTTAATTATCATTTCAATAAATAGAACTGTTTCCATAATAGTCTTAAAGAAGTAATTTTTCATGTATTTTAATTTGTATTTTCCATATTCCTTTAAAAATATAGCAAGGCAATAAAAACCTATATATATTGGTTTCCTCTAATCAGTATTCAGTTGTTTACCGCGATATCAAACTCCCATTGTTTATAAAAGTTTCCAAACTACTTCGAAAGTTCCGTAATAAGGTATCGATTTTGTACTTTGTAGAAAGTTCTATCTGACGCTGACTTGAAGGCACATATTTTATTGTTTCTTACAGTGAAAATATGGCGGGCAGGCAGAAGAAGCAAAGTCACTCTATTGAAAATCTACTGGAGATTCGGCCTTCCACGTCTAAAGAAAAATCTACCAGCTATGTTAGAAAAAGCAGTTCTTCATATAAGGTAAGTTTTAATTCATTCTTGATGCATTTAAAAAAATTTAATTTGGCCGATGCTTGAGGTCTTATCAATCAGATTTTTTCTGAGAATGGCGTAATCTGATGAAACAAAACTTGGAAACTAATATAGTTGTACGATTGCAACTTTCATCTTAAAGAGTCAAAGCCATAAAGAATGTTATTCGATTCAATTGTCAGCGGTACTCAAACAGTATGATACAATTTATAACACTCTTCGAAATTCCACGCAGGTCAGCTGTTCGCTGTTGTACTGCTCGAACAAGTAACAAGGGTCCACCATTTCTTTTTTTTGCTGGTGAAGTAATATTGCACATTTATTATAAACTGACGTTCTTCTTGAGAAATGTTTTCCTTTCGCTTGATTCATGATTTAAGGCTACCATCTTCTGGTAGAGTGGTTGTTAGTTACCAAACAGATTTATATTAATTATTACTTCTCTAAATTTGCAAAAATACTGATCATATAGTATATTCTCATAACTGTTCTGCAAAAATTGATAAATAGTAACTACTATTTTACTGGTTTAACAATTTTATTCTCAAATTTTTCTGTTCGGTAACTTTACCAGGAGGTGGATATACCGGCCTAAATATGAATATTTTCGAATAAACAAATTCATGGTTAGCACACGTGTTACCATTTCGGCTACTCTAAGTAAATTCGTAAGGAACACGTAAAATGAGGAATTTATTTATAAGTTTTTCGGCAAGTCTGTATTATTTTTTTATAACTTTAGGTCTTGTTCAGTTTACGTAATTAGATTTTCCATATAAGGGACGCAAGATTTTACCTGCTCAAAATCTTTTCTAGTAAAAAATAAGTAATTTTAATAATGTCATTTCATGATTCTAATTTGTAATATTTATTTTAGGAATAATAGAAAACACAAAATAAATAGTTGAACGAATTTCAAAATAAAAGCACATTCTCTGTCCAATCCTATGCTACAATCATCCAACAAAGTAGTTGTAAGTAACTCGCATATGCGTTTACCTATACACGAGTGGTGTGCTAACAATGACTCGGATAAAATTATATTTTGTTTTGACTCTTTAGAAAGAAAGTTGCAAACTTACACCGACTCGACTATACAATGGAATCCGTTTCTAACGATATTAAAATATGTCATTGTGTGCATAGTACCTAAGACACGATAGTGACTACTTTGTCTGATTGTAATTATTCAAAATAAAGTAATCACATTCGAAATCCATTTACAGTGTATTCCGTTCATACAATTCCATACATACCCAAAGGGCATTCGTGTATTTCACTCCTTCCAAGATCGTTGGGATAATTCCTCTTATGGAATAAAGTCCAATAAATATTTGGAAAAATATCTCCAAAAATAACTGGCACCTTTAAAAAAACAGATAGGTAGTCCAGTAATTCGAAAATCAAAAAAGATATATAAAAAAGTCTGAATAGAAAATGATCTGCATGAAATGGTCGAATTATCTGAAAATGGATGTTTTTCTTACATAGATGTACGTTATTCCAAGTAGCAAATTTGGACACAATTTCTAAAAAGATTTGGTAAGGGGAACAGTTTTGTAACTGTTTCGATTTTTATGGGAGATACAGCGCAGCGGTTTACATACATTTCCAACATTTTTCAGAAATTAGTACCGATTCTTAAACTTTTATACATAGTACAACAATATTATGGAACAGTTTAGTAACTGCTTCCACTTTTAAGTATAATTTTTTTTTCGGAACAAGTATTTAAAGACATTTTCGAAACATACTGCAGCATCTGTCACCTCATTTCCAACTGTAAACTTTTGCTGATACCTTATTGAAATTGTATAAAGCACATCCTTATGTATCCAAATGTTTCCAAACTGTTTCCATTTATTTTCTATGTTTATAGAGTTATTATAACCTCATTTTTTACAAGTACTGTTATTATTACTTACTATAGAAAATACCTATTAGAGTTTAGAGATACAAAATGGGAAAAACCAAACAATTTAAATATTCTTCTTGATACAGTATACAGGAGATGTGAAACCAACAATGGTTTTAAAAGAAGAACACTCTCAGAGAATACGGCGAAAATAGAGAATATCCTATTTCGATAGAAAATATTGAGGAAAGTAAAAAGTTGTAATGAAAAATACTTGAGGTATATAGTGATGATAGAGATACTTTCTTTTCAGATCATGAATTTCTTAATGATTATATTAAGAAATCACGTTTCAGACATTTCGAAACTTTCCGACACATAGAAGATATTGTTTTTGTTAGAAACATTTCTTAAAATAGTTTCGAAACAAGTTTCTTCTCATAAAATATTATTTAAATTTTTGAAACATATGCATAACTGTTTCTGTACGCCATTTTGGTTGCGAGTGTTGGACCATTATGGGGAATCTTCTTTTAAAATAAAAGCGTTGATTAGGTAAAGACTTAATATTGATAAAAATTACGAAAAAGAAATATAGTTTGATGTTCGGATTGCGTTACTAATCATTATCAAAAAAATAATTATGAAAAAAAAAATTTAAAAAAAAAAGTTTAAATTAAAAACGTTTATAATTATAAGGAGCACTTAAAATATTGATATATCTCCTCAAATTAATCGATAACATTTTCTACATATACGTTTTTTCAGGCAAGACATCTGCTAAAAGTTACATCGTAGTTTTTACGCTATTCCAAATATTTTCTTACACCTTAATAAATTGTTTCCATATAGCAAGGTAATAAAGATGCTCACAATATTGAAATATTCTTACTAGGCATGAAAGATAATAAAACTTTCCGAAACAGATTGCACACATTTCGTTCCTAACAATGTTAGTTGCAAAAACATTAATCAGTACAAAATATAATGAAGTATCGATACATTTGCGAAATTGTGTACAAAGCAGCAAGCTACAAATTTGAAACATGTTTCTCTTTATTTTCGAACCCAGCAAAGAAGCGCACTGTGGCGTCACAATAGAAACACGTACTGTATAACCATATGAAATTATGTATCGAAAATTTATCGCAACATGACGGAAACAGCTCCCATTTTAGACATGGTAACAGGCACACTTTGTTTGAAACGTTTGCGAAAATGTTCCTGAAAATGCTACTTGGGATATTTATAGTCGGGTCAGTTAATAATTTAGAGCTATTCTTGAAAAACGATTTAATCTGTAAATATCATGTCCCATAACAATTCGAGGGAGGTATATGTCAGTAATATCTGGTGGATTTAGGTTATATCATATCTCAATCTTGGTGCATGGAACATAAGAAAAAATTGTGGAAAAAAATTGCAAAATTGCGCAGTACGCCCAGATTATTAGACCATTTATAAAATATTTCCAAACATTTTTTTTTGCAAATATTTTACTAATGATCTAGAGGTAATCTGGACTTGCTGCTCAACTTTTTTTCTCAATTTTTTTTTGCAAAGTCTCCTCATTCAGTACTGATAGTGATGCTTTAAAATATTGCTTGGGTTCCATGCTCCAATATTGAGATATGGTATAACCTAAGTCCACTAGACGGTACTGGTATGTATAGACCCGGTTTGGCGTCTCTATTGAAAGAATTTACAGAATTAAGTAATTCTTTTAATCCTTCCAACGATTCATTTAAATGAAATAGTAACATTTTTGTGTATTCTTTTTGAATTAAATCAATTTTTGGAAAAAAAAGCTTTGAAAAATATACAAAATGCCTAATGTTAAAAACAGACAAAGCTGCAGTTTTTTCTAATAAAAACAAATGCCTGTAAAGCGTTCGAAGCGTCCCCCAATTTTATAAAAAAAATTTAGAAATTGTATAGCGGTTATAAAATTACATAAACTGCTCTAAATATCTAAAGTATATTATTAATTTGAGGAAGATATTGATACATTTGTTATATCATTATATTTCACTTTCTTTCATGAACTTCTTTCTACTTTAACAGGGTAAAAATATACACATAATTAGTTTTAAAAAAATCATAGTTCCAATCGCGGCCGAAAGTACGAGGTCCGGGGTCCTTGTCTGTATGTAATATTATTATTTAAACATTTAGAAGAAGGAAGAGTGAAATGATATTGCTTTTCGAAGAATTGACGAATAGATTTCACACTCGTGTCAAAAAGTTACAATTTAATAAATATTGCTGTTATAATGATTAAATGAATTGTATATGAGAAAATTATTGTTTGGGAGGATTATTTTTTAAAAGTCTACCCAAATAAAAATATCAATGCAAGAAGAGTTTAGAAAAATAAGTCATCTAATAACCTGATTTTAAATCGATTGCTGGACCAAATTTTACTGGAAAATAAAAGCATTCTTTGATGGATTTTACAGCAGGTTAATTTTAAAAATAACATCTAACAAGTGTCGTCCACCATTAGCTATACACTGGCATATTCGAGGCAACACGTTTGCCATGACCGCAGTTAAAAGTGTCGTTTATTTTCGTTAATTACGTCCTTTAAATATTGAATTGTGACAGGCTTTGTTAGATAAACTAGCTTTTTTACGTAGCCCCAGAAGAAGAAACCTAGGCTGAATTATGCAGGCCATAGGAAGGTGCCAATCATGTCACAACATCTTGCTTCTGTAACTGCAACGGCTCTGTCGTTATTATCCTTAAACAAAAATGGCCCGATAATTTAATTTACGAATATTCCGAATCAAACTGTAACACATTGAGGATGCGACGGGCCTTCATTAATAACTCGAGCCCAAATTCTTACATTATGGGTAATCGTGAATTTATTTAAATGAAAATGGGAATCATCACTTATAATCAAAATAAATCGGTCATCTTCATTAACGCCTTTAAGCAATTTTTATGCATACCTAAGGCAGTAGTTGATGCATGATTTGCAATTTAACAATTAAGGTTTGTTCGTCGTTTTAATGATTTCTGATGACTTCTCATAATACTTTCCCGTACATGCTGATTATTGTAATCTGACCTAGCTGCTCTCGAATGACCTGGTCTCAATAAATTCTGTAAAACACCAGTGTCCCCAAATCTGGCTACACACCTTCGTATAACTTGATAAGTTAGAGACATTCGTTGTCGCCTAAATTCTCACCGAGCTACCACAAAGGAATTTCCATTCTTAAAGCGTAATACAACAGCAAGTTCCCTATCTTGCAACTTCACTTATCTATCACACCGAAACTACCACCACCACCAGCAACAAGATTTAATTTAATCAAACAACCACTTTCATACCGCGACAGAAATAACACCACATGAAATTACAACCCCCTTTATCCCTGAAGGTCTGAAATGACTTTGTGTGGGAGAGAGCTACACATTTAGAGACAATGGACACACACCCAATATCCGAGTATACTACGATTAATCTTTCTCACAGAAAAATCCCAGTTCCTCGACCGGGAATCGAACCCGGGTCCCCGAGGTTTCGAGGCAAGTACGTTACCTCTAGACCACGGAGCCATAATGTCAATAAAAGAAAACAGGTTACTAAATTTGACGGACTCTTTACAAAATGTTTTAAGGTGTACATTTTTTAAGAATCACCCATCATGATTTTAAATGTTGACTTGTCGATTTTGGATCATAAATGAGTTTAATAGTAATTTGTACAAAGCAGTAGTATACTATTAAAAAATATTCAACAGTTCAGTCGACCACTAAATTTAATTTAGGATTAAATAGAACACCAGAATCTTGACGTAGTTTTTTACGAAACACCAAAACACCATATACTGCAGTTGACGCGAGTTTCGTAAAGTTGGCATCTGGAGGTGATTAAAACTAATCTTATGCTAACAATGTATCCCATTTTTAACCTAAAGTAATCTCACGGTTCGGTGAATCGTGACCCACTAACCAACAAAGCGGGCTATTTGGGATTGGCCCTCTGTCACTATACATACTATTTTTACACTTTACGATTTCCAAGCTTTCAAATGCATCCAGCTGTCTAGTATTTGTTACATTCCTAATTAATCTTAAATTGGTAATATCTATTTTATGGTTGTTCTCAAACACATGTTGGGCAACGCTCGACTTATCTGTTCTACTATATTTGAGATGGGCCATATGCTCTTAGAATCTAGATTGAATTGATCGTCTGGTTTGTCCAACATACTTTTGATTACAATCCTTATAGCTAATTTCGTAAATCCCCGACTTTTCGTTTGTTTCAATTGTCTTTTAGATATCTTTTAGACTGCCTAAAAGTTGTTGTAGATATTTCCCGATGACTGAAACACTGTCATACATCTTTAAATATCTTACCAATATCACGGGGTGATATCGAGGATCGAATGCAATCGATACAAATTTCATATTTTCTCTTTCATTTTGAAAGGTGGAAGAATTTCGAAGCGACTTTAAATTTTCGCAGCTATATGCCTTTTCTTTTTCAAACCTCTCCTTATACAGGGGGAAGCTCAATAGACGATGGACTAGAAAATTAAAACTAGCCATTTTGTGTTGAGCACAATTTTAAAAGTCCTTAGGAATATATCTTATAGTACTGGCATATTTTCTATATAAGTCAAATTCTAACTTATTTTCACTATTTATAATTACTAATTACATCTCAAAATGGTAGTTGTTCAGAGTTGTCAATTTCATATGTGAATTTAACTGACGCGAAACGACTGTTTAATTTAGAAACAATGTTATCAATATCAGAGACTTTTATACAAACACTGCAAAATATCATCCACATACCTAAACCAAACCCTGGGGAAATACTCGAAATCTTCTTTTCCTTCTGTCTCGAATCTGTTTATGAAGAGACTGGCAATGAATGATGACAAAGAGTCACACATTGCTGCTCCCTCATGTTTGAGGAAATTATCAATGAATCGAAAGTAACTTTGTTTCATGCAAAGTTTCGTGAGTTGAAGATATTCTTTTACTACATCTTGATTGAGATTGTTTAATTCGAATGGATCCTTAAGGTAGTCCAAGGGTTGCCTTTTATATTTCGGGAATAGAGAACAAAAAAAGAAATTAATCATTGTAAATGGCTTTATTGTTTTTCAAAATATTCTCCATGAAGATCAATACACTTCTGCATGCGCTTGAACCAATTTTCGAAGCACTTTTTCCACTCCGATTGAGGTACCTCCAAAACATGCATTTTGAACGCATCAACCGTTTCTTCAGGTGTCGAAAAACGTTGACCTCTTAATTTATTTTTGATGTGCGGGAATAAAAAAGTCATTGCGTGCCAAATCAGGGCTGTACGGCGGATGACTCATCAATTCGACTTTTTGAGTTCTCAAAAAAGTCTCTTGTTTGAGCCAATGTGTGAGAGCTCGCATTGTCGTGGTGGAAAATGATGCGACTTCGGCGGTTGATTTCCCTTATTTTTCCGAAGACTTCTGGCAAACAAATGGTTGTGTACCATTCAGAATTGACCGTCCGACGTTGTTCTAATGGTACAGTTGCCACATGTCCGGTTTTTCCGAAAAAAACAGGCGACCATTTGCTTCGAAGTGCTTCGTGCGCGAACAACTTTTGTTGGATGTGGCTCGTCTTGAAAGACCCATACAGTCGACTGCTGTTTACTTTTAGGTTCATACGCATAGATCCATGATTCGTCACCTGTTACGATGTCATAGACGTGTTTTGAAGCACCGCGATTGTATTTATTGAGCATTTTTTTCGACCAATCGACACGAGCCTTTTTTTGAGCGATTGTCAAATTATGCGGGATCCAACGTGAACAAATTTTTTTGGTGGCCAAATGTTCATGCAATATTGAATGTATGCTAGTCCCACTAATGCCCAAGGATGTCTCAATCTCACGATAAGTCACATGACGATCTTGCAATATCAGTTCACGCACAGCATCAATGTTTTCTGGAACAACAACCGATTTTGGACGACCTTCACGAAATTCGTCACTGAGCGAACTACGGCCACGATTGAATTCCGTATACCACCGATATACAGTGGTTTTTGATGGTGCTTCATGGCCAAAAGTCGAATTAAGTTCATCGATGCACTGTTGTTGAGATAATCCACGTCGAAAGTTGTAAAAAAATGATCGCACGGAAATGTTCACGACTTAATTCCATTTGTTAGCCGAGATGAATTTGTCAAGTCACTGTAAACAACACAAATAGCGCCTGTACGTCGAAACTATGGAGTGTAGAGAAGGAGAAACGTCTCCGTGTTAAAAAAAATGTGATCGGATTTTCGATGGAAGAATAGGTGGCGCTGATTTACAGGAGGTATTCTACGTGATTTTGTTTTTACTATTTTTATTATTTTTTTTACGCTGTATAATTCTTTTCAACACCTACATAATATTATGTTTTCGTTAGTTTATAGAATCTGAAGCTAGTTTCAGAGATATAGTAAGTGTTTAACTTCAGACTCAATCCCATAATACGATCAGCGCCACATCTCATACCTTACAGAATTCAGACCACATTTTGAACGTACCGTCCATAAGAGACGTTCCTCCTTCTCTACACTCCATAGTCGAAACGTTCTGAGTACGTATACCGACAAAAAGTTTACGATAGGGACGTCGGTTGTTAGATGGCAGCACCAGGATCGTCCATTCCCGAAATATGAAAGACAACCCTCGTTAACATGACATATAAACAGAAAAATGAGGAGAATCAAATTATTTTAAAATATACAAGGTGTTCTATTAAAAAAAAACAAAGTAAAATGTCGTATTTTTTAAACATTATGCGCAATTGTTTCTGTTTTCTTAAAATTTGGATTCTGCAAACAGAATTAGGTAGGAAGGTCTCTGCACCTTTTTGATAACTTCATAAATAACCAAGTTATTCCAAAATGTGACCAGCACATAACTTTCTTATACCAGTATATATTATCCTGATCTAAAAAAATCATTCTATTTAATTCTTCACTTACCTCAATTAAATTCTAATAGCGTAACCTTGAAATGTTTTATTAAAATTTTTAAATAATTATCAACGTAATTCGATACTGTAAATAAGAATTCATGTCATATATTTTAAAAATTTCTTCTTATTGACATTGACATTTTTGTAACTAAATTAGACATTTCAAATGTCAAACTGTTAAATTTATCCTAACCCCATTTTATGAGGTCAAATGCATAAAAAATTTAAGTTTACATCAGCTTTATTGAAGCAATTGGAAAATATAGTTTATTGGCTTGATGTAGTAGACGTGATTTATAATCTTTCATCAAGAATATATGTAAAGGCAAAGACAAGAAAGTTTGGGTCCCGTGGACTTCCTTTCAGCTGGCCAATTTATATAATAGTTAATAAATTTGAAATTATTGGTAGTGTATCGACAAAAACGTAAACAGAATTTTATGTGGAATAATACGAGTATATCAATTCAGTTTGATTTTAGTGGTTCATATTTAATTATCCGTCATAGAAACTATAAAAAAAAATATTTTGAAAACAGCAGGCGTAACAATTAGGAAAAAAAAATTTGCAAAATGGCACACCCTTAAAATAATTTTTGCATTTTATTTTGTGGATATTCAATTTTTTCTTATTTATTTAGCAAGAACCTTGGGTTTATTATTAATTTTTTGGGTTCAGTTCTCATAAGGAATACATCATTATTTAATGGATATTGAGCTTAAACAGTACATTTTATTTTTGGGTTACTGATCATTTCCTTTTCTAGTGCCCGACCCTTCTTTGTATTTCCGTATCTCTAATATTTTCAAAAATTTGTGATTGAAAAAGTGTTTTTGTTTGTTGATTAATGAATCATATATTTTTCTAACGACGATCTACTAAGTTTCAAATGAATTACAATATAATATAGATATCATTTTATTTACTATCCACTCGGTGCACCAACGGAATATCTTTTCAGCGTAAGCCAATTAGTTGCTGTATTATATTTAAAAATGAATATATAAATTTCAATACGTGCATCATTTTCTGTAATTAAGCAGTTGTAAAATTTGTGGTAGGTATATACAGAACTATGTAATATGTAGGCGCTTAGAAGTAGGATACCTACTTTAGTTAAGAATTAGTTTTAGACACTGAACGCTAGAGGGAGAGACATATATCAATTTCAACTTCGAGATCGAATTATTATTATTAGTCCACAATATGTGAATTATCCACATACATTATGATTAAAATGTATTTTTATTTAATGGAAAATAATTGTATAATGATATATCATTGGAACAGAATGAAATTCATAGAAAAAAATTAATTCTGCGTACAAAATAATTTTACTGTTTGTTTTTGGAACTTGTCGGCGTTGCTGTGCATTTTGTTTAAATATTATAAATAAATAAATTATTTAATGAAATGGGTAAAGCGGTTATAGCTATTTACTCGTTAACGAAGGTCTATGGTTTGATTCCATCCTGGAGCAAGTTGGAGGTTTTATTTGTAATTTGTTTCCGACTAAGATGGGAGAGGGAATTGTCGATGTCCTAGATGTGGTTCGGACTCCACCACAGAGAACCTCTCTGTGGACTCCACAATAAACTGTAGCCCTTGCCTCTCTTTACATAACACAAAATCCTACAGTTTTCAAGGGGTTAAGTCAGTGTTTGAAACGCGGTTAAAAAAAATTCAAACATTTTAATTAAACAATTTTTTAGAAAGATTTTTCCTACAAAATGTTAGACGTTTTGCAATTTCATTATTTTGAACTTGTTCAGTTGTGATTGAAAAATTATCGCAGAAAAACATAGGATTCTCAACTCAACTTTATAGAGCTGAAATCTATTTTGTTTAGGTGACTTACAATCGATAGATCTTGATCAAAACTACAGAGTCTTACGGAATTCATTTCAATGAGGACTACCGATTTTAGGCTCACCAGTTGGTGCCACTGGTGAGTAAGGTAGCTGTCAAAAGTTATTGTTAGGTGCGGAATAAGTTTATAGGGCTGTATTATAATTATTTCGTACACCAGTAAATAAAAAAATTTGTTAATTATGCTTCAGTGTTGTGCAGTTCCATTTTGTTCGGAAACAATAGGCGGATATATGTTTCCGAGAGAAAAAAACTCGCCTAAAACAGTGGTTGGTAGCGATTCGCAGGGATAACTTTACTCCTTCGAAACATTCGCGTGTTTGTAAGAAACATTTTAATCCTGACGATTATGCGTTACCAATGGAGCCTACAACAGTAAATCGTAAATAATAATCATGCACATTCGTTGTTTTCATCATGCTCATGCTTGATATAACCTAACCTTAATGGCATAAGACACCTCTGATACATACAATAATTTCCCTGCTGAGCAAGTAAATAACTATTAATTCTTAGCCCAGCTTTTAAAGCATTTAGGTACATTCATCGACCTGTACCGTATATCACATATTTCATTAGAAGTATCACAATTTTTATAAAAATCACTAAAAATCCGCGTTAAAAAGTCATAATAAACATTAACGTTCAGTGACATTTGACATTTCTGTACCTTACCCTAACTAGCGCCTCTCGTGGTGAAATCAAGCGCGGTAGCCCTCAGATGACATTAACATATCTCCCGACAAACCTAAGATTTAATAAATTCCAATAAAATAAGTACCTAAGACACATTTAAACGGTTATTTTCTGTATTTTTGTTACAAATTGTACTCTTAAAGTTACTCTAGTGCCAGTCAGTAGTGCCCGAGTGTGGCTCTTTAAAAAAGATCTGGAGTAGTTTTTTATCATTCCCTTTTTCTGTATAGTTCTTCTATTTTATACCTGTCCTTGGGCGCATATGCTCTTGCTTGCCTTACTTTTAATTACAAAGTGCTGCAACAGAATGTCCGGAAGTCAAGTAGCCATTGTCGGGATGGCACAAAGCCGCTATTTGTCACTGATTCCACGACCGGTTCAATGAAGAGGGATGACGGATGAGGTTTTCGCACCCTTTCAGCCCCATCTTTGTACTTACGTACCACTCACCACCCTCATGACATAATTGCTGTTTGCTATTGATGTTTTATCCGAAACCGATTATTGAGAACTTGAATATATATTATGCTATACAGGGTGAGTCACTTCCCTGCGTCAAAGGACATTATATGAGAAAATATAAAGCAAACGTGAAAAATACAATAATGTTTTAGAAATAAGATTTTTTTTTATTTAATAAATTCTCAAAAATCAAAATTTTGTTCTATATTTACTCGTAATCTTTTACACTAATATTATTTTGAACAGAATTAAAAGTGAATAAGATTTACAGGAAACAACTATTCAGCGGACAAAAACCCCGACCTACGTAGAATTAAACCTGAAAGTCTTATTTGGTAGTTAAGATCATTTGTCAATTCCTCACAAGACAGACCAGCTTCGAACTTGTAATCTTCTCGTCAGTATGCCATAAGTAATGGAAAAGACAAATAATAATGTCAAACTAGGCTAGCCTAAAGCAGACTAAGCAACACAGACATAATGAGTGAGTGGTAAGTGTATACCTCTGGTGGTCAATGTTACTACGCATCAGAGCTGCGACCTCTAATCCTGGTGGGCTAAACTATATAGTTTAGCCCACCAGGGTTAGATGTCACAGCTGTTGGTACCTGCTTTGCAGTCACTAAGACATCAGTGAAGTCTGACGGGTAGTAGCATGACCACCAGAGGGATACAATTATAAAACTGGCCATAGAGAATAGACCAAACAATGCAGTTAGAACCCTTATACGATAATTAAAAAGCCACATGTTTATTTGAAACTGAAAGGTTATTTAGTTATCGTAATTATTAGTTTAGGAATACTAATTGTTGTACAGTTATTATGTTATGGCGATTCTATATAAAATAAAAGTATGGAGTTAAAAATTTGTAAAAATAATTTGCAGTTTAATTAAAAAGTCGATACACATTCTCAAAATCAAAATATAACGAGATTAATTTTACTGACCTAGTACATAGGTACATACATTTGCATTAAAAATTTTAAGCGTCTCTTTTTTTATTAAGTTTTACGTAGGCACTGGATATATATTTTTTTACAAATAAAACAAAATTTATATCCACATATTTGTTTCTTTTATTATTATGTGAATCCTACAAGATGGCTAACCTTATTTTAATCAGAAATTATTTTTCTAAAGTAAATTTCTAAAAGGTCATTAGTAATAAATGTACAAAATATATTTTTTTTATAATATAATCTACAAAATAGTAATAAATACTAGAAATATTACCCAAATAGATACCAAAGTGGAAATCTTCTCAATATTTAATTGAAGGTTAAATAAATTTGCCAACAGACACTTCTTAGGCTCGGTTTTTCAATCGTGGGTTAGTTAATCTCGCACTTTTAGAATTCGATTTTTTTTCAATTTCACATTTGTTTTGAAAGTGCTTATAGCAACAAATATTTTATGCATATGTTAACTTTTAGTTGAAGCGGTTTGTATTAGAATATTATCGATTTTTATGAAACTATAGTGTCAGTTAACCACCAACTTATAGTTAACGATAGTAAAACCTGGTCTTAATGATTTATAAATTTGTATCATACTAAGAGAAGTGAATAAGCTTTAATTACGATTGCCTATTAGTAAAAAACTGCCATCGCAGACCGGTTTCTGGTTTTTGTCTTCATCATTGTGAAATAGGTATTTACACAACGATAGCAAGAGAAATTTCAAAATTACTAGTCTCTGCATGAAAGCACAGTACTAATGAGTTGAGGTCAACTCCATCTATCAGTGTCAATCGCAATATAATACAAATTGAATCTACTCACAAAAGCATAATAAAAATTATAATACCAAAGTATTCTAACAGAGAGGGTAAAAGTTAATTTAAAAATAGTAATGAAAACTAAAAATAATACTTAAATCCTTTACAAGTGGACAATCGCAATTAAAATTTAATCATATCTCAAATTTATAAATCATTAAGAAGTGTGTGTTGGCTAATTTATTTAGTCTTCAATTATACAGGGTGTCCCAGCCTCGCGTCGGCCAAATGTCCTGGCTCTCTTATAAGAGATATCGAAAAATTTCAAAAACAGGATGATAGAGAGCTCAAAAGTACATAGTCTAAAAATATTTTGAAATATACAGGGTGATCCATTTAGGCGTGACGACATAAACTTATGTTTTTTTAAATGGAACACTATGTATATTATTACATATTTGAATTCCCCTTTTAAAGAAGACTCAAACGATATGCCACTTGATGGGTCTGCGATGGGTCGGTATCATGATATGGGTGAATTTGTACCAAAAACATGCCAACTTTGTGAGCTCACTGTGACATAATGGAAGAACATTTTGAGATCTAGATTATGTCAAAAATTGTCAAATACCCTGTAGTTTACGCTACTGTTATCGGATCTAACGAAATCGGTCATTTTATACCGGGTGAGTCAGGAAACACCAAAACTACTTTTTTCTCATTTTTTTCAAATGGAGCGCCCTGTATATTATGACACCAATGGAAAGCCCTTTGAAAGAGCTTTCCACTGATATAAAGGTTCAAGGGTATATCTATCATGGTTGCCAAGAATTTGATGGCATAGTGGCACAATTCGAGGTTTATTAAAAAATTACGCTCAATTTTCAATTGTTTTGTGAATTTTCGCTGAAATCGGCTCTTTTCAGTAAGACAATTTCAAAAATAATGATATCAACTTATCTGCACCATGATAGTTCTCTGCAGACAAAAAAAAATCAAGAAAAAGAGGAAACGAAAACTTTATTTGGAAAGAAACTGGGTGGAAGTACTGGAAATTAAACTAAATGTTCAAAAATGTTCCCATTCTCCCTGATACACAGCCGTAAACGATTTTCAGTTGTTATTCGAATATCGGCTAGTGTAACTATTGATACATTGCGAAATGTTGCAGCGATTCTTTCCTGCATATCCTCCCTGGTTGTGGGCCTCACCCTGTAGACCTCCTGCTTCACATAACCCCCCATAGGAAAAAAATCCAAAGGAGTTAGGTCTGGAGACTGTGCCGGCCATCTTATGGGTCCTCCACGACCAATCCATTGTTCCCCTCTCCAGTTAAAAATTATTTTACTATTCGATGGTTATGTGGGGGCACACCGTCATGCTGGAACCACATGGTCTCTCTAACGTCTTCATCTACATCTTGAAGCAGCCCCTCTAAATTCAAACGCAAGAAATTGTGATATCTTCGGCCATTTAATACCCCATCCTCAAAAAACCACGGTCCAATGACATAATTGTCTATTATACCACCCCATACATTAATTGACCATCGATTTTGGTGATCCACTTGCCTGACCCAGTGCGGGTTTTCAGTCGCATAATAATGCATGTTATAGCGATTTACTGTCCCATTACTGCGAAAGGTGGCTTCATCGGTAAATAAAACCTTTGATAAAAATTGGGCATCTTCGTTAATTTTATTTAGCATTATATTGCAGAAATTAATACGATTTTGAAAATCTTCCCCATAAAGGTCTTGGTGCAATTGAATGTGATAGGGGTGATATTTGTATTTATTGATGATACGATTTACAGAAGTTTTACTTACATCGGTTTGTTGTTCAATTTCACGACAACTTATGTGAGGATTCTCTTGCACATGAAGCAAAACTGTCAATTCGTGTTCTTCATGAGTTACAACCATGTTCCTCAATTTTCTTTTGATATAACACACATTACCAGTGTCCTCAAATCTTTCTTTCAAGTTTTTGAATGAGTTGGGATCAGGAGTTCGTCTCTCGAGGTATTTCATTCCATAAATCCTTGATGCCAATAAGCAATTCCTATCAGCTTCTCCCAAACAATATATCATATCAGTTAACTCTTGTTGGGTGAATTTCATTGTTACTCGTTCGTTTATACTAAGAAAAATATCAACACTCGAAATTTTACGACAATAAAGTGAACTATTGACAAGACTGGTACTTTTATGACAGGTACCTACTTGATTTTTTTTGAATTTATTTCGATAAATTGAAAGTTAGAAGCAATTTGAAATTCTCTACAATTTTTTTTATTTATTCTTTCGATTATAGTACGTGGAACAACAGCTTCCCAAACTTAACAAAAATTTTACTATCTGTCATTGAATTGAACATAAAAGTATTTTTTGGTCTTATTTTAGAAAAATGAATTACACCATTTTAAAGCTGAGAAAAAAATACTACAAAAAGCTACGTTTTATTAAGCACCGTTTTAAAATAATAAATCATTTCGCGACAAAATTACGTCGGGCTAGAAAAGACTTGTCATGACATGAATTTATACACGCATTTCAGAAAAAAAAATTAAATTTATCAGGCGTTGATTATTTTATACTTAAGTATTTTTCTGCACTGAAGTACGGTATTTTTCTCCGAGTATAAGAATAATTATTTTTGAAATTTTCTTACTGAAAAGCGCCGATTTCAGCGAAAATTCACAAAACAATTGAAAATTGAGCGTAATTTTTTAATAAACCTCGAATTGTGCCACTTTGCCATAAAATTCTTGGCACCCATGATAGATAGACCCTTGAACCTTTATATCAGTAGAAAGCTCTTTCAAAGGGCTTTCCTTTGGTGTCATAATATGAAAAAAATAAGAAAAAGTAGTTTTGGCGTTTCCTGACTCACCCGGTATAAAATGACCGATTTCGTTAGATCCGATAACAGTAGCATAAACTACAGGGTGTTTGACAATTTTTGACATAATCTAGATCTCAAAATGTCCTTCCGTTACGTCACAGTGAGTTCACAAAGTTGGCATGTTTTTGGCACAAACTCACCCATATCATGGTACCGACCCATCGCAGACCCATCAAGTGGCATATCGTTTGAGTCGTCTTTAAAAGGAGAATTCAAATATGTAATAATATACCTAGTGTTCCATTTAAAAAAACATAAGTTTATGTCGTCACGCCTAAATGGATCACCCTGTATATTTCAAAATATTTTTAGACTATGTACCTTTGCGCCCTCTATCACCCCGTTTTTGAAATTTTTCGATATCTCCTATAAGAGAGCCAGGACACTTGGCCGACGCGAGGCTGGGACACCCTGTATAAATTGAGAGGATTTCGACTTTGGTACCTAGTTAGGTATTATTTCTAATATTTATTATGGTTTTATAAATTAATTTTTACTATCTTTGTTGGAATACATTGGTATTATAATTTTTATTATACCTTCATGAGTTTTTTGTAATAGTTGATGTTCTCAACCAGTAATTGTTATTATGACGGATGATGAATCTAAATAAATATATAAATAAATAATAGAATAAATAGATGAATGAATGAACGAACGAATGAATGAATGAATGAACGAATGAATGATTAAATGAACGAATGAATGATAGAATGAATAAATGAATGATAGAATGAATGAATGAATGATAGAATGAATGAACGAATGAAAGAATGAATGAACGAATGAACGATTGAATGAAGGAATGAATGAATGAATGAATGAATGAATGAATGAATGAATGAATGAATGAATGAATGAATGAATGAATGAATGAATGAATGTGTGAATGAATGCATGAATGAATAAATAGAGAAATAAATAAATAAATAAATTAGAAAATAAATAAATAAATAAATTAGAAAATAAATAAATAAATAAATAAACACGTAAATAAATGAATGCATAAATAAGAAAATAAACAAAAGTAAATAAATATATATATTTTTGGTAGATATTAGAACTTTGCTATTATTTTAACGATTATATTAATGTAAAATTTTAGTTATTAATTTTTGTTATAATCAGAATTTTATGACCTAATATGAAATTAAGTAGAAATTTTTTTCATTACCAGAATATTATGCCACAGTTATTAAAATGCTAAAACTATTTTAAATATCCTACCGTTTGATAACTGTTAACAAATCAAAAATAAAAGCCTACTTTCACTCAATCTGCAAAATTTTAACCTTATAGGAGAAATAAAATATTCACTTCCTGTAACATTTTTATCAATGGATTGATATTTTAGTTTTCAGAAAAATAAAATTTATAATTTGAAATAACATAAGGTCAAGCTGATATATGTCTTAGTAGTCTGCTAACCCGCCATTCTTAGCCTTGTCTTCCTGTTATATTCAGAAGGCAAAGCCCGTTCCGCTTTCAGTCTCCTAGATCTAGCATACCTTCCTCTCTAGGCTAGCGATCACGTTATTGAATCATAGTACCTATAAAGTTTTGAAGTTGGCGGTGATAATAGAAGGAATGTACGCGTTCGGGCGGAAACCAACTAAGGCAAAGCTCCACCGGATTACAAATTCAAGATATTTATGTGAGTCTAGGTGGCCCGGGTTCTTCACCTCTATTGTTTACATCCTGTTGGGGACATCTTAAGATTTATACCTTCGCATAAGCTATTCGAATCCCACTGCTGATTAATGTACCTCGGTCGGACCTACTTATTATTGTATTAGCTACTTTAATTTATTATTTACCTAGGGGGCGAGACCATAAAGTGAAGAAGGTATTGGGGAATTTGTTCTTTTTTGTTTTCTTATATTTAAGGAAATATGATTCCTTTGGACTACGATGCATAAATGATAAATATATTTTGAATCTATGAATTTATTTTAAATACTATTGAGGTAATGTCTGTATGTTTATCCGCCTGCAGTGTCAGTCTTTATATGCGAGGATAACAAAAGAGTAAGATTTATAGGAAATTAATGAAATTTCATGTTTCGAAATCGGAAATTTTTATTATAGTTTTTGTAATATTAAAAATGATACGGATATACAAGTCACTTTGAAAACACCTCAAACTAAATGTTGGACTACATAAGCTAATGCTGCAAATAAATCGCTTTAATTTTTTTTAGGCTATATTGGCAAAGGAAAGGCCGCACTTCAATTTTGTAAATAGCAAGTTCTAATCGACATTTATCTATTTTAAGGTACCTTGGACCACTTTTAATTTATTTATCGCACCTCTTGCCGGTCAATGTATATGAAGACAGTAAAACTTTGAAGAAAATTTTTTTAATTGTTTTTTTAACGTCATTTGTATAATTTTTCTGTTTTGAATGAATTTGGACAAATATAGTGCTTGTCCAAATTTCATTAATAAATTAATACGCAAACAGCGTTCAAAAACGACTACACATTGAACAACTACTTTTACTTGAATAATAAAAGCATAAGATAAACAATAAAAATGAGGAACGTTAAAATAAATTAATATCTAGTTAGGCCACCTTGGGCTTGTAGATGGCTGCACATCTTCGTGGCATACTGTTATGACATTATTTACGATGTCCTGAGGAATGTTATCACACTCTTCTATGACGATATTTTCCAATTCTGTAATATTTTCAGCTGGAATAGTACGATTTCTTATACACCTTTTTAAATAGTCCCAAATGTGTTCAATAGGGTTGGTATCAGGCGGTGTAGCTGGCCAAACCATTCGATTTAGATTCTCCTCTAAGAAAAAAATATTAACCAGTTGAGCTCTCTTAAGTTTTACGTTATCGTTTACGTAGGTAAATTCTACTCCAAAAGTATCTGTGAGAGGTTGCTTCAAAATTAACGAACGTGTAAAATTGATTCCTATACCCACTATAAATCGCACCCCATATCATAGTAAGTGCACCAGACACGAATTCTATTATCGTCCGGAAATAAGGATATTCTAGATTCATCAGCAAAAACACAGAAACGTTATTCTTGCAATCCCCACTTAATGTAATCCCTGGCTCAAATCAACCTGTTTCTTTTATTGGCTAATAAAATTTTTATGGCGTGGGAAAGGTCTATGAGCTTTCAAATTAATTCGGTATAAATGCCTTTATATCGTGCTTCGCGAGATATTGAAGTTTTTTTTTAATATCCATTATTAAGAAAAATCCTCAATATCCTCGATATTGGAAGGGGTCGCGACATACACCAGTTACTAACTAACCATCTCTTTGTTGTTGTCGTTGTTCGTCTCCAACCAGAAAATCATAAAAAATCATAAAAATCAAAGTAGGCTTGAAATTTGCCATTCTAACATAATTTTAAATTCTAAACGACTTCTACCAACAATTTTTTCGATATCTCGTAAAGAAAAGGTAGTTTATCTACACAGAAAAGAAGTTTTTGGCCCCTGTCGAGTACTTCAAATAAGGGTCTGGCCATATAGTATGTGACGGCCATGATTTTCCGTTTGTACAGGTTGGGCAAATTTCGATGTTCGTATAGGGTAACTCGGTAACTCTAAGAGATACAAAAAATGGAAGATACACTCTCGATCTCTTTTTTTTGAGACAAATTCACTGGCAAAAACAAAAATTTGCTATCGTCTTTTGTTTTCGAGATAAATAAAAGTTCGATTTTTCGACTTTTAGACATATGTCAATATCTTGGGTGTTTGTAAAGTTATGAAAAACAACTTTTACATTCTTCAGGCACATTTTCTGAATAATACAATGGCGTAAAGAAAAAGGTGCAGTTTCGAGTTACGGCATAAAGTTGAATTTTTTTAAATGGAAATCATAGTTGGTTATGGTTTAGTTAAAAAGAAAATTTTTTTCTCTTTCAAACTATATATCATATGTGGGGTCGCTTTTGATGTGTAAGTATTTAATAACGAAAATAATCTTTTAGTAGATTACTTTTGCGTTTTTTTTATATTTATTCCATGTTTATCCGTTTGTCAGTAAATTGCATATTAATAATTTTGTTTACATCATAATTATACCCCATTTAATAGTAAAAGTGAAGATGTCTTACGAAAATTACGAGAAATATGATATGCTAGAATGCTTTATTCAAAGTAAATACAATTGTGATATTGCATCCGAAATATATTTCAATCGCTATCCAGAAAGAAGACAACCTAATTAAGCTATTTTTATGAGGTTAAAAGAAAATCTCATTAATTGTGGGTCTTTCAACAAGCTAAGACAAAAAAATTACAACATTGAAGATGCTGAAGAAACTTCTATAACTGTAATTGGAATGACGGTTGCAAATCCTTCAATTTCAAGTCGTCAAATTAAAGCTGATTCTGGGATTTCAAGATGTCGAACTTTGGGTATTTTAAAGACAAATTCAGGCCTTATATAATAAGGAAACAACTTCACCTGCAACTAACTGATCTTCAGCGATGGAGTTTTGTATATGGTATCGTCAAAAAAGTCAACAAGATCCATTTTTCTCTAGAAATGTAGTTTGGACAGATGAAGCCTACATTGGCAGTGCAGGAATTTTCAACAGGTATAACGAGCCCTATTGGTCTGATATGAACCCTCACCGTACCGTTGATATGCGATCTCAGACACTCTTTGGTTTTAGGTTTGATGTGCTCTACATGGCAATCGTGTTTTAACATATCACATATATCAAGAAAATCATAATGGCCAACGGTACTACGAAATATTAAACCAGAAAATTATTGAGGAATTTATGGACAATCTACCCTTGAGGCAAGCAATCAGTTATTCCAACAAGATGGTGCACCACCTAATAATATCAGGAGTGTTTCAGAAGTATTAAATACCAATTTTGGAAATAACTGAATGGAAAGTAACGGACGTGTGAGGTGGTTCTTCTTTTGGAACCACATTAAAGACAAATTATACAAGAAAACCAGTACCGACATAAATGTACTCAGACAAAATTATGAACTGTGTGAATTCAATTTCAAATCTTCATATTTATAATTTATATATCGAACATAATGGACATCAGTTTGAACATTTACTTTAATACGAATTTTTATTTTGTAATTGTAATGTATTATAAAATAAGATATAAATATCTGATTTTTTGGTCTTGGCTTGTTGAAGGACCCACAATTAATGAGATTTTATTTTAACCTCTTAAAATAGCTTTTCTAGGTTGTCTTTTTTCTGGAGAGCGATTGAAATATATTTCTGATGCAATATCACAATTGTTATTACTTTGAATAAATAAAAGCATTTTAGCTTTCACGTAATTTTCGTAAGACATCTTCACTTTTACGATTAAATGGGGTGTAATGACGGAAACAAAGTTATTAATATGCAATTTACTGACAGACGGATAAACAGTCATAGATATCACACGCCTACTTGGAATAAATATAAAAAAAAACGCAAAAAGTAATTTACTAAAAGATTATTTTCGCTGTTAAATACTTACACATCAAAAGCGACCCCACAGACGATATATAGTTTGAAAGAGAAAAAAATTTCCATTTTAACTAAACCATAGCAAATGATTCCCATTTAAAAAAAATACAACTTTATGCCAGAACTCGAAATTGTACCTTTCTTAAAAATATCCTCGACGCCACTGTATTATACAGAAAAAAGTGCCTGAAGAATGTAAAAGTTGTTTTTTCATAACTTTACAACAATCAAGATATTGACATGTGTCTTAAAGGTGAAAAATCGAACTTTTGTTTATCTGGAAAACAGAAGACGATAGCAAATTTTTGATTTCGCCAGCGAATGTGTATAAAAAAAAAGAGATAGAGAATGTGTTTTCCATTTTTTTTTGTATCTCTTACAGTTACCGAGTTAATTTTCCCACCCTGTACAATGGTTAACAGTCCAAGAAAATAATGTGAGAAGCTAACAATTAATTAGGTAGTGATTGCAAATATTTTGTAGTTGTTCAGAATTAAAAACTGAGTGTAATGATCCAAAGTTTCAGATTCGATCGACCGAACAAATATGCAAAGAAATTAAAAAACATTTTAAAAAAGGTGCGCTGCGATCCTTTCCCAAAATGCTGAGAGAACCATAACAGAATCGGCAAAATTATAGGACCAAAGTTGTAGAGGATAAAATTCTTAAAAAAAAAAAAGTCTACGACGGTATATATCTACCTTCTACAGTTTAGACGTCAGTCGCGCTCAAAGTTGTATAATCAAACCTCGTGGTGCGCGGGAGCAACTGTATTGACGCTCTTAGTTCTTTATGTAATTCATTATGTACATTTTGTAATTATTGAAACGAGTCCAAAAAAATCCATGGATGTTCTACGCTTTTGGAGAAGTTTTCCTCAATGAAAAAAATTTTTCCACCAGAAATTCAAATTTTGACAGCTCCACGAAAAAAAATCTCAATTTCAACGGGATTTCAACAGAATTGAAGTTAAGATATCTTGGAGATTATTTATCGTAAACCAATTTTGTGCAAAATAACGGTCTTTTAATAACGTAAATTTAATCCCTTGATATTTTATTGTAAAATCTATAGTTTGGCCGTAAAAAAATTCATAATTAAACAAAAGTACGATTTTCATCAATCCCTTACACGAAAAATATGTAATAATATAATAATTATCAAAAATTCTGTCAACTTGTTTGAAAACTTGGTAACAAAGGGTAATATAATATACTTCTTCCGGACTTTGTCCATTTTAATTTACATTTTTTTTTAAATAAACAATTGTTATAATCAATTTGAAAAAAAATCATGATTAAAGCCGCAAATCGTTTCTGTGTATCATGGTCGTAGAGTACAGATGTACTTACTGTCGCCGGCATTCACCTTGACCGCGAAACTATTTTTCCAGTTCAGTCTATTATTAGCTTTCGAGTTGTGTACACGTTTAGTCTCTTGGGCGTATTGCATATTGTTTTTGTGTTTTTATTTTATTTTTTTGTACTGTATTGTTGATATTAATTTAATAATAAAACATAGCAGATATATGCAGGGGTAGAAAACGGCCGTTTGCTGACAAAGTGAATAAATTCATAGGTGAACTCCCGGATTTATTCTATGATGGTGCTAAAATAATTTGTAAAGTATGCGAAAAAGATTAGATGTGCTGGGATAAGCGTGATTGTGGACTTCACGTAAATAGTGTGCACCATAAAAAAAAAAATGGTGTGCCTTCGACAACACAGTTTATCTTTGATTTACTGTCAATGCTGATTGCATGTGATGTTCCGCTGCACATACTCGATAAACAACCATTTCGAGAGTTCAGGAAGAAAAAATACACGGCTGTGGTTATCTGCTGATGAGACAACAGATTGTAAAAAAAATTCTATTTTAAATGTTATAGTACGAGTACTGAACCCTCTTAAACTGACAGTTTCACTGTTACTAGCTAGAAAAAGACTGAGTCAGTGTACTAGAGAAACAATTAATAGGGTGGTGCTGGAGACGTTTGAACTGTCAAAAAGTCAAGTGTTGATGTTTGTGACTGATGGCGCCGTGACAATGCGTTTGGTAGGCCGTTCTTTGCAAGAACAAGGTTGTACGTTTATACATATTACGTGTAAAGTGCATGCTTTACATCTTGTAGCAGAAACTATTCGAAATGGTTTTCCAGAGGTGGATGCATTAATAGCAAGTACAAAAAAAGTATTTCTTAAATCTCCTAAACGTCTCCGGGCATTTCATAGCAAGTGTCCCAGTATTCCTAAACCACCACAGCTGATTCTTACACGTTTGGGAACATGGTTGCAGGCAGCTCTTTATTATGCTGAATATTTCCAACAAATAAAAGCTGTGATACTACAAGTCAATCCAGATGAGGCTGCAGGTATTAAGGAAAGCCAGACAAAATTCGAAGATATTTCCGTTGACACAGCTTTAAAAAAATATTGCGAAGAACTATAAACCATTACATGAAAGCATAAAAAAATTAGAAAAGAATGCGTTGTCGTTAGCGCAGTCACTGCAAATAGTGGACGAAGTAAATCTACTGCTACACGCTATAGGTGACGCAACGAATGAGCGCGTTAAAGAAAAGTTCGCAAGTGTGTTAAATAAAGACACCGGTTTTACCAAATTAAGACAAATATGTGATGGTGCAGCCCCAGATCTGTTAAGTGCGTTCAAAGACTATTTTACGTATGCGTGTATTACATCAGTAGATGTCGAACGGTCGTTTTCAAAATATAAGAATATATTTTCACCAAAGCGAACATCACTCATGGAGACAACCATAGAAACATACTTGATGCTGCAAAATGGCTACACATCTTCTCCAGTTTGTGATAAGCAAGCTAGTTCATCAAGCTAGTTAAGTTTTACATACATTGTTATAAATTGTAACAGTTTATTGTTTCTCGTATTAGTTAATTTTGCGTACGCCACTGTCCCACGGAACATTTTTGACAGCCCTACTCATAATATTTGCAAAAAAATCCCAATATTTTCCTGAAACCGACTTATATGAAAAGATTAAAAAAAAATCTTTTCGTTTTCTTAACTTAAATGTAAGTATAATTTTTCCATGTAGATTTATTGTAAATTAACTTATTTGGAACCACACGGTTTTATATTTCTGTAGCGCCAACAAAAAAGCTCTATAAAGTTTATCTAATTGAGAGCCTAGGCCTAGCCGAAGCTTTTGAGAATTAATTCAAAGATAAAATGTTAAATAATTTTGCATATTGTAAATTAAGAAATAATTAAGAATATGTAAAAAACAATATTTAAACGTGCAGTAACAAACCTCACATAAATATGAACTATTTGTAGGATTCCAATTTTCCTCTCGAACTTTGATTCCGTAATACTTTCTTCCCTGAGGGTCCCGTGGGAAAACTTTCATTTTAAAACCTTTTTTTGTCATTTTTGGTACAATACACAGCACTACAGCCCGGTATTTTCACTGAGTAACACCGCATACTAACTAATATTATACAATTAAAACTATGCGATTCTACTGTTATCTATTAAAATCTACATGAACGACTTTTAAACACTAATTGTTAATGTTTAAAATATCTCATACCTTCAAACTACTTATTCAAAATAAGCAACAACCCTTTAATGCAAATTAAAATTCACAGAAACTAAATGTAAACAGACCTTGAATTCGACAAATATGAACGTCGTATACCATGTGATCCTCTGAGCCAATCAAAAAGATGACATACCTATGGCCAGACTCTTCACTTAAAGGACTCTTCTGTCGAGGCCTACTTGATTTTTCAAAAATGAAAATATGTCACAAATTACTATATAATAAAGCAGGCCTGCATTTACAAACATCAAATTTCAACTCGATCTTTTTTTATAATTCACACTTATATTACAGTAATCTGGAGACACTCCGTGTACAAACTTATCGTTTATTTGGTTTGAAACACATTTATTCATTATAAATATATTTCTTTTTTGTATATATTAAGCATATGTTTGTCATAAAGGTATGCTTAAGTTGTCACATAACTTTTAATAGCTTTTCTGTTAAAAGTCAAAAAAATGCAAACAATAATTGCAATTGAATGTAAGACAAGATTTTGTCATTTATTTTGAAAAAATTGTTTATTAAAATATGTATTATTTCAAATGAAACTCAAGTTTTTTCAATAATTTATTATTTTACAGGACAGCAGTCCTTATTAGGAGTATAATTTACAATTGTTTCTAAATGACTGTTTCTGAAAATACATAGGTAGTAAGAAAATACTTGCAAATAAAATTTGAAAAAGCTAAACTTATGAACATTAATAGTTGTTACATAAAAAAACAAAAAAAAATTAAAATCCAGTATTTCGATTGACAAATATCTTTATAATTTATATAAATATCACGTATAAAATTAGTTATTGAGTTATTCACCACTTAATCTATAAAATTATGTAGATATGCCTAGGTGTGACATTTGCAGCCCTATTTTTAATAGTATACAAGAACCTAGGTAAAAACAATCGAGACATGACATAAAATACTATTGGAGATTCCTAAAACTGTTCTCCATACACATTTTTTCTTAGACAAAAAGAACCAATGGATATTTTTTTTATGCAACTGTCATCTTTACTATTATTGGTGTAACATATTAGATGGTTCATTCGATTTCCTGACTTTATTTGAATTAAGAAATAAATTAAAAATTAGAATACGTATAGCTTTTATAAATGCGAATAGAAACTTATAAATAAATAAATTTATTTAATCTTATGATCATTATGGTGAAAGGGGCAGGTCAATTAACGTGTTTACATGAGAACATTGTGAAAAGCGTATCACATTTACATAACATTTATACTAATAAATAAATTAAGTATATAAAAAAAATAAACAAGCGCTTTCTTACAGATTTTTAATTAGTTTCACTCATAAATTTCTCTAAAGAGACTTAAAAATTTTGTATTACAAGAGTTTGTAATTTAAACTGATATAAAACATTAATTTTTTTCAAAAGTTTGTCGATTTATTGTATATATTATTATTGGCCGCTACAATGGGGCTCTTTGGTAACGTATACATTTGTTCTATAATTATTTACATGGGTATATAATATACGTATTTTACCATGTGTAAAACGCCTAATGTGATCAAATGTTAACAAAGACCGACTGAACAAATGAGATTGACGTAATAGTTTAAGTGTATTGTAGGTGGCTGGTTGGGCACAGATTGTACCCGTCCGTACGTTCACTGGGTGTCTCTTATTCTATCTCATTTCATCCTAGTTCGCAGCCATCGCTCGTATTCTTTTTCTAACTGGCGACCCTTGGTGTTATACATAGAGTATAGAAATAACAACTAAAGGTTTATGTCAAAGTCCTAAACCCATTTTAAATGTCGTGCCTTGTTTGCCTAAATATTTCTAATAAACCAAACATAAATGCCTATATTTCGTTGACTGTGTGAAATCGCAACGTTATTCCAAAAGAAGTCATTTTCCAATTAAAATAATACTTAGTTCAATTTCTTCTAGCCAAGTTAAAATACAAGGATCTCTCTGTAAGATAAGCTTATATTATAACAAGCCCTCTTCCATTATCGATTCTGAGATATTTTGATCCTCTGAGAAATTTCGAAATGCGTCTTCCTGGTCCGGTATTAGTATCACCTGAAAATTATCTAGATGTAGTAATAGTATGAACAAAAACATCGTTACTTATCAGTAACGTCCGCGAGTAAATAGTACATGACGTAAAAACTACAGACTTAGGACGACACGCTGACTTACACATATAAAGATATGATAAATGGCGATTTTTTAGTATCTAAAATAACATGAGCAATAATTATTTCAGTGAACATACAACACTGGACACTAGTAATTTCTAGAGTTCCAGTCAATTAGCAGCATCTGTTCTAGATGTCCAGGAGTTAACTTTCGACGTCTGTTGCTCAAAATACATATACAAATACAAAAAAAGTTCTTTAAAAGATTGAATAGATGTTAAATATGTGAATTAGAATCTGTTGAAACAAAAAAGTCCTTATAACTCGTGAAGGGATGTAGATATCGAAAAAATAAATGGGAAAACACCTACCCAAATCCCCCGGTGACTTTGGCAGCCTGTTATCCTGTGCAAAAGTTTTAGCCCTTTTGAACGAAAACAAAAAAGTTTTGAAAAAATTTTCTTTTAAAAGATCAAATAGATTTTTGTGGCTGGCCACACGGCTTTAATTGCTAGTTACGTCTCTTCTGTAAAGACATTTGATTGGTTTCTTGTTAACGGCTACTCAGAGGTATGTGTCTTTTAAGCACACTGCAGATGCATTCATATATAAAGCGGCGTGGTTACATTGAGTAACACATGTCCTTTACTGTTCTCCATGTCGGCGTTCCATATTCTTTTTAAAACGAAAAATAACAAGCACCATTTTGGGAGTTAACTACGGGAAGCGGATATTGCCGTAAGCGGTTACCGCAGCTGTTCTGACGAGCCATATAGCGAAATCAAGCGCGGTAGTGAAATGGTTAAAATTGTGCTTCTGCAAAAATATCTATTTTTCACCATGTTGTATACCTATGTACGATACAATATGTCAATATCGTCATCAGCTTAAAGTCACCACCTTCCGAGATGCTCTCTTTCTGGCATGCCTCACTACAAATAGTGCTAGAATGAGAGCATCTCGGAAGTTGGTGACTTTAAGTCAAACATAAACACCAGAGAAATTAGACAACCCTCGAATCCAAAACCGAAACTGCACGCGGACCATTCTTACCAACATTGCCAGTGCCAATGGCGGGATTAGAATCCGAAGGATGATGGAGAGATTATGAAACTACTCGTGGATAGTAGGAAAAATAAAACTGTTCTTTATTTAGATTGACCAGTTTCTGCAGTATAAGTTGCCTTCCTTAGAATCTGTAATTTATTAGTAGTGTGACCAACTGATTTACAAGATACTAAAAAACACTTACTAATCTAATAATAAAACCTATTATCTCCAATTTTAATTGGATTATTCATAAATAAATAACAAACAAACACATTAAAAGTCAAAACAACAATAATCGACACAACATTAAAAAAAATAACACTGTAATAATTACTACAACTTTGATTTTATATACGTGAACAATTACTATTCTGATATAGGTTAAATTCTTCTTCTTCTTAATAATTTTGTGGCATTAATTTGTATCCTAATAACTCATATTTCATATTAGAGCATAGTTAGGTTGAGGTTGTTCACATTCTTCTTCTTCTATTAATTAATGACGTTATCATACAAATTAAAAGACGATGAGTACGTCAAATTTCTAACCTAACTTTATTTAAAAATTTAACTTATTTAATAATGATTTATAAATTGTAATTAAATTATCTACATCTGTTCTTACATTAACACAATTTTTGTTACAATTTATATACATCATTTCTTGTAAAAGTCTCTTGTCTAAATTCTGTTCAGTATCTATAATTTTCGTTTCTCCAAAGTTAAATTTACAGTTTTGTTCTACTGCTGATTTTTCGTTGTAAAAGTTATTTTACTATTATTTTTGTTCTCCAAACTCCTTTCCATGTTTTGTGATAAACCATTAACAAAGGGTATTTTGTAGTATTTTTTTGTTATTATTCATTGTCAAATTTGTAGCTCTCGACTTGTTTTCTGAGAAAAATGTTTTAATTAACCTATCTGAATAGTTATTGTTGAATAGGATATTTTTAGCTATATCATAATTTTTTTTTGTTTAAATTTATTATTGCACAAATTTTTTATTTTGAATTTCATAGACTTTATAATAGCAATTTTTTGATTTAAAGAATGACGAATAAAAATTTAAAATTCTATTGGAATTACTACTTTTCTATACCACTCTGTTAATATGTTCTCTCCTTCTCTAATACGCAATACATCTAATTTATTAGCAGCACCAGAAAGTTGTGTTAATATGATTTTAAATGAATTTAATTCATTTAATAACGATATTCAATTTACTGCAGAGAAAGAAAATAACATGATCGCGTTTTTAGATGTATTGCTTATTAGAAAAGGAGAGAACATATTAACATAGTGGTATAGAAAAAAGTATTAATTGAAATAGAATTTTAAATTATTATTCAAGTCATCCTTTAAATAAAAAAATACAATACCATTGTAAAGTCTATGAAATTCAAAATAGCAAACTTGCAGGAACAAATTTAAACAAAAAAAATTATGATATAGCTAAAAATATTCAAATCAATAATAACTATCCAGATAGGTTAATTAAAACATTTTTCTCAGAAAATAGGTCGAGAGCTACAAATTTAACAATGAATAATAACAAAAAAATACTACAAAAATACCCTTTGTTAATGATTTATCACAAAACTTGGAGAATCAAAATAATATTTTTTTTACAATAAAAAATCATTAGATCCTTTGTTCAATAAAAATAAAGATAAAATTCCACTTGAATTAAAAAAGTAGTGTTGTACATCAAATTCCGTGCGAATGTTGCAAACAATATATTGGCCAAACTAAACAATGGTTAAGTTCAAGAATAAAACATCATAAATGCGATATTAAAAACAAAAAAACCATCAACAGCTTTATCTAAACATGCAGTAGAACAAAATTGCAAATTTAACTTTGAAGAAACAAAAATATTAGATACTGAACAGAATTTATACTTTTACTAGAAATGATGTATATAAATTGTAAAAGAAATGTAAGAACATATGTAGATAATTTAAGTACAATTTATAAATCATTATTAAATAAGTTTAATTTTTAAATAAAGTTAGATTAGAAATTACTCATCGTCTTCTAATTTGTATGATAATGTCATTAATTAATAGTAGAAGAAGAATATGAACAACCTCAATCCAACTATGCTCTAATATGAAATTTGAGTTAATAGGATACAAATTAGTGACACAAAATTATCAAAAAGAAGAAGAATTTAACCTATCAGAATAGTAATTGTTCAGGTATATAAAATCAAAGTTTTAGTAATTATTGCATTGTTATTTTTTTAACGCTATATGTGTCAATTATTGCTGTTTTGACTTTTATTGTGTTTGTTTGTTATTTATTTATGACTAATCCAATTAAAATTGGAGATAAATGGTTTTATTACTAGATTGGTAAGTGTTTTTTAGTATCTTGTAAATCCGTTGGTCACACTATTAATAAATTATAGATTCTGAGGAAGGCAGGTTATACTGCAAAAACCAGTAAATCTAAATAAAGAACATTAGTTTTATTTGTCCTATTACTCTTGAATAGTTTCATGAAATAAACAAATTACAGGACACAAATTAGTATTAAAGACGATGGAGAGTTTATCTAGTCACACTTGAAATCGCGTGCTCTAGCCAACTACTCCACCGAGCCGGTGTGGACCTGGAATGTACTATTTACTCGCGTACTTTACTACTACTTAAATTGTTGGTTCAGATCACCACATAATGGTCCCAGTTCCTAAAAAGTGTGCATGAAATTCATAGGTACAAGACGGTGTGATTAAAATGTAACATATGCATTATTTCTAACGGTATATGGTGTGCCAAATTTTTGAGGATTCACGTACTTCATCCACGCGTACATTAGATAGGACAACGATAATTGCATATCCTCGAGGTCAATTTCCAACGAAAATGAAATGATCCAAAATTCACTTCAATATCTTTTATCATTTTCGAGATATAGGTCAAAACTGACTTTTTTACGAATTTGGGTAGGTACTATAACATTTTTATTGTTAAACGGTAATATCGTTCTTTAGGCATTTTTTTGAAATAAATTAAGATTCTGAATAAAGTCTTTTCTCACGAGTTGTAGATTTTGCAATATGGACCAAATTCAACTGTTTCTTTAAATGGAAATCATAATTTTTAATCGTTATAATTATAGATATTGGTCTGATGAAAACCCGAATCTTAGTTCAAAGACAAAATCAAATGTGTACAACAAAGAAAAAATCGATCACATAACACACGTGTTAAAAATAAGGGAATGAAGAGTATAGTACAATTTAAAATGTCCGTAAAAAAAGACATCATAAGAACAGCTTTCTACTTCAAATGTACGCAGCATAATGTAATGAGTAAAGACCGCATCTCAGATAGTTAGATGGTAGATCACACTAATAGGGCAAGTGTGGGCTGTAGAATTCTGCCTGCCTTACAAGCTAGTATCACAGCTTTAACAAATGCTGTAAAAACGCTGGAAACCGAAATTAACGATATAAAAAATAAAAAATGTGAGGAGAGAAACAGTAATGAAAACATCATCCGTGAAATAACGGAAGGAGAAGAGAGGTCTAAACATATTATCATATTCAACTTAGAAGAAAAGGAGGGAGATGAAGAGATTACGAAAGAACAAGATATGAAAACAGCAAAGGATGTCATTAAAGAAATATGCCCGACATGGAAACAAATTGCATCAAAAAGTTTAGAATTGGAAGAAAGAACCGGGATAACAGAAGGGCTATGAAGGTATGCTTTAAAAATAAAGATGATGTTATGAGAATCTTAAAAAATAAAAAAAAATTAAAAGAAACCAAGCCGACTATCACTATAACACTTGACCAACCAATTATGCAAAGAAACTACTACAAGAAGATCCAGGAGGAACTAAATAATAGGAAAGAAAATGGAGAAAGAAATATCTTTATTAAATATGAAAATTGTACCCCAAAAATCACAAAAAAAGTATTAAATGAATCCGAGGAATTCAACATAAGCCATGTAAATATTCGATCGTTAAATTCGTGCTTTTCTGAGTGCTGTGGAACTGTGAAAGAAAGTAATTTTGATGTTACTGGTCTCTGTAAAACATGGCTGACCTCGGACATGAACTCTAAATTCTTTATTTTACCAAATTATGACTTGATCTGTGCAGATAGAATATCAAAAGGGGGTGCGGTGGTTCTCTATCTAAAAAGTCACATAAGATATAAAGTTTATTTCTCGGACTCCAACACAGTCAGTGGAGTGGAACACCTTTGGGTGATGGTGTTTTTAAATAGTAAAAAGGTGGGAATTTGATCATGTATAAACCTCCTAGTATCAGTGTATCATGTGTCGAAGAAGTAACCGACATTTTGAAAAAAATATATATGGAAGTGGACTATGTCATCCCAGTAGGGGATATAAATATTAACTTATTATCAGAACACAATGATGCTAAGCACTTTAAAAATTTAATTACTAGTTTCAATTTAACTCAAATAGTTTAACCCTAATGCGAAACACTGAAACCCTAATTGATGTTATTTGTTTATGTAATAATTTAGAATATAAGGAAGTCAAAACCATGAATTTGGGAAATATCACCGACCACATGTTAATATCCTGTTAAATAAATATCCAATGTAACAAAAAAAGAATATGTATTCTACACTTGATGTTATAACAAATTTGACTGCAAGTTTTGCAAATAACGCGTTAGCTATAGATTTGAATTTAATTGATAATACTGACAACGTAAACTTACAACTTGAAATTCTAAATAAAAGTATTCTAGATTTGTTTGATAAACGTGCACCTGTAAAATTTATTAAACATACAAATAAGTCGAAACCATACATAACTTACAATATCAAAGAAATGATAAAATTATAAAAATGTACTGTTTTCACAATAATAATATAATAATAATTATTATTATTATTATTATTATTATAAATTACTTGATTTTTCTTCTATTTTGAAGTGCTTCAAAATCTTCACACGTAATGCAGGGTCAAAAATTAATAGATCTATACATGATTTATTACACTAGCGACAAATTTTTAAGTTAATCAAAAAAAATTAAAACCCTTATTTTGATTGCGTTTTTTTAAATCTGACCCACTGTGCGACGGGTTTGTTTGCGAAATACTGTGGGCCGGTCGATACAAAACAACCTCGAAGTAGAGTTTAATGCCATAGAACTTTATTGTAAATGCTGTAAAAAAGTTATCGTGTGGTGGAACCGTTGTTTTCAGACTACAAATGGATTTTTTTAGTGACAAGCGCCGGAATCTAACTCCAAATTATTTAGAATAATTATTAATAATATGCTTTTATTCTAGTGGTAAAAAATAATTGTAATGCAATAGTGTTTTTTTGATAAATTTTCAGCGTTCCAGAGAGGGTCAGAAAATTCGAAAAGCGGCCAAAAATCAATATTTATAAAAGTAATATAACATCGTAAACAGAATTTGCAGGTACTTAGAAAAATAGATAATGCATGTTTTTCCGGAATTCCGCTCAACTACCTGCTCCCAAACACAGACTTTCATGTAGCGTCCATACAGATACAAGCGTTCATTCATTATATTGCCAACTCTCAACCAGTGATTGTGTGTTATAAAGCGTTTGATTCAAAAGTTTAATTGCACAGAAAACTTCCTCAAAGTATGTATTTCATGTTATATATACATATGAGACAAACTTAAATGAGTCTATACATATAGATAAAATAAGTATGTTGTTGATTTTATTGAGGATTTTATGTCATAATTTAAATTTATGTTGAGCCATAAAAATTTCCAGGCCAGACCCGGCTTGAACTAAATAACTAAAAGATAGCTTGAATATTCCCTAATAACATACTAAAATTTAATAGGCGCGTTCAAGTGCCTTTTTTAAGATATTTCGATTTCGCTTAGGTCTTGTTCATGAATATGCACCAACCGTAACGAACGCATACATTCTGAAACCGTAACTGCACATTTTATTTTATAATTTAAGATGTAAAATTTATTAATTTCTATTCCATTTTTGCGATATTTTATTTGACTTGACATAAAATCAAGTTAGCCTATAACTAATGCCGGTTTTGGTCTTTACTTTAGTTTTGTCCTCAGATTTACTTTTATTCTCTTCTGTAGTGGTACAATTTTTTTTAGAGTGAAAATTGTGACCAGAAGGTAACTTTTTGACGTCTTGTATCAAATCGAACGGAGTATCTATTCAATTATTTGGTGGGACACTATAAAATCGAGAGTAATGAAGACGCCATGTTAAAATTGAAGAATATCAATTCAAAGTTTTGCAGCGCCATTTATTCGAAGCTTGATCAATGCGCAAGAAAAATGAATAGATTTTTGGAAAAAAAATAAGGAGTGGTTAAATGTTCAATTTGTATTTGAATAAACCCAAGAAGAAATTGATCCGGATACTGAGCCACAACCAGGAACCTCATCTGGAGGTGAAAGGAGCCGTGCCCGTGGTCATCCAACTTTAGAGAATGTTTTGCGAACCGTGAAAGAACCAAACGTTGAAAGACTACAACACTGTTATCGACGTTCGAAAGCGAGGAGCTGGCTTCGGCTGTAATCAAAAAACTTAAGAACGAAGGAAAAGAAGCTGCCGCAAAACTTGTCTCAGAAGCAATTTTTACCACTCCGACTCGAGCCAGTAAAATGAGGAAAGCTTGGCAAAAGAGTCAGAAGTCAAAAGAAATAATTCCACTTACCCCAAACGAAGCTCTGTCAGTAATGATTGAAGCGAAATATAGCAAACACTCCTATCTTGTTCATAGACGGATAGCAAAATAACATTTGCCGATATCTATCCCACCTATCACAAGCTCCGGGAAGCAAAATTACATTGCTGTCCCCGAAAAGAAAGGCAAATTGTAACCGAATCGTCTGCAGACATTTTATTACAAGATCTCTTGGATCATACACTGAAACGGATACCAGAATTGTAGAAACCGGTTCTTCTTTCATTATCAAGTGATCTTCTGATGAATTTGAAATTGTTGATAAAATGGGGAAGTGATAGATGCACAGGACACTCACAATACAAACAAATGTTCGTCGAGGTTGGTCTTGGTGATGGCGATTTGTTTCTAACGCCCATAGTGCCATTACAACTGTATGCTGAGCAACCTGGGAAAGATAAAATGATTGTGTGGCAAAATTCCCGTCCATCGTCAACTCAATTTTGTAGACATGTACGCTTCCAATTCAAGAAAGAAATGAAAGAACTGATGGTACAGGAGACAGCATACATAGAAAATCAAATTTCGGAACCTCGACCGACTACATATGTTAGGTAATGAAGAAATTGCAGTTTTTCATGTTTGTGTGATGACGGTGATAAACGGCAAAGTGTGTAATGCAATTATGGTAACAGCTTCTTTACAAACATGCTATATAAGTAAAGCAACTCCCAAATATATGAATGCCATCGAAAATGTATTAAAAAGAACAGTTGTTGCAGGAAAATTTAATATTTGGATTTTCAAATCTACATCGTTGGATCAGGTTTTTTGAATGTTTGCTGCACATTTCGTACAGACTAGAACTTAAAGTTTGTCAAATTAGAGTAACCGAAAATAAAGCAGTTTTCGAAAATAACAAACGTACCATATAACAGAATCTCAGAGATAGAATGGGATTGCTCGTGGATATACCTAAAAGTGGAGGTAGTGGAACCACTAATGACGGCAACACGGCTCGACGATTTCTTGCTAACCACTCACTTTCCAGTGAAATTACAGGCATAGATGAAGAAATTATTACGCGATTATATTATCGGTCAATTGTCAGAAGAGGCCCAAGAATCAAGAAATAAGGATCTCAAAAGTTTTAAAGAGAAACACACTCGAAAAATTTCCCATACAACAGGAAACCAAGATTTGCTGAACAGACTCCTTATAACTTCCCATCCAGTAATTTCAACTTTGCGGCAGTGACCACCACGAAAATATTCGAATATATCTCCTAAAGTTATTTCGTTATTAGAGGCACCCTCGCTAGAATCAACGGAATCAGAATCTCCAAAGTTCCACGGCCTGAGACGCGATCCAGTGAAATTTCTTCATCCGACGAGAAAGAGGATGTCAGTGACATATATTTTTAGTATTAATCTTAATATTAATTAGACTATATTTAGTAATAGTATTTTATTGGCATTTAATTATTTTTGTTAGTAATTTTGTTTATAAATAGTTTATTGCACAATGATCACAAAGTCTAGTAAATTCAGTTAATAACCTTATACCCCCATAAAAGTTACCCGCGGGTAATTAAATTTTTTAAATTATTTTTCCATGTAAAGTCTGGGATTCTAAAGCCCTTTAACCCACTCTCAGATTTTTGGTCGCTTTTCCTATTTTCTGGCCCTCTATGCGTTCATCTAATTTTGGACTTCACAAAAAATCACCAGTCAAAAGTGTAAGGTATGATATTGTTTATTTTGTATTGTATATAATTTTTGCACCTGAAAATATTGATGTTAGCAGACGAGCTGATTCCGCTAAATAAAATACTACCTGTGATGCGATCTTCAATAATTAGGTGAGTTGTTTTCTTTCTTCGTTTACAATGAAGTTATAACCTCTTCAATCGTGTAAGTCCTATTACTAACAAAGTTAAATATCAACATTTAGTGTCATTCTCTGTTCTTTTCTAATGTGATGTGTGCATGGTTTTGTCTTTATTGTCCACATTTGATTTTCCTATTTACCATGTCTTACGGACCCCATACTGTATAAAAGATATAAAAAATTTATGTATTGAAGTTATACATACCTGTGATTGAGAGGAAGTGATGCGCCTGCGCCTACCAGCTATCATTTTATTCCTTCTAGATCTAACACATGTGTAAATAATCCATAACAAGATTAAAACCAGTATTATACATACAGAAATGAACCATGGTTCATAAACTATCTGTTCGTAAAACTTCATATTAAATGTGGTTAGTAGTGACTGTGCAGAACTTAACTGCAATAAAAAAAATGTGTGTCATTTTCAGTGATTTACTGTTAAAGTTAATCTACCGATATATTATTAGAAGAACCAAAAAAGAAAGTATATTTTAAATCTGACTCTTTGCAACAGTTTTATTACCCCAATGATGCAAAACGTATTTTAATAACCTTTTAATACAATTTTTATTTTGGATAACTTCCATATTTTCTTAAATCCTTGCTAAAAGTAGAATTAAAATTAAAAAATTTGGGACACACTCCAGGTATACTGGAATTATTGCTTGCATACTAATATACCTGTTCCTTGGTCGGGAATCGAACCTGGGAGGAAGGCTAGTGTTCTAAGTACTTGATCACGGAGTTATTCAAGACGTTTTTTGAATGTTGGGATTAAATTCAACTAAATTAGGTGAAATTGTGATGTTGCCGAATCCAAAAATATAAGTCCTAAAATTATAATCTATGGCACAGAAAAACCAGAAACTTCTGTTGATCAGTAGTTTTATACGCAATATTTTAAAATTAAATAATATATCTTCTGACTATAATATATTTCAATTTAAGATTGTAAGAAAAATTAATTATAAAGGCCTTATTAATACAATCGTAGCAGTTGATCCAAAAAACAAGAAATTCAATAATTGAAAACACTACCTCTATGTTGAGTAGAAGAAATGCAATATCGCAGTTTCTTATTACATTAAAAGATATTGTAATTGCTCGGGTTATGGGCATTTGATACAGGTTGTATGAGAAAAAATCCAGTATGTTCCATGTGTGTTGAAGGACACGTAACTCGAATCTGTTCACTTGCCATAAATATGCAAACTGCATTAGTTCAAACAAAAGTTATAAAACAGATCTGGATATAAATTATTGTGCAAAAGATAAAAAATGTCCAATCTAATTAAATAAAATCAAATTAAGGAAAAAACTTTCGCCAAATTTTCACATTCTTCTGAGTAGCAATTATCACAAATACAGCAAGGTATTTTTTGTCTAAAAGCTTGACGTTTTATTCCTCCCTAGCTGAGTTATTATATTGAGTTGGGCGCAACGTGACTTATTGCCACGAAAGTTAATCTTAATTTTATTCCTTGGTATTTGATCGTGGAATGGAATTTTCTCAAGGTCGATTTTTATGATACGGAGAGTAAGTCAGCCTGTTCTTATCCTCGTTGAATATTTCTGTGTGCTTTTGGCTACTCTAGCAGAGCTGAACAAGACCTCAGCAACTCCTCTTCGGCGGTCCTGGCTTGAGAGACCTGTTTCTACCTCGAATTTTGTAGTGAAGGATTTAATCAAGCGGCGTATGTTTTTTTCTATTTAATTAGGGCAAGGAAAAATTTGCACAATTTGGCTTTTTCCTAGCCTGAAAATGACTTTAGGAAATACTGAAAATATTTTTTTCAGTCAGCTTTAATGCGAAAATGCAAGAATATTTTTTTTGCTTCCCTGTAAGTGCCGTTTGAATTATGAAATAAATTTTTTCAGTCGCTGAAAGTCAAAAAAAAATTTGAACAGAGGGTTCCTTACATAATTCAATTTTACTGACGAGATCAGGTGATTTGTGAAAGTTTAAAATTTTTTGACTGTCGTTCAGACCAAAAATAAAATTGAACAGGGGGACCTTTAGATGAACGTAAAATTCACATCACAAAACACGTCCAAAAAATTTCTTGAAAAATTGTTGAAATTCAGCAGACAGGACAGCAAGTTGACCTACAACTCGGATACCACTAGCCTGCCTAAAAGGCCGCACAAGACTTCACAACTTTTCTTAATAATGAGCGATTTGTAAAACCAAAAAAAAATTTTTTTTAATTTTTTTGGCGGATTCGAAAATAAAATTGTTTGAGCAGTGTATCTTTTTATGCTTAATTTGATTTGATTAAAATTAAAATAGATTTGAAAAATTATTTTCAAACGACCAAGTCGAAAGTTATAAAAAATTTAAAATGAATTTTTTTCTATATCCTGGTGGACTAACAAATTGTTTTGATGAAAATTATTTTTTTGCTGTCGATTCTTAAAACTCAAAAAAATTTCAATAAATTCTAAAATCATCATGGCAGCCTAGTAAACACCCGAGAAACTTAGAACTAATCAAATTTTGTTAAAGAAATGAATTTTAAGTCGAGTCGAGCTTCTATTTTAAAACAAATTAAAAATTTTTAATGTAAAAATGCAGTTCGAGAACTTTTATCCAAAGCCTAGCCTCGCAAATAATAATTTTAAAAATAATTCTAAGTCTCGGAGTATGTAAGTCACTTACTTATCTGTCCTCGAATATCTCGGACGATTATGTTCTTTTTTTAATAACGTTTGATTTTTAATTTTTCGTTAATAGACAGCCTACGTCCGTAGGGGCCTACTTGGGGTTTTCTAAATTTAATAAATAAAAAACAACGTAATGTTTTACAATAAAACCTGATGACGGAAGACTCCTCAAGTCAAAATCCACGACTGATAAAAGCTGTCGAAGAAGTGCTTCTGTTTTTCTGCGGTGAATGTTGTAGAAATATTTTATGTGTAGTGGACGTCGTCTTCGTATTTTGAATTTCTTAGTACCTATCTTAAGACTTCTAGGGCCCGCTGAGATCTAATTACCTATGAAGCTGCCAACGAAAGACTGCTTTAGGGTTTTAGACCAGTTGGTGTAATTAATAAGGTTCACAACAGATTAAAAATTAATTAGTTTTCCTTTCCGAAGGGACTGCAAATCTATTTTAATGCAAAAGTTAAAAATTTATGCTTTTAAAATGAATTTAATTTTACAACGGTCTCGCGTGGCTGCTGGTGATTGAATTGTCTCAACTTGTTTGAAAATTTTGTATTTATAAGGGTTGGTGTCGTCACCCACTGCGATGTTAACATGATGTCATCTTTTGTTCTTTTGTCCTTGCAAATATTCCTTTCGATATACGTTTAAAATTTATTTGATAAAATACTGAAATTTAGCTTTTACTGTTTTAAAATTTTGTAGGGGGCAATCAAATTGTTCAGATTTGTTTGTAATTGTTGTTTATGACTTTTATGAGTTTCTGTATGAGTTCTGGTCTTTCTTTTTGAGTCGAATACATGGCGACGCCAGGCGTCGTAATTATACTGCAGAGCGGTCTTTTTAATGAAAATTAATGTCACTATTTTTGCTTTTAAAAAATCGGAGAATTGAGATAAAAATTGCGGTTTGAAGTTTTGATTATGGTTTTTTGTTCTTTATCTAATTTGCTGAAAAAAAAATTAAGTGAAATTTTATAATTTGAACCCTTGTAGTTTCCGTCTCGGGCATTTTTTTAAATGTTTCTTATGGCTGAGGGCCTTTTATGTGGTCTGGGTGATTTTTTTGATAATATTATTTTTTCGAATTTGATTAGTTTTTTGTAGAATTTTGGTTCTACAACACAATCAAAGTTTTTCATATTTAAAGATGATATATGTGTTGTACATCAAAACCTGCAATGCATCAAGAATAAAATAGAAGAAACAGAAGTGTACTTTTATCAACAGAATAAATAGATATTCTCTGTGTTTCGGAAACTTATCTTAATCCGAAGAACTGGACCGTACTGTGTTAAATGTTTATAACATTTCTAACTCCTACGGTAGAAACTCATAGGAGTGCCTTTAAATAGTTAAAGGGTGGTGTTTTTATACTAACAGAAAATTCATGAGGTGTCTGATTTTTGTTGTCCTAAGCCAAGATAAATTTTTTGAGTTAGCTATAAAATGTTTTATAAACAGTAAATATTTTTGCATTCTATGTTTATATAGATCACCTGATTCAGATGTGTATATTGTTCTGTCCAAACTTAAGGAATGTCTCAATTTAATTTTTAGTAAAAGCCTCTAATGTGGCGATTTTAATATAATTGTTTTTGACAAATCAAAGGACTTATAAACTCCTACTATTTAACATCTGAATTCGAACAAATTACAAATAATACTGAAACCACAATTGATTATATATTTACAAATTTTAATATTAACATGAAGTTAAAAACAATGCTTAGAAATGGCTTACCATTTCGGCCAAAAAAAATAGTTCTTTCTGCAAATTTTCTAGAAAAAAAAAACGTTTAAATCTTTTTCTAATAAAAATTTAAGTGCATTTGAAAATTGCAAAAAAGACCGAAATTTTACATAATGTTTTGGACGCAATCACAGTTGATGAAAAGTTTCAGATATTTATTAAGATTTTACAGCATTATTATGATTTAAGCTTTAAAATTGTTACAAGAAATTTACAAAATTCCAATTCCAATAAAACCTAGATAACTTTGAGCATAAAAACATCTAGAATTATACCATTTGCAGCTATATGGGTTAATACCCAAAGAATAATACAAAAAATATAAAACTATCTACAGGGTGAATCACGAGGTGTTATGGTAGTTAGAGTTTACTTGAGCGAACTAGAAATAGTCATTGAAAAATGTCCAACACCTTTTTTTATTGTGCTACAGGGTGATTTATGGTTTAGCCAAACATTTATTAAGGTTGTATCTTTCAAACTACTTGCCAGAATTAGCTCGTATTATGGGTGTATAGTATACTACTAATGGTCTATTTACGTGCCTAATTAAAGTTAAAAAATTTACAGGGCCAGAATAAGTAATTTTAATTTTTAATGCCCGTATGAGAAATTTCACCCTGTACATGTATTTTTCAAATTCTGGTACTAAATTATGAAACTACATACAAAAGTGATCAAAGCAGTGTATTTGTTTTTTGCCACACTTCTGGCGAATTTTATACTGAAACATTCTGTTTTTTCATACATTATTAAATATGAAATCAGAATAAAAATGAGAAAATTTCAAGAGTAGTTACCTACCTAAATAATTTTAATTTCTTTGTGGTTCCTTTGAAAAAAATTCACCTTTATAGGAATTTTTATTCCAACTTAATATTTTCCACTTTTTGACTATTTTGTAAATGGCTTCGTCCCATTTTTTAATATAGAAAATTATCCATGCTACTGCACAGTCAGAGGACGAGATGATACATTAATTTTCAAATAAATTAGTTGGCCTTGATATTTTGACATATTGTCTTATTTTTTCACAATCTGTTGTTTTACTTTACTAATTGTCGTTGATATGAATTATTGTTGTGTATTACAATTTTCGAAAAATGCCTTATCATTTTATTAATGAGGAATACGCCGATATAATTTACATTTATGGTTTTTGTAATGGAAATAGCAGGACAGCTGAAAGAAAATACCAAGGAGATTCCTTGGGCATCGTACATCTAACCATAAATCGTTTGCCTCAATTTTCTGTTTTGCAAGACAACATGGAAAATTTCCAACATCTGCTAGAATTGAACAAAATAATGTGAAAAACATTCAGGTAGAGGATAATATTAGAAATATTGTAGGTGAAAACCTCAGAGTATCTACTCGTAGAATTAGTACCTAGATGAGTATTTCTCAATCGCTAGTGTGAAGGACTTTGAAAAAAAGAAAGAATGCACCCCTTTCACATACAACAAATATAACTCCTTCAACCAGGAGACAACATAAACCGTCTGGCATTCTGTCGGTAGATTGTTAATCATAGACGAGTTATTTACAGAACGTTGTTTACCGACGATTCACCAGAGGTGGGATAAATAATTCTAGAATTACCCACGTGTGGGCTGAGGAAAACCCGCATGCCATACGGAAGGGTCGTTCTCAATAAAAATTGTCTGTAAATGTCTGGTGTGGAATTGTAAATAATTGATTAATAGGACCACATTATTTTGAACAACGTTTATCGGGAGAAGTATATTTGAATTTTCTACAAAATATTCTGCCCGGTCCATTAGAAGATGCAGTTTTCAGAGGTATGCGTTTTTAGAATGACGGGACACCTCCTCATTTTTTTGCAGTGGTTAGGCACCACTTAGACAATGTCTATCAAAACAGGTGGATAGGTCGAGGAAGTCCACATCCATGGCGAGCTAGATTCTCGGAATTTAATCCGGTGGATTACTTCTTATCAGGACAACTAAAAACCATGATGTATAGTGAGAATAATAATGCAATACATCAGTTGATAGAAAGAATAAACAATTGTTGTAATGAAATTAGGAATAATCCTTTAGTTATTAGGAAAGCCATATATAGTTTGATGGTACGGCAAACAAAATGCATGGAGGCAGGCGGGTTTCATTTTGAAAATCATTTATAAGAACTTTCATTTTTGTGAATTTGTTGCAGTATCTAGTTTGTTTTTTATGTTGTAAATTTTTGAAATTAAAATTATTTATTCATCTTGTAATTGTTTAGCTTTGATTAGGCACGTAAATAGATCAATAGTAGTATACTACACACCCACAAGACCAGCTAATTCTGGCAAGTGCTTTAAAAGATACGACTTTAATAAATGTTTAAAAATGTTTTCTTAACCGCCTCTCAAGTCACCGAAGTAACTTTCAGAAAATTCTAGGATTTTGTGTTGAGTAAAGAGAGACAAGGCCCTACAGTTTATTGTGGAGTCCGAACCACATTAACGCATCGACAGTTCTCTCCCATCTTAAACCGAAACAAATTACAAAAAAATTTCGAATCATCTATATTCGGTACCGAGTAAATAGCTATAAACGCTTTACCCACTCGGCTTCCAAATGTTGGGCAAAACTAATAAAAAAAGGTCTCAGACATTTTTCAATGACCATTTCTAGTTCGCTCAGGTGAACTTTAACTATCATAACAGTATGTCCCTTTCGTCGTGAATCACCCTGTATAAATGAGTGTTGAAACGTGTTAAGCAAATGTATTTTGATAAAATTATTTTAAATTCTGCAAATAAGTCCAGTACCGTTTGGAAAATTATAAATAATTCGATGACAACAAATACGAATAGGTCAAATGAGGATATGTTATTTAATAATAAATTTTCATCTGACAAAATAGAAATTGCAAATGCACTTAATTCATATGTCGTTAGCCTACCTGAGTCATTCATTGTTACAAACTCATAATATATACCCACTGTTACAAATAATTACCCTTTAGAATTTTATTTGAGCCCTATAAACGATTCAAATTTAAATTTTGTTCTTGACTCTGTAACAAAAGCGGAAATCGTGGACAACGTAAACTGTTTAAATAACTCAAATTCGGTTGGCCGTGACCAATTTTCAACAAAAATAAAAAAAAATTCTCACTTATTAGCTGAATATAATTAATTAATGTCTTTTAATGCTTGTTTTCCTAACTTATTTAAGCTCTATAAGTTTTTTCCACTTTTTAAAAGGAAGACATTATGTAGCTCTGTAATTTTCGACCCATCTCATTATTATCCATTTTTTCTAAAATTTTTGAGAAACTAAAAGAATAATTAATTTCCTAGAAACTTAGAATATACCGTCCAAAAATCAACAAGGTTTTCATAAAACTCGCCCAACTTTATCTGCCCTTTCAAGCATTTTAAATTATATTTCTAAAAACCTGGATCGGGGAAATAATCGCAGTTTTTAATGACTTATTATCAAAGGCACTTGACTTCAGGGATCACGAAATTCTTTTAAAGAAAGAATGTTATGGTCTGCGTAGACAACCTCAATTAATTCTACATTCATATTTAAGTAACAATTTGTTGAATTCTGCAGTGCAAAATCCAGTGAGTTGCAGGTTAATATAGGAGTTCCCCAGGGACACGTATTACGGACTTTATTATTTTTATTGTATTTCAACGACTTATCGTATTTTCTACATTTAATATTACGTTTGCAGACGATATTTCTATTATTGTTAGTGCCAAAAATGAAAAAGAGATAATTACCAAGCTGAATGAAAATCTATCTGCTGCAGCGAATTATTTTACAAACAATGAACTTATTTTAAATCAAGATAAAACTTATTCATTACAGTTCCATCCGATTACATCAAATTATTCTTCTAGTCCTCTATTGAAATTAAATGGTAAAAGATCCATCAAGTAACTGAATTTAAATTATTCGGAATTACCATGTTACCTGTTGAATTTACAGCGGAATCAGGTGTTCCGCAAGGATCAGTACTTGGCCCTCTTGTTTTCAATATTTTTATCAACGATATTGTCATAAAACTACACTACCAGTACTTGCTTTATGCAGACTACTTAAAAATATACAATGCAATTAATTCCCCTCACGATATAGAACTGCTTATGTTGGACTTAAAAGCATTCATAATTGGTTTTCTAAAAATAATATACCTGTAAATATTGAAAAATGTAATGTCATGACTTATTCACCGGTACTCTAAGATATATCCCTAAGGACTCTCACCATTGTGCTCAACACAAAATGGCGAGTTTTAATTTTCTAGTTCATCGTCTATTAAACTTCCCTTTCAATAAGGAGAGGTTTGAAAAAGAAAATACATTGATTAAGGATATAGCTGCGAGTAATGGATATTCTGTAAATTTAATTGATAAAATAATTAGGAAACGAAAATTTAAAGTCACTTCGAAATTCCTCGACCTTTCAAAATGAAAGAGAAAACCCGAAATTTGTATCGATTTCATTTGATCCTCGAATCATCCGTGGTATTGGTAAGATTTTTAAAGATATAGGTATAACAGTGGTTCATTCATCAGGAAATAAACTACAACAACTTTTAGGCAATCCAAAAGACAAAATTCAAACAAACGGAAAGTCGGGGAATTACAGAATTAGCTGTAAGGAATGTAATCAAAAGTATGTTGGACAAACTAGACGATCAATTCAAACTAGATTCAAAGAGCATATGGCTCATCTCAAATATGGTAGAGCAGATAAGTCTAGTATTGCCCAACATGCGTTTGAGAAAAACCATGAAATAGATATTAGCAGTTTAAGATTAATTAGGAATGTAACAAATACTAGACAACTGGATGTATTTGAAGGCTTGGAAACCACAAAGTGTAAAAATAGTATAAATAGTGACAAAGGGCCAATCCAGGTAGCCCGCTTTATTGGTTAGTGGGTCACGGTTCACCGACCCGTGACAGTAGTTTAGGTATAAATAGGGTACACTGTTAGCATTACATTGTTTCGTGGAAACTACGTCAGTGTTATTAAATCATTGGAATTTATAATTAGAAACTGCAAAGGTTTAAAAATGTTCATCCATTAATGATTTTATTGAATTCATTTGTTAGAAGCAAACTTGATATGCCGATGTAATTTGGAACCCATACTATGCAACCTATATCGATCATTTAGAATAAATCCAAAGAAAGTTTTTAAAATACGTAACTTTTATTGAGAATAATAGTACTACTAAACAGAATCGCTCTCAATTCGCTACAAACTCGACGTAGTTCAGAGAAATTAGACAAAAAAAGGACCAACCTCGGAAAAATTCCCGGAAAGCTAGATTTTGGTATGAACCTTGATCTTGTGGTTCTAAACAAAATATTAAAAGTCCTCATCGATCCGAGTGCTGCTAAAAATTTCACGCGGGGTCAACGGTCACCAAAAATGTTTTTTCGTAAATATCTCGTTAAAGGTGACTTTTACAGAAAAAAATATTGGTTATCAAATTTCTACTCTACCTCGAAGGTGTGTGCACGTTTTATGAGACACATAAAGGTTACAATTCTGTAAATCAAATTATCTCCAAAACGGTTACTCTTACGAATAAAAGTCATAATATCTTTTTTTGTAGGAAATTTCGTTAGTTTGATAATTAATATTTTTTCTGTAAAAGTAACGGTTAACGATATTCACGAAAAACCATGATGTATGGAATCGCATTCTTATACAAATTATTAAATAATGAACTTAACACCGGAAAACTATTAAGGCTCATCGAACTGCATGTTCCTTCCAAATCAACTAGACTTCAACAAACATTTCATATAAAAGTGTCACGTACAAATTTATTAAAATATTCTCCCATTAATACAATATGTCAGAGTTACAACCAAATTAATGCAAAGCAGATATTTTTTGGTGTAAAATTAAAGATATAAAATCGGTGTATAATTAATTAATTGTAATTTGTAATATTTCTGTACTTTATAAACATTATTATAATTTTCCGACTCTGTAATTGGGACGTGAGTTCTGTTGAGTTGTGTAGATAAATAAATAAATAAATATATTAAATTTCAATTTGCAGTTCATATTTCCCAATTTGTAGTTGTTCAGTCTCAATTTGAATATGTTTATTCTCAATTAGAATGTGTTTAATCAATTTTAAATTGACTATTCTCAATTTGAATATGTCTGTTCTCTATCTGAATCTGTTTATTCTCAATTTGAATGTGTTTAATAGATTCTAAATTATTTACTCCCAATATGAATGTGTTTATTCTTAATTTGAAAATAGATAGTTGTCATCAAAATGGCAACCCTGGTATAAAATACATTTTTAAAAAACTTCTCTTAAAACTTTACTAATTTTTAATTATTTATATTAGCATTCAATAATGAACAGTGAACATCTGGTCTTACTAGTAAAACTGATTTATTTTGACGACAAAACATTTTTGATCGTCGATTTAAACATGTATAATATTAATTCAAAATTAAGTTATATCAAAACTTGATTTATTTAATAATTAATTTCGATAACACTGCCGCTAATTGATAATAATGAACGAGATAAAATTACCCACATAGCGAATAATAATTGCTTTTAAAATCTTACTAATTGACCTGGAGATTATCATCAAAGCATAATTTGCTGCAATTTTATTAAAATATTTTGCACAAAATCGGTCACATTATAAATTACCTCTCAGTGGGTAATTGTTATAATATAAAGTGCCAGGGTACTTCGTTTCTCTGAATTTTGAAAAAAACAATATCCTCACCTCTGGAACGTCGACACTGAGGATCCGGAAACTGCTAATTATGACTGATAAGACACGTCTGTACGAGTATATGACGTTACATATCGTTTATTGCAACGAGGTATCCCCACTCATTTTATTTTATCTATCGTCTCTGCTATTGGTTAATGCAACCAGTGTGAAAGCATGTCAGGCGATTCTGTTTAGTGATGGGCAAAACGGGATGATTTCAATAATAGGAATATATGTATTGGGATGACTTGCAATTGAAATATAAGCAGATTCCGAATGCTAAATACTCGATTCTTAGCGGCATTCTGTTGATCGATCATAATCGTCGATCATATCGCTAACGCAACAAAATTTCTATTACCATTACTTGCCAAGATTGCCAAGTTTAGTTTTCAGCTTAAACACTTTTCAAAAGAAAAATATTTTTGTTCTATAATACGCTTCATGTTAACAACTAAATGCTGTAAAAATGTTTAATTCGAAATAGTACATAAAACTTGTACATGATTAAAAATTAAAATTATTATCAAGGCATAGATACGAATATTTCACCCCTCGTTACGCAAAACAAACGTTTTTAATGTAAATTCATAATTATTAATTATATATAGTATATGATTATCAATGTTCGTCTGTGTTGATAATAATTATACTTTGTTGCTTGGATCTTTGCGTGTTTGTCACAATTATAAGCTGTATGAAGTCATCTTTACTTCTGAGCAGTGGTGTGTACTGGAGAATAATATTTTTTATCGTAGGTAGGTTAATCTCATATGAGTAATTATTCATGATAAAGCAAACAGAAAAATTCTCATAAAATTCCTTTTATTAATGTGACCGGTTTCGTGAACAAGTAATTACTTCACATCATCAGACACAGGACTACAATAGAAAATGAGTATGGTGGTTACATACATACATAAATAAAATGTTAATAAGATAATAAAACTTAAAAAACAGGAATACAGAAGACAATTATTCCATTTTTTACTAGGAAAAACTTATTGGTAAAAACTATCAAACAGTTTTTACATTATTTATGTATGTATGTAACCACCATACTCATTTTCTATTGTAGTCCTGTGTCTGATGATGTGAAGTAATTACTTGTTCACGAAACCGGTCACATTAATAAAAAAGAATTTTATGAGAATTTTTTCTGTTTGCTTTATCATGAATATTTTTTATGATAAAGCAAACAGAAAAATTCTCATAAAATTCCGTTTTATTAATGTCACCGGTTTCGTGAACAAGTAAATTACTTCACATCTTCAGACACAGGAATTTTTATAAATAAAAACCAGGGTAGTCAAATTAAAATTAAAATAGTTTTGCAACATAGTCAAAATTATAAGTAAATGTAAGATATAAATGTTTGTATCTAATTAGCTTTCTAATAAAATTCTTAAAAATTAACGTGCTTTTTCTTTTAAACACATACATACACTACGAATATTTTTCATATATTTCAACACTGAGATAGAGTATACCCTAAATTTCACCGGCCGTCATTGAGTACCTGTCAATGGTCAAATGTAATTTTCAATAATGTGTTATGTTATGTGATTCATAGGGCTACTAATATAATTGCAAAAATATTACGAAGCCGCTGAATCAAGTGATAAACAATCTGGTGAATGAAGTCGTAGGTTCATATTCGTGTCTTTGTTCCACCAATTATTAACTTATCGGTCACATGTCTTAGCCTGCCTAGATATACGTATCTCTATATTTGCTTATTCTACAAATGCATTGCTGTGGACGCAGATCGTAACTAATTTGATACACACGCAAATATAACATCAACGAAGTATAGTTTATTTCAAACTTATTTGCAACATAAAAAACGTCAGCTTCTTTGATTTTTTTATCGCCGTCAAAGTCGTCGATGTTTTTTATGTTGCAATAAGTATGAAATAAAGTTTACTTGCTCTGTGGTATAGGCTAACGATTCACTAGCCTACAGCCAAAATGTATTCAAATAGCCAATTCTTAATAATTCTGTCATGCTAAATAACAAGATGATACGCAAAAGTTCAAGTTGGCTCTAGTTTTCTTGATACAGGTGATAATGTGTACCGCAAGTATATACCCTAATTACAGGCGATCTTATCACAAACTAAGATATATTTATTATTCTAAGAATACTTGGTGTGTTAATATATGTTTGTTAATATTTAAAAATATTACTAGTTCTTAGTCGTGTTTGTATCTTTGTGTGATCAGAAGTGTTAATTTTTTAAACCAGGTCATGCTACTTAGACAATATGCCACGATATTTTGCAATTAAACCGGATAACACTTGTTATATTTTTTGTGGTGAAGTAACTTTTGCGAGTCAAAACCGTAGTATTACTCCCATAATTAAGAATCAGTTGTATTTTGGTTGCAAAATTGGGGACCAAAACAAAAGCTAGGCACATCAAATATGTTGCAACAATTGTGTGAAAAATCTTCGTAGTTGACTAAGTGAAAAAGGGCGTTCAGTGACTTTTGCTGTCGTTATGATCTGGCGAAAACCTAAAAATTATATTACAGATTGCTATTTTTGCCTGATATCTCCTATTAAGCAGGTTATTACCAAGAAAAAGGGAAGGTAATACAATATCCTAATTTACTATTTGCCATTCGCCCAGTCTATTTTAATTCACTAAAAAAATACACCCTTGACTCTAATGAAGAGTCGGATAGTAATGTAGAGGACGATTCAGCTCAGCCGTCAACTTCACAAGATCCCCATCTCTTTTCCGAAGTGCCCATAGGAGAACCACACAAAATTAATCAAAGCGAATTAAGTAATCTGTCAAGGAAAAAGTGGAGCTTTTGGCATCTTGGTTACAATAGTGGAATTTACGATAACTGAATGTTAGAATGTCCATATATCGAAGTTGTCAGAAAGACCTGACACATTTTGTTTTAATGGAAAGTAACTTGGCCGTCTGCAAGATCATTGACATCGAATAGTTTAAACAATCTTTATGATACTAATGACGAGACTTTTTATGGATTTCTCGAAATTGTGTCTAAAATCGGAACGGAAAAGACTGCCATCGATTCTAATCGGTGCTGCCCACATGAAGGAAACCTACAGTAACATAAATTTATTACTAGAAACTATACAGTGCAAAAAATATGAATGGCAGAAGGAGACATAAAATTTGCTGCCATCTTACTTCGTATGTAGCAAGGATATACAAAATATTGTTGTTTTCTTTGTGAGTGGCACAGTTGAGCAGGATTAGAGCTTTACTAAAGGAAAATGTGCCCGCCGAGACTGTCAGAATCAGAAACAAGAAATATTACTAACGCTCTATTAGTTGACTAGTGCCGCCACTCCACATAAAACTAGGGCTTATGACAAACTTTGTAAAGGTTTTGAACAAAGAAGGACGTGCATTCAGTTATTTAGAACCAAAATTTCCTATAATCAGTGATGCGAAAATTAAGGAAAGAATTTTTGTGGATGCCCAAATCAGGAACCTTTTGTACAATGGTGAATTTGATCACATTGTTGAGGGTATTGAAATAGCTGCTTATAATTCCTTTAAAATGGTAGCGACACATGTTCTGGGCAACAAGAGAGCAGAAAACTATAGAAACCTTTTTCCTTGCTATCAGAAGTTAGGATGCAATACGTCACTTAAAGTCTAGATTCAAATCTAGATTACTTTCCATAGAATTGTGGTGCAGTAAGTAGTGAGTATGGAGAGGTTCAATCAGGATATTTTAAATATGGAAAAAATATAATAAGGCAAATGGATATCTCAGATGTTGGTAGACTACTACTGTTGTACCATTATGAGGATGCTCCAGAAGAAACAGACGAAGAAGCACAAGAGGAATGATGAATTTACTAATTATAACATATATTTTAATGTTTTTTTTTAACAAACGACGTAAATATTTGTTCGCTTGATAATTGCAGTTTTTATTTTTTATACGTTTATACATACTAAATAATATTTTAGTTCATTTATTATATTAGCTAGAGAGAACACAAAAATTGTATAGTAGCCACATTTGGATCCAAAACAGTACAAAGAAATGATTTTGGTTAAGGATATAGAAAACCAGTTAAAATTTGTAAGCCAGTGATTCGGAACCTAGATAGTGATAGATTATACTGTACTCGCATCTGTCACATATCATTTAAGTAGCAATCATTCGGATAATATTATTTGGATGATTTACCAATAATCAGACTATTCTAAGTAATCGGATATTGCCATAATACTCATTCGAATATCCCCATCACTAGTTTGTTAAATATATTTTTTTCGTTTTTAAGACATAATTCTCCACAATGTCATAAAATATTGAGTTTCTTTTCCCTTCGTGAATAATAATTTGATTAACAAGTTAAAATAATCTTAAACCGAATTTAATAAATGTTTTATTAGAAAATAAGTATTTCTTATGATGAAGGATTATTTATGTCTCAAAACAAGCGTTCAAATAATTAATAGTAATAACAATAATACGTTTATTATTTATCATCAATAGATTTACGTTTATGTATACATTTACAGATAATATAAAAATTCAGTTATGATAAGTAATTTGGCAAAGAATCAGAATTTCAAGAAAAAACATACTCTTCTTCCACCGATGTAAGAATTTTATTAAAATTTTGCATTAATGGACAATCAGAAAATATTGAACTAATGAAAGAGAAAAAAGTGAAAAGAAAAAACTAGAAAAAAGAAGAATGCAAATTCGATAAGATTATTGGTTTTGAAATAAGCCCCGTTTTGACGGTATTCAGTGGGGTAGCTGGAGGTTCTTCCCTTCATTGAACTTTGTACAATCTGCGTACATCATACAAAGTGCGCACGCCTTGCTTTTTGCCTTTTTTTTTTGGCAAAGAAATTATTTTTTTACTTTTTTAGTACGACTAAGAAAAGCGAGTTTTTAATTTTTTTTTATTTTTTATTATTAATAATACTACCCTGATGCACTGAAATTAAAAGAACGCGTTTGTGTAGATACGATAATGAACAATACTGTGATTTCTAATCAATTTTTGTCTTTTTTTGTTGTTAATACTCGTTTTTACTGTTATTATAAATTTTCACCCACGGTATTATCAACATTTTAAAGGAACCTTTAACTTAAAGGGACTTTTAATGACCAGAAAACAAACAAAATATAAATATCAGATAGCAATCCCATAATTGAAATGAAAAGTTAAGTTTAATGGCATTGATATACAAATCTCGATTTATATTTTGCTGGAATTGTTGATAATACATTTTCTTATCACTAAAACTCTCTTTAAGCTAAAGGTTCCTTTAAAATGTTGACGACACGGGTAACCGTAAACTCAAAAAAGCTGAAACTTAAACGCATCAGACGGTGAATATTACGCAGATTTTATTAACAAATTAAAAGATAACACACCTCAAATCGAAAATAATTTGAAAAATCAAATGTTCGTAATGATGTAAACAATTAAAAACTTCAGTTTCATAATAAGAACATTACAACTAGACGAATCAACATTTAACAAGGACATCTCAAAAATGGAAAAGCTCATTATGACGCAATATTCAGATTCATCGAAATTTGTAAGAAAATTACCGAATTAAACATGATTATAAAAAATTAAATTATATGACACAATTAAAAGTATAACATTTGCCAGACTAAATATTTTACATCCCCCAATAATTTAATCACGAGAATTAAAAAAGTTTCTCAAAAAAATACAAGATCATTTATCACTTTTATCTGCCTCATTAAATGTTGTATCTTATTTTAATATCATAGCATTTCAAATCTATGGAGTCGTATTTGTCCTAGATATCCAAGTCCCAGAACCCTACAATTTCAAAATATTCCATCTTTAATCTTTATTCTATCCCTATAAAAGACAATTGAACTTAATACGATACTCTGTAGATTTAAAATAAAATTGCGAAATAAAATTATTATTACAACTATTAGAATTACCAAATAATTGTGTTAACACATTACTTTACATTGAAGGGTATAAAGGCCAATCAATTTCAGAGAATATTTGATTAATTGCCGTTACAAACTCTTTATCTATTGTGTAATTCATTACAGCCGATGAAGAAGTGTATAAGTATTTTTTGGATATTGACTTTAAGTGCCTAATTGCATACTTAGGTTTCGCCGCATTTTAAGAAAAAGCGGGGTATAAGTAATTTTGAATGCTTACTTGACTATGTTTAGGGATACATTTAACAAAAACCACTGTCGTGCCAGGAAATAAAGGTATAAGTTATAAGTTGAGTGGTTCCTTTTTCTTGTACCTATGCCTTTTTCCTTGGCAGTAGTGAATTGCTAAGATGAGGCAATAACAAAAACTGTAGAACAAAACCTAATTTTCAATTTGTATCCATATTGTACCGTATATATTGGATCCATCAAAGTATCAGCACTTTTTTAAAAACAAACAAGGGCCTATATTTGTTATTTCTTAACAGCAATTATAATTAGTACTCATTTAACTAATAATCTAATAAATGAAAGGTTTGATTTTCATAGAATATCATTGGGTATTAATAAAACTCTACATACCTGACCCATACCGGCACTATGCTACAATTAATAATAGTATTATTCTAGAAGATCTAAAATGTGACAGCCAGATCCCACAAAGCTTTGAGGCGATTTTAACCAGAGGGCTTCGTGCAAATCGTGATGAGTCGAGTGGTAAGCGAAAAGTGTCTAAAGCAACACGTATATTAAAGTCATCCAAGGTTTTAAAAATGGAGGATACGCATCCTATGACGATTATTATCTCCTAGAAGATAAAGTCATCTAAGATCCTCGTAGTACAATTTTTGATTTGTCAAATTAATATTTGATTTCCTATTGTCAAAAATCTACTATATTTGGAAGACTGTCATGTCATGTCTCTTGTTTTATATTACTGCATTAAAGGTTATATTTTCAGCCATGTTTCTGCTCTCATCTCTGACGCTCTAGACGCCATTTTGCGTTTGTAGTCGTTTGCTTTTATTTAAATATTTTTTACGTATCGTCTCCATCATGGTTGTTATAATTTTCATCCACCAGCAGATAATTGTATGACTAACAACATTTTCGAACTTTTTTTAATGCTCTTTTGATGCATGAGAAAACACATATTTACTGATTTGTTTGAGGTTTTTCCTGTTTATCACATTATACTTCATTCTTTGTTTTAATAAAAATTGCTATTCTGGCGCATATGCACTTTTCACACACAACACTTATTCTTATTATATTTTCACTTAAAATACTTAAAAACCAAACTTTTCACTATCACTGAATTATATAATATTTGTAATTCTTATTGTAACTATATAGTCATGCCGTCTATGCCAGCCAATTGAACTCATAATTGTCGGTTTTATGCAAACCATGTTATCAGTTATACAACAATTTATCAGTTATAAATATAGAATTCTAATCGAATTAACGAGTGTACAATATTTGTTTTCTGAGATACGGTTTTTTTAAAATAGCGAAAATATTAGAGATTTGTTTAAATTGTAAAAGAATGCAATATTTTAGGCTCATTAAATCTGTAACATGTTCTGATATGTCGTACCGAATTTAAATAAAAATTAACCAAATGCACCCAGATGTTGCCGATTTCGAATATTTATTTGACTAACGAAAATTTTATCGACCGTATAAAATATAGACAAATTTACGGAGCTCTCTTCCATATCCATTCAATTCAAGTAAAAATTTTAATTGTAACAAAAGTTATTGTAGATGACATTTTACACAAGTTGTTGGCTGTTAAAGTAGAAATTATTTCTTCAATAAAAAACAGAAAAGATTTTATTTCCTATTTCCTATCATGAGAATGTTTACAATAACTCTGTCACTTGGACCATAAATATACTATCAGCTGTTATAATTACCTACTCTTAAAAAGAAACACATCAACGACGATACCAAATACTGATCATTCTCTGCCTAACTCGTCGAACTACACGTACATCGCATACCTATTAAATAAAAAATGATGAAAAACAAAATGAAACCAGCCCATACAATGAAATTAAAATAGGAAATTTATATTAGGTAAGAAAACACTTTTTTAGATATGCATTCTGTCACTAATGTAATTTATGACTTATGTAAAACCATTATTTTTAGCTTTTAACCTTGAAAAAGTCCGAAAGCTCGGACGGAACGTAGGATAAATTGTTCATGTACCTGGCTGGAAGTCCTCTAGAAATAAGAATAGGAAATAAAGTCTTTTCTGTTTTTTATTGAAGAAATAAAAGTTATTGTTATTAACCCAGATAGAGCAGAAATTTTTTTTTTAATCGTTTTTAAGTATATCAGTGATTTTCTTATTTAAGTATATATTATACATACAGTAGAGAAGAAAAAACTCGAAAATAATGTTTAGTTTTTCAAAAAATGGGGGGGTCTTTTAAAAGAACGGTAGGACTTTGTAACACCAGCAACTTTTTTTCATTTAGAATTTTTATTTATTCGAACTATTACATTATAATGCACATTGAAGATTTGAAAACTGAACTAAAACAATAATTATGAATTTATTAGGTTTTTGTATGATAAAAAAACACTCTTTAGGATGTAACGTAACATTACACTTGTGACACATAAAATTTGCCTTTCTGTGGCAAACTCCATATTTTGTTTGATTTTTTTTATAAATAATTAGGTGATCAAGACGGTCATACCTCGAATGTTCATGTAAATAAATAGAACTTTTTGATGGTTCTCGTTTTGTTACCCTTTTATAAGACTCTAAAAGGCTTGTTGCTAATGATCATCGAAATGAAAATTGATCAAGTTTACTGTTCCTATTTTTATGCAATTGTCAGGCATTCTAAATGGAAACTTCAATGCAGTGAACAATTAGGGGGAAATACCATTTCTCACCTCTTACTGAGGCACGGTACAGACTAATATTTTGGTCGCACCTGTCGACGCCTCCCATGTTACTGTTATATAATTTTACCAAATTTGGTTGTGAAACATATATATGCTTTTTATCTTTTTGTGAAAATTTCTTAACATTATTCAATGGAAATATTGAGGCAGAATTTGTAGAGAAACAGGTGACATTATTGTCATTCCATTTACACACCAATATGCCACTATCTTTTCTAACTGATATGCGTAGACACCTCTATTAATTTTTTTCATAGATTTTGAATCAGTAAATGGACATTTCGATACACGATTTTCTCTCAGAGTGCCTGTTGCTCTTATACATCTATTCTTCAATTCCTCCATCAGTTCAATGGAAGTGAAAAAAATGTCAAAGAATAGATGGTAAGGTAAGTTGTAATTCAAAGAAGCCAAGACATCTGAATATTGCAAGATAACATTAGCACCTAATCCCATGTCGTATTTTCGTGGTAAATTGTCGTTTTTTCCCTGATAATGCTCCATCCGAATTACATAGCCAAGGCGTGTCGTTCCGGTCCAAAAGTTGTAATCCCACCTTATCGGCTTACCACGAATAAATTGTTTGCAACCATGGCGCCCAAAATAAGGCATCATGGCTTCACCTACACTGTGACATTCTTCTATCGGGGCAAACTGTAAATAATTTTCATTCATCTTATTTAGCAAAGGTCTAACTTTAGAGAATTTATCACTTGCATCTAAATCAGTATTATCGTAGCAATGTAAGTATTTCATGACAATGGCAAATCTATCCCTTGACTTGCTGAAGAAGAGACAAGTTTAATACTGACCATCAGAATTTTCCCAGTATAATCTATGCCTTGGAAGACACGAGTACCCACTTAGAATCATAACTCCGATAAAACAATACATTTCATCTGTAGTAATATCAGCATTATAGTTCCCCTGATTTGCATATTTGTTAGTATAATTAACTAGCAAGTCAATTACGGAACTATCGAAAAAGTATTCAAAAAGTTGGATAGGAAACAAAGAGTTATTTGCGAAGTGCATATCCGACCAATGAGGAAAATTATTCGTAATATCTTTTTGTACCCAGTCGTACTGTTTCTTCTTTTTTGTAACGGTAGTTTTTTTATTTTGAAAACTTGATAACGGCAAATTATCCTCGCTATCGTAGCCATCCTCTTCCTCATCTGATATTTGAACTTCAGCTTCAGCACGTAATTGATTTCCAGGAAGATTATTCAAAGTTATAATGTCCTCTTCACCAGAATCCTCATCAGTATTTTCACATATGCATTCTCTGGGGGAAAATGACTATCCCTGGAGGCGGCTCTGAAATATTATCAGGATCTTCCAACTCTTGTAGAAGTTTATGAAGACTTAATAGACGATGCTTATAACTATTAAAAGAAGAAAAGATAAAAGATTAAATTACTATATGAAAGAATTTTAGAGTTACTTGAAATCCTACCGTCCTTTTAAAAGGTTGCCAATATTTTAGGTAGATTTGGGATATCAAATTTAACTCTAACCTTACTTTTAAAATTCAGTTATCAAATAGACACACTTTATAAATAATATCTAACTATCAGTAACTACTTACTACAATTTATTTGTGTAATATACTTACTTCCAAGTAGCCATGTTCAAATAACAAAAGCCGATAAATATTAAATAAATAATATTAAATTTCACTTCACATAAAGTCACAGCAAACTCTTAATTACTTAAAACAGTGTATATAAAGGAATCATGAGGTGGCGCCATCTCTTCACAACAGTTTTAAAGTTACTTAAAACCAGTTTCCTAAAAGGTCGGTAGGTCTATCTGGGTTTTAAAATAAGCCGGGTTTCGCCAGATACATTTCCAGAGTACATTCATCATTATCATACGAGACATGTATACGTTCAGGATGACCCAGTTTATATTAGCAGGACGCCAATCGATAGAGGACCTCATTTTAAAATAAAAAGTTCGATTTAACATATCGACGCTTAAGAAACAATACCTCGTATCTCCATTTTTGTCAAAACTCGGTTTAGAATTTTAAATTAATGTCCACTCCTATGTCCAACAGTTCCCAATATCTTATATCTCCAAGATTAATATTGATACCAAAAAGTCTACTTAAAAAAATACCTCGTATAACATAAAATAACTCGTATCTCCATGACCTCCATGATAAAAATAACATGTAGGTTTCATATCTATTAATAAGAAAACTTAGTTTTTTTCGTCTCCTGTAAAACTGCTAATTTGGAGATAAGAGGTATTGTTTCTTAAGCGTCGATATGTCGAAAGGTTCTTCGTTGAAGTTGAAAAAAAGTTATTCGGCAGTTAATATAGCAACTGTCCAAACTTTTGATTTGAAATTTTGTACGTGTTTCCTTTTAAGTTGTAACACTATAGAAATTAGACAACCCCCAAATCCGAAGCCGAAGCTGCACGGGCGTGGGTTACACTTATGAAAAAACGCGTACATACAACAATTCTCACCATTGCTAGTACCAGTGGCGGAATTCGAATCCGCAGAATGATGAAGAGATTATCTAATCACACTTGTCACTAGTTGTATTTTATTCAAAATTATGAAGATACTGAGAAACTGAGGTTGTTATGAAACAATACCTCATTTGAAATGTCAAAAATAGCTATTACTTTGATTTACACTCAAGACCATTGTTCGTATCGTGAAATATCTTGTGCATCGTATTTTTCTAATTATTATCAAATTTGAAAATTCCGTATACATTTAGCAATCGAAAATGTCTAGATATCCATTATTATGCATGGATTTGCAAGTGTAAATTCATCAGCTGCGGGAAGAGAATGTCAAAGACGATTTCGAAACAGGAGTCAATTACTTCCAGAAAAATAAACTGATAGAAACCAAAATAATAACAATAACGTAAGAGGAAAAATAATCTTGTGTGAATATGATAGAGATAACACGACGAGTGTCCGAGGAGTTTAGGGGAACACTTCGAATTCCATGAAGCACAAATGGAGGACCTTGAAACGGGTCCATCTGTAACCTGTGCAAGATTTATTTCCAGGGGAGAGTAGACGTTGTGCTAACTTTTGTAAATGGTTTGTGAATTTCATTAAAGATCTATTTTTTTTGAGAACAATGTTGTTGTCTGATAAATAATTAAGTAATGAGGCTTGCTCCCTCGAAAATGTGTAGTGAATTCTCGTAACTAGCATATTTGGTTACATGAAAATCCACACGTGATTGGACAAAGAAATTTTCAGCAGGAGTTTAATGTGACTATTTGGCTAGACAATCACAATAATTCTTCATCGGACGTCATCTTTTGAATTCCAATTTTTTCCGGCATTTTTAGAACGTGAGCATGCCAATATGTGGGATGATGTTCCCATGGAACGAAATGTTCGTAACTGGTTGGATACTAAGTTTCCTGGGAGATGGACTGGTCGTGGTGGGACCGTTGCCTGGCCTTCTCGTTCTGCCTGTATAACCCCGTTTGAATTTTTTGCATGGTGTTCTAATAATAATAATAATATATCTTTATTTAGCTCAAGCTATTTATATACAATTGACACATAACATAATTAATTATTTGAAATAAAAAATGAAATATTTACATGTTAGTCCTAAAGACAATTCTTTATATATTAACAAAGAAGTCTTTTGGAGGTTATGAAGTTTTTACAAATTACTTCCTCACCCTTCAAAGTGAGGAAGTTATGTATTCGTGAAAAAAATTTTGAAAATTTTTATTGCATTTCTGGACGAATTTCGACGAATAATGACGATACACAAAATTTCAGACACAAAAAAACTTCTGTCTGTGTGTCTATGTTTGCGATAACAGCTACAGTTTTTGAGAAAAAGCTCTCAAATTTGGTACACACACATTCTAGAGGTCAAGGAAGAGATTGAGTTCGTTGATGAGCAAAATCGGTCTAAAAAAAATATCAGTGACATTCCACCAATGTGACTTTTTTTGAAATGTCAAAAAATTTGACTTTTTTGAAACGTCAAAGTGACTTTTTTGAAATGTCAAAATGTGACTTTTTTGAAACGTCAAAAATTACTTTTACTATAAACTCCACCACACAAGTTTTACTACGGTGAGGAAGTTTTCATCTCCAAGTAATTGGCAGCGGTTTTTTAGATGTGTTCGCATATAATTAAATTTTTTTTTTGTACGAACGAGAATAAAACAGTATTTTACTGCCTCAAAAAAAGAATAAAACGAGCGTTTATTCCTGAGGGATTTAAAGTCACCATGGAAACCAATGAACAATACAAATATAACGTAACTTCAAAATTTTTATTATGTCAAATTTTTTATCGTAGAATGAACAAAAAATTAAGAATCAAACATATAATCCATAAAAAGTAATTTATTTCAAATCAAAATTAATATTAATAAGATAATTTTCACAGTTCATAATATTTGGTAATTAATAATATTTAGTAATCTAAACGTCAAACAAAAATAAATATAAAATAATGTCAAACAGACAATTAAATACAGGGATACCTAGATAAATTGCGAAGCGAGGGAAACATGTCGGAACTAAAACACACTTTACTCCCGAGATGCATAAATAAATATTAAACCTTTAGAGAAAAGAGAGTTATTAGTTTTGCTCCTATTAAATGTTTCAATGAAAAAATCTATAGCATTCCTAGTTCGATAATTGTGAATATCATGATTATAGCTGGAAAGGTTTTTTTTTTGGGCAAAAGGTCCAATGTTTAGAAAAACTAGTTTTTCAATTTGCCGACGTTTCGGTAAATTTATTACCTTGTTCAGGGCAATTAAAATTTAGTTATAAGCGGACTGTATAAAGATACATAAAATTTCAAGTAAATGTAGATATAAATTTTGTCATGAGTTTTATAGCAGGTGATTATAATTTTTTTTTTTTTTGGCATTAGGCCATTAGCCATACAGCCAGACACAACATGGTGATATAGAGTTCTACCTACATCTAATCTATACAAAAATAAAGAGAAAAAAATATATATTTGAAGACAGGCGAGGGACACACGCTTCTCGTCCTGGGGTCTATCAGGACATTGTTTTTATTATAACAAACAGTTTTAGAGGACCACTTTAGTATAAAGGTTTAAAGACACAGGGAAACGACAAAGGATACAAAACTAACCTATGCTGAATAATTTTCAAGGTAACATTTCTGTTTCAACTAAAAAACTGATAACGCAGTCAAACACTGTTTTACTATTGAGACTGAGTAGAGAAAGTATGTTAAACGGAGACTGATTATTGCAATTCATAAGATTGTTATACAATGTGTTGCTAGTTGCTTTGTTTTTCGTGAAAATATGATCAAGGTCTCCTTTCGTGTTACATGTTTCACAAATATCAGAGGGCACTACTTTTATTTTGTATAGGTGTGCTGGGTATCGAGCATGACCAAATTTCATACGATTTACTGATGTAACATATTTTCGTGGAAAATCATAACCATCGTGTCAGAACTTAGTCGGAAAATCAGGATGTATAAGAGTATATCTTGTTTGACTAGAGGAACAAAAACCATGCCATAAGTGTTTCCATTTGTTTTTTAAATTCGTTCTTGTAACTGAGAAAGCATCAGTGAGACATAATTTTGGTTCATACGAAAATCCTGTGTTAATGCTTTCTTTTGCTAAGGCGTCAACAATTTCATTATTTTTTAAACCTATGTGGGCTTTTACCCAAACAAAATATACTTCTTTTCCAGTTATCAATATGTTATGTAATATTTCTTTAATTTTTAGAATGCATGGATTAGTTTTAATATTGAGGGAAATATTACTTTTTAATGAGGTCAGAACCGATAAAGAATTGGATGAAATTATTGAAGTGTCTGCGTTAGATAAGTAAATATAATTCAGAGCTTCGTAAATAGCTGTTGCTTCTGTAGAGAAAATAGAAATTTGAGTGGGCAGTTTAAATTTTTCTTCCTGATTTATCGAGGATATATAGTATGCACAACCAGTACCCACTGAGGTTTTAGAAGCATCCTTGTATACTAATAAAGGATTGTTCCATCTTTCTAAAACTGAGTTTAGGATGTTCCTGCTAAGGTTCGGGTGATTGCTGTATTGTGGTATTATTATCTAGTCTAAGTTTGAAGTGTGCTTGTATGGGTCATCTAATAAAGGGGAAATATTACTACAAACTCTGAGGGCACTACATAGAGGTGGAGAGTTTTTCTTTATCCAGAACTTATTTGTTAAGTCATATGTATTTAGATTATATATGTTCTTGGAGAGCAATACGTTGTTGATACTGATTTTAAGAATGAACTTTTCACTAAGGTACTGCCTTCTTAAAGTGAGAGGGGGGGACCAAGGCCTCGGCATGCAAAGGATCAATTGGGGTAGATCTCATTGCTCCTAAACATACAAGGAGAGCAGTGTTTCGTAAAACATCTAATCGTTTTAAGAGAGTGTTGCTTGCAGAGCCATAAAGTGTACAACCGTAGTGCAAAATCGATCTTATGTATGCTTTGTAGAATAGGAGAGAAGTTTGAACATCTGCACCCCACCAAGTTCTTGTTGAAATTTTTAAAAAATTTAAACTTTTATTACAACGGTTTATTATTTCCTCAATATACAAGTTCCACTTAAGTTTTTTGTCAAAAATAACCCCCAAGTATTTAACGTGCGTTTGAGATGGGAAAGAATATTCCCCAAGGTTAATGACATTAATATTAGGACAGTTGTGCCTGGAGAAAAAGCAGACATTAGATTTATTTACCGACAGGTCAAACCCATTAGAGATGAACCATTTTCCCAGTTGGGTAAAAAGACTTAGATAACATTTCTAACGCTCTGTTATAACTTTTACACTCTACATAGATACAAAAGTCATCGGCATATTGTACTATATTAAACCAAGGATCCTTTATTTTATGTATGTCTGAAGAATATAAGTTAAACAGGATTGGGCTCAACACAGAGCCCTCTGGAAGTCCCACACTGTTATAACGAGGTCCAATTAATTGGTTGTTAAAATTTCTGATGAAAACTAATCTGTTGGTAAATAAGTTAACTATCATATTTGTTACATTTGTCGGTATGTTAAAATTACGAATCAGTTTTTCCGCTAAAATATTTAAGTCGACAGAGTCGTACGCCCCTTGTATATCTAAAAACAAAGCAGCTAAGTAATTGTTACGCGAGAAGTTATTTTGTATATTCACCACCAAGGTTGCCAATGCATCAATAGTGCCAAATCCTTTTTTAAATCCAAATTGATTGTTCGGTAACAGTTGTTGATTATGTAACCACCACTCCAATCTACCCTTTACCATACGTTCTAGAGTTTTACGAGCATATGAGAGAAGAGAGATGGGACGATAAGAATCAGCGAGATTAGGATCTTTTCCAAGCTTTAAAACGGGAATTATTATGACTTTTTTAAACAAATCTATGCTTTTACCGGTACTTAACATTTCATTATATATTTCTAATAGAAATTTTTTGACATTGAGCGGTAAATGCACAAGTATAGGGTATTTTATATCATCGTAGCCTGGAGAAGTATTAAGATTATTTTTAAGAGCAAAATCTAATTCTTCCAAAGTAAATGGTTCGGATAAAAAGTGGTTCTGTTCCAGTGGTGTCTGTTGCCTAATAGGATCATTATTAATGAAAGGAGGTGATATATTATCAAAAAAATCTTGGATCCATTCGTCATTTACTGCCTTGCTAGAATTATCTGTAATTCTTTGCATTTTTTTGGCTTGCTTCCACAGGGTAGATGCAGGATTATATGATTATATATAAAAACATATGTATCAATATAACTGAACGTGCGTCGTTTAGCCTCAGAAGTGGTTAATAGTAATGTTTAACACAACGACATTTAGTTATAATGATACATATATTTTTATATATAAACATATAATCACCAGCTATAAATCTCACGGAAAAATTTATATCTACACTTACTTGCAATTTTATGTATTTTTATATAGTACGCTGACAACTAAATTTTAATGGCCCTGAAGAAGGTAATAAATTTACCGAAACGTCGGTAAGTTGGAAAACTAGTTTTTCTAAACATTGAACCTTTTACCCAAAAAAAACTTTCCAGCTATAATTTATTGGTCTAAAAATACTACAATAACTATACTTGTATATCATGATTATACTTTAATCTATCGTGTAGATAGGCTGGTAAGATTTTTTTTTCATTTTATAGATAAAAATGAAAGTTATGAGTGTTATGACTTGACTTGATGCACATGCGTAAAGTTTAAACTTCTAACATTAATTTTATAAGTGTATATTTATTACATCCTAGTATAATTCTCATTGCTCGGTTTTGTATTTATTGTATTTGTTGTATTTGATTTTGATCTATATTGAATAAAACTGTTGAACAAAATTCTAAATGAGGAGCAATCAATGCATTGTATAAAATTACTTTTGTATACATACTAAGAGATGATCCTATTCTATACAAAAAGTGACATTTCTTTGACATTTTATTCATAATGAAATTTGCATGACTTTTAAAATTCAAATTTTCATCTATTAGAATCTCTTGCTAGTTTCTCGAAATAAGCAGGTGATTACGGCTTCTAATTTAGAATAAAAAATAAAGTTACTGGATTCGGGAACCCCGACGTGATTCATCCCTAGATATTAAATTATTTAAACATTTGTTTGATGAAAAATACTAATTGACAAACAGTTTATAACAGTTACAGCATGTTTATTTTGAATTCAGTAGCGAACATTTTTGAATATTAATTCTGGGTGTATAAAATACAAAATTATCATGATGCTAATCTAGATTTCTAGAAGCTTAAAGATTTAAGTTGCATAATTATTTATTTTTCTTATTAATCACACATATACGTTTTTATTGTGGATGAATGTATTGTCATCTATTTAGATAACATCTAAATTTAGTTAAAAAACAAACAATATTTTTAAAGACAAACTTTCTCTATTAAAATGAAACGGTGCCCATAAATCAAGTCAGAATTTAAATTATTAGGGATATATATTGACTAGAGGGCACATGACGTGAATTATATCTGTAAAAAATGTGTTAGCACTTGTTGTGCCATTAATAGGTTAGGTCAAATAGTCGTGAAATGGTAAAAATAATTAATTTTTCAAACTTTGCAGTGTAAAATATGATATGGTGTAGTGTAGGCAGTACGTTTTATATAATAATAATAACCATCACAGATAACTCTCGAATCCAAAGCCGAAGCTTAGAAAAATATTACACTAGAAAAACGTGTACATACAGCAATTTCCACCAACATTGCCAGTGCTGGTGACGGTATTGGAATCTGTAGCTACGACAGACACGTTTTCCATCGCACGCTCTAGCTAACTACGCCACTGAGCTGGTATAAATTAAAATTAAGGGAATCTTACAAACTAATTTTAATTTTACCTTATTTATGTGTTCTTGAACTAGTAACTGTTCTAAAAAAATATGACACCACTCAATTTATGAGTCAAATTTTCTATTATGATTATCCACCACTTCAAAGTGATAATTTACAATTATGATATTCGCAGATTAGATATTAAATTGAATCCGTACTATATCGGTGCACAAATAATCAGATGATACTATTGAATGTATATTGTCTCTTTGATATTATTAATTAGTATAAATAAATTTAAAATTGCTGCAATTTTTTTTTCTAAATAATGTGCTTTACTTAGTAGCGTCATCAACAGCATAACAGATCGTGTCATCCAACTTTCACATCCAAAATACAGATCAAATAATCTGAAAAAAATCAGAAAAGTTCTAGAAGCAAACACCTACCCCAAACATTTTTTTGAACCAATAATATAAAAAAAAATAATACACAAAACCTATACTAAAATAACCCACACAGCAAATAATAGTGATAATAAATATGTGTCCATGTCATACATACCAATAGTATCCGAAAAAATTGCAAACGTATTTAAACAACATAATATAAAAATAACCTAAAAACCATACAATACCAAAAAAAAAAAAAATTCACAAAACTTAAACCTAGCCAACCAACCGAAGACGAAACTAACACTATATACAAGATAGATTGCAACGACTGTAATGATACTTATATAGGCCAATCAAAACAATATTTACATAAAAGAATATACACGCACAAATATAGCATAAAAAACTCAAAACCAAAACACGACAGCACTCGCTAGACACGCCATAGAACAAAACCACCGATTCAATTTTAACAACATACAAATATTAGAAAAAGAAGCTAACTATAACCGAAGAAACATATATGAAATGCTGCAAATAAAAAAGACATACCAACGCAATAAATAATCGCACTGATATAGAAAATTTAAACGAAACCTATTTTAACTTAATTAAATGATTGGGGTACATTACAAAATGAATTCAATTTTTACATCTTACCGATACAAAATATAATTTTTGAAATAAAATATCTTATCATATACTCACTATTTAAGCAAAACTCCCACAGTAAATTATATGTATACATTTCCAACGTTATCTCTGTAACATGAACAAAACTTTAAGTGCCATCACACCATGTTAAAATATCTCAGTTGCGTTAAAACAGACAATCCAATAACACCAAACATGTAACAAAATTTAAAACAAATACCTAATAATTAATAGTGTAAGTAAATAATGTAATGTAAAATGACAATAACTATGTTTTCAAAATATTATATTAATAGCAGTGATGTAAAATTCCCGAAATTTTGGAATAGCCCCCGAATATTCGCGAATATTCGCGAAAATTCGGGAATATATGGGAACATTGAAACAAAACTGTTTAATGGTAATAATAAAAACATTAATGATCTTGTATGTAAAATGGATTTATTCAAATTAAAACTTTTCATAAAATAAACAAATAAAATAAACAACATTCTGATAATAGGTATACACAAATAAAATAAACAACACTTTCATAATATACACACATAAAATAAAGAACATTTTCATAACTAATATACACAAATAAAAAAACATTTTTCTAAATACCTACACTAAACGATAACTTAATTATCTTCATCCTCTTCCATTTCGTTATTATTGTCTTCAGAATCGTCAAAAGTATCGTGGATGCTCATTGCGCTTTCCGTACTAGTACTACTCGCTTCTTCGTGATCCATTAATTCTACTAACTCTTCATCATTTGAGGTTGAGGTAGTCGCCTTCGGTCTATTGTTATTCTTTATACTTTCTTTATTCTTCTTAATTCTGCTTGCGTTACATCTTAAAGTTAATTTAAGGTTATGATTAACGTATACAAGCATTCCTGCATTTTTTACAGTTAATTTATTTCTTTTTGCTGTGTGAACTAAGGAGTAACTACTAAAGGAACGCTCCGTCGCTGCCGATGTAGCAGGTAAATTTAATATGGCTATAGCAATATCCTTAAGTGCAGTTTTTTGACACATTCCTGCCCACCATGTGGTACTTTTTACTGTTTTCGAAGAGTTCCATAAGAAATTCTTGGACCAAACTCCAGACTTGGCAATATATTCCGTTAGTTCGGATAATGCTGCTTGCTTATTAGTCTCGGCGAATATCGGATGCTCATTTATAACTTTATTAATGCATTCAATTGCATCTACATGTTCCTCTGCAGTTAAGTGTTCTCCAGAAAAGGCCGGATCGAGCAAATTTGCTGCGTAGTGAACCGGTTTTACGGCCATGGATCGTCTGTTCTCAAGACATTTTAAAATAACTGATTCCTCTGATTTCAAAATTGGGAGTTCCGAAACAGACTTTTCAAATATCTCTCTTAATTCTTTAAATGCGACAATAACTGAGCTCATAGTAGCTGTATCACACTGAAGAATCGTTAACCATTTCACTACAGGTGTCAGTAACATTATTAACTTATCTACCCTAATCCAAAACACATCATCATCTAAACAGTTTTTTTTTAACATTTTTATCTATTTAGCAACTTCATCTGCAATGACTAGCATCTTTAAAGCTTGTTTTGTGGAAGATAGACTCTCCATGCATTTTAAAATTGATCTCCACCTTGTGACTACTGGCAGTTTTAGTGAAATGACCTTGCCACAATCTTTAGCTTGAATCTTGTTAAATCTAGCTAAATTTAAATATGACAAATTTATTTCCTTTACTATTTCTTTGCAAGAAGTTCCAATGTATTTTAATGAATTTATTTTCATTATATCGCCCACAAACAAATTCAGAATGTGGGCAACACATCCATACGTAAAAATATACATAAACTTGTCTTCTGTTAATGATCTGGCCTTTACCATAGATGATACGTTACAAGCCCAAATATCTTACTTGGTCCAATCTCCTCGATTACTTTTGAAATTTCTTCTGCAAGATACTTTGTCGTGTGCCTTTCCTCGTCTGTACATTCGGTTTTGTACAAGTATGGTTGGGGAGTAATAGTAATGTAGTGGATTATTGCTTGATTTCTGCAAGATAATAAAAGAAATTAGCCACCCTATAAATATATTTGAGTGAAATTTGTTATTTGTTATAAATCAAAATGATAAAATATAAAAACAAAAAAAGGCAGATAAACAATTTTTAGTTTTTTAGAGTTCAATATTATTTAGCAGTAGTGTTACCTACCTTATATTCGACCAGCTGTCTACCTGAAGGGCAACAGTATTTGCTTCTGCCAATTTTGCAGTCATGTGTTCTTTAATTCGATCATTCTCAGCTTTAAGAAATGTGTTCGATACTTTATATCTAGATGGCATGGTGAATGCTGGTCTAAGGGTTTTCATAAATCTTTGCCAATGCGGGTTTTCCACAATGGAAAAAGGCGTACCCGAAGCGTATATAGGTCTGCATAAAAGTTCATCAAGAGTATTCTAAAATAATAAATTTATATTAAGAATATTAAGATATCATTCATCACGAGGATATTGTTATTACTTTTTCGTCTTCATCAATTTGGTCAAAAAACGGTTTCACCGTAGATACCCAGCTAGATGTTTTAGTTGTAGAACTAGTCATGGAAACTCCACCATCTGGTTCTGATACGTGCTCAATATTCTCAAAATTATCAGCGTCTCTTATATCTGCTTGGGTAGCTATAATAAAAAAAATTACAGACACATAAACAGCATGCATTTAAAAGATGCGTTGGGACTTGAATCATTTTTCTATTAAAAGCTCAAAAAGTAGTAAAAAACGAGTAAAAACACAAAACATGTGAATATAATATAATAAGTTTCACTTGGTAAAAGGGCAAGCCCCTACAATTGGCGCACCTGATTAAATAAAGTAAGTCGTAGGCAACACTAATAGGTAAAATATAAAATTTTGTTACTTACCCGGCCAACTTCTATCGGTACATTTTTTCCCTCGAAAATAACTTTGTATAGTAACTGGACATTTTCGACAGTTTTTAATATGGCTTTCAAGGCGTGTAGCATTCTTAGAATATTTTTTCATACAGAATGTACATGAATAAGTAGTACTTTTAATCACTTTTCCCTGTTTTTGTGTTTCTTCAGTTATTTTTTTAAAGTAATTCCATATTTTACTTTTAGTTTTTCCCATTGCGGCAAAAGTTTATGAAAATAAAGTAGGTACCCCACACACACACATAGATATAAAATATAACCTAACCCAAGAAATACGAAATAGCACAAAATTCATCAAGTTTCGGCAACTACTGTAGGCATAACGTGATATTTATGAATGTATTCTAGTATTTCTAGTGGCCTACGGTGCTTGTTTAGTAGTAGGGCAGACGACGCGCGCGGCTCCGATTTTTATTTCTATGTACAGTAGTGTACAAGAGTACACGCAGTTGTGCGTCTGCGAATATACGCGAATATAGGTGGTGAACTTTCACGAATATTTCCAAAATTACCGAATATTCGCATGCGAATATTCGCAGTTCCCATCACTGATTAATAGCAGTTTTCAGATGATGGTGTAATAAACCGAAACAATAGAAAAAAATAATAAAATTAGTTATATCTGACCGAAATCCCCAAAAAAACTACCAGATATTAATTGATATTAACGGTCAAGAAAAAAATATATATATATATATATATATATATATATATATATATATATATATATATATATATATATATATATATATATATATATATATATATATATATATATATGTATATATGTATATATATATATATATATTAAATTCGTTTTCCGGGTATACTCCCGCGTAGGTGATAGGCCCCGAGAGGGACCGTGGTTGTCTGAACGACGTTTCGGCAGAGTCTCATCTGCCATCTTCAGGGTTCTAACCGTCAACTGCTTACTGCGGCTTCTGGTTACTCGAACTGAAATTTCAGTTCGAGTAACCAGAAGCCGCAGTAAGCAGTTGACGGTTAGAACCTGAAGATGGCAGATGAGATTCTGCCGAAACGTCGTTCAGACAACCACGGTCCCTCCCGGGGCCTACCACCTACGCGGAGTATACCCGGAAAAAACGAATTTAACATTCACCACCCGCGAAAAACCTGAAAAAATATATATATATATATATATATATATATATATATATATATATATATATATATATATATATATATATATATATATATATATATATATATATATATATATATATATATATATATATATATATATATATATATATATATATATATATATATATATATATATATATATATATATATATATATATATATATATATATATATATATATATATATATTAATAAACATATGTCCTAAAACGCATAATAAAGGGAGCCACAACCCCTTGAAGGGGGTTGATGAATATCAATTTTTCGATTATAAGTCCGATATGGTGGTGATTAAAAAAATGAAATTTTCATACATACGGCCCCGATGTAGGCGCATAAAATTACAAATTTCGTAATTAACAGCTTGTTTTATTAAGGTAGTTTTGAGGGGTGATGGGTAGGTTTTTACCCCAAACTTTTTTGACGTCACTTCCGAAGCAAAACTTTTAAATAACATTATTTCCCATGCCATGACTCAGAAGAAAGTATTTTTTAAAATTTCTGTCACACCAACCGTTTTTGAATAATTTGCGTTGAACGGCAATAGGACATATGTTGATTAATGAAAGTTCATTTATTTTTTTGATAAATTACCAGCCTCTGAAGTTTGGCACACTTGTGGTAGATCACCCTGTACATTATTTAGTAGAAGAATTTATAGTATATATAATGTAATTATGTGTTTTTCCTTTCGTGTTTTTTTTTATGATATATCCAATACATGGGCATGGTAGCCGAGTGGGTAAAAGAGCTTATAGCTATTTACTCGGTATCGAATATCGATGGTTCGAATCCATTCCGGAGCAAGTTTGAAATTTTATTTGTAATTTGTTTCGGATTAAGAAGGGAGAAAACTGTCGATACCCTAGATGTGGTTCGGACTCCACAATAATCTGTAGGGCCTCGTCTCTCTTTACTCAATACAAAATCCTAGAATTTTCTGGGAGTTACTTCGATGACTTGAGAGGCGGTTAAGAAAACATATTTAACATTTTAACATGATATTATGATCTCTTGGATACATAAAGTTTGTTATTTGTTATTAATTAAAGCAGGGCCCTCTAGCACTGGGGAACCAGGGTCCGATTGTCACTTACGCAAAATTATGTAATAACTCAAAGTAATTTTCCGTATTTATTATATTTCACAATTTGAAATGTAAAATGGAGTTATTTTTGTGTTTTATGAAAATAATATTGGTATGGTGTATGAACACATCGATACTACAGGCAGGAGAAAGGGATGAAATCACCTTTCTCCAGTCTGTAGTACCGATGAGTTCATAGGAGAACAAAACATGTCTACTGCTATTGAAAAATGTAACAATATTTTCTTCGTAAATATATGGCGGCATTATTTGATTGTACATGTCCGACTTCCTTGTAATCAAAGAACCCTAGCTTGACATTTATGATATGCTAAATATGCTGCTATCGCTATTTTTGTGGTCACATAAATATTTCATTACAATAGATGTATTCCAAGCATAGATTAATAAGATTAAATATACATAGTATAGTATACACATGTTATTATTTATCGCTCAAAAATGATAACCTATGTTTCAAGTATATCCTGTTGTTACATATCATTAAATGAGATATTTGGTGTTCAACTAACGCCAGCGTCATTTAACCACACATCGAGTCAGACTATTATAATTACCAGTAGTTTATGTACTTTTGTGACTGATCTGTATAGGTAAAGAATATTTAATACAAAATGAGTACAAAATTTTTAATTTTTAGGTTTCAGTGTCATAAGTAAGGTCCGCGAGTAGGGGAGACCGGGGCTGGTTGGTACACTTTTTACATTAGGGCGCTTGTACCTGTTTTGGTTATAGTTAGAGCCACATCTACCGTACTACTATTATCCTTAATGTTTTGGTTAACTAATTCCCAAATAGGACAAGTATCGGATGTACCGTAAATTTTGTAACCATGTTATTCTTCAAGGCTGCAAGTGTACCAACCAACCCCATGGTCGGGGTAAGTTGGTACACACTAAGGGGTTGGTTGGTACAACTATTATAATGTTGACTACAGGTTCTCTTGTATTATTGTGTTTATTGGAAGCAGTATTAAAAGTATTAAAAGTTATAATAATAACAAAAAAACAAAAAAATATGAATAAAAAATGCGTTAACCTGAGTCGTCGGAATTACAATTATGGCAAATATAGAATGGTCCGGCATCACAGCATTTTTCATGTGACCACAGCTTACATCTTGTGCATTGAATCCATTTTTCACCAGATGCACTATCTGAAAATGGTTCAACGCAAACCAAGCAGACGCATTCTTCATCACTGCTGTCACTGGAAACGTCGTGTCCTACCAAATCTTTCGCCTTGCTCTGCTTCCTTTTTTTAATGTCTCTGCTTTCTCCTGCAATATTTTTCTTAACTGTTTCTATTTTATTACATTTCTTCCCTTTATTTTTAATTTTTTTTGACACTTTTTTCAAGTAATAACACAACTGGTCTGTCTATCGAGGCTCTTGTATGCCTGACAAAGTGCTTCACATATTCAAGAAAATGTGTTTCTTTCATCCACCCAGAAGGGTTCGCTCCACCAACACTACCAGGGGGCCCTTCTTTTTAAGAAGTGGTCCTTGAAATGAACCCTTGGAAATATAATATGGGGGTACACTATTTCCCGTAGCAGAAACAGCAAAGGTCAAAGTAACAAGCGTCCCTCTCTCAGCAGAAGTTACTCTTCCGACTTGCCGTGCTCCCCGCCGGGCTACAACTCTGTCCGGCTTTTGGACTGTGGTTATCCCAGTTTCGTCCAATTTCCAAATATCCGCGGGTTCACACTTAAGGCGATTTAACACAGTCTGGAGATTATCAAAAAATGCACTCACATTAGTTTTGTTAAAACTGGTTGCCCTGGACAGACTTGTAGCTTCCGGTGATCGAATCGAAAGTGTGGTATTCCTTTTTAAGAATGCTGAAAACCAATCAGCTCCAGCCAACTCAAGTTTTTCCAGTTTTGGGGCATACGCAGGTTTAACGACGAGGCAAACACGAAAGCCATTCTTCTAACTTCTTTTGGTGAAAGACCAAAATAAATATTGGCGGCTTTTTTTACGTAATCAGAAAGTTGGGTTTCCTGTTCTGACGTAAATACCTGTCTATTTGCTATGTAACCAACTACTGTATTCGGGGCATTTCCAGCTTTAATTTCCTCATCGGAAAATTTTTGGCAATATCTACGTAAAGTCATCAAAGGTATTTTAAAATCTCTAGAGGTTTCTCTTAAAGAACGGTGATCAATTTTTACAGCTCTCACTGCCCTTAGCATGACGTCCGGTGGTGTAAGTCCCCTCTGTGACTTCTTTTGTAAGTTCGCATATCGAATCTAAACAAAAGGAGGCAATGAAAACGAAATTCGAACAAAATAAGAATATTCATTGCAATTGGGGTTGGTTGGTACAGTATCAACCGACCCCGGCAAGAATGTACCAACCAGCCCCCTCGCCATTTTTGTCCTTTAACATTTCATAGCTCTCTATACAGTAAGTTGAATTTTAGTTTAAATACACATAAATGAAGCGAAATACATCTAGATTAACCTCCTGATAAAATAAAAACTAAAAGTCCACTCACTAACTGTGTATATAAAGTTTTATAAAGAATGAAATATTTACTTACGGGTGATTAAAACACGAAAATATTTATAAAACGGTAACAGACAACTAGATGAACCAAGCGCTTCGTACTGAGCGATTTTACGAACTAAGGAATACAGTTACGTGACGGTAGCGCCATCTGTTGCACATTAGTGAAAATATTAAGGCTGTACCAACCTGCCCCTGTGCCCAACCAGCCCCGGTCTGCCCTAAATAGTACATTCAATGTGTTTGTTCAGTGAAATATCTGTTGCTCCTGTTATTTTAGATAGTACAAAATCACCAATTAAAAGGTATCATTAATACGCCTGGCCAAGGTCATTAATCCTACAGAGACGTACTGGGTATGCATCATATCATAATACTTGAATAAGTACAATAATAAAAACAAAAATATTTTATATATTGTGATGTATGTTTTTGTACTATTTCGTTCGCTTTAAATTCTTTTTTATGTATTTCCTTATATTTTGTAAGCTTAGTGCTGCACATTATTATTAAACTGTTAAATGACGTTCACACATGTACATTGTATATCTAAGTGATAACTAATAATAAACAAATAAATAAATAAATGGAAATAAATTTTATTAATACTGGTACACTTTATAAAAATATGTACAAAACTCACCTTCTTAAAAAACAGATTTATGAAGTAGCTTGGTTGTCGTTATCACAAACTGGAGCACTTCTATAATAACTGTGTAGCATCAGATATGTTTCTACAGTTGTCTCAGTAAGCGATGTTCGCTGTGGTGAAAAAAATATGTTTGTATTTTGAAAAAGACCGTTCGACATCTACGGAAATAATACAGGTATAAGTAAAACACTCTGTGAACTCACTTAACACACTTGTAGATGCACCATCACAAATTTATCTTAATTTGGTAAATTCAGGATCTTTCCGTAATACACTCTCGAATTTTTCAATAACGGGCTTATTTTTTGCGTCATTTATACTCTGTAGCTGTGTAGTTACGTCGTCCACTATTTGCAGCGATTCCACTAACGACAACGAAGTATTTTGCAATTCTTCTATTGCGTCGTGTAGTCCTCTATAATTGTTATAAATAGTTTTTAAATCTGTTTCAAGAGAAACATCTTGAAAGCTTGTCTGGCTTTCCTTAATAGCTGCAGCCTCGTTAGGGTTGAACTGTAGTATCACAGCTTTTATTTGTTGAAAATATTCAGCATAATAAAAAGCTGCCACGTTCCCCAACGTGTAAGAATCGGCTCTGGTGGTTCCGGAATACCAGGACACAGTGTGTGAAATGCTCGAAGCCGTTTAGGAGATTTGAGAAATACTTTTTTTGTATTTGCTATTAATGCATCTACCTCTGGAAAACATTTTCGAATCATTTCTGCTACAAGATGGAACGCATGCACTTTACACGTAACATGTAAAAACCTACAATCGTCTCTTTGAAGAAAACGACCCACCAAATGCATTGTCGTAGCAAAGTCGGTCACAAACATCAACATTTGACTTATTGACAGTTCAAATTTTTCGAAAGTCTCCAACACCACCCGCGTAATTGTTTCGCCAGTGCACGCAGTTAGTCTTTTGCTTGCTAGTAAAAGTGGAAATATTGGTTTAACAGGGTCGAGTACACGTACTATAACATTTAAAATAGATTTTTTTTTACAATCTGTCGTCTCGTCAACACATAACCACAGCCGTGTATTTTTTAATGCACATTTAATCCTATTTACAATGTCTTCACGAACACTTGTTACATATCTACGTAACGATGAACGACTTGGTAAATTCACCTGGGGATTGTATTTATTCCAGAACTTCCGAAATGCTGGTTTATCCAATATGCGCAGGGGAACATCACAGGCAATCAGCATTAACAGTAAATCAAACATAAACTGAGGTTCCAAAGAAGACACGCCATTTCTTATATATTTATGCCGGTTACTATTGACATGAATTTTGCAGCCGTATTTATTCCAGCACATTAAGTCTTGATCACAAACTTTACAAATTATTTTACATCCATCATAGAATAAATCCGGAAATTCACCGATAAATTTATTCACTTTATCAGCCTACGGTCGTTTTCTACTCTTTACTCTCAACATTATTTATTATTTATTAGTACTCTATGCATCGACCGACAGATAACAACTGAAGTGTGTCGTGTCATCGTCATCGTAAACAAACGCGCGATGGCATTGGTATTGCGCCCGACCCTGAATCTATCATCGCTTGGCCAGGCTTAATCATTAATCATATTTTCATATGTGTATGTCAGCGCGGTGTCATTGGATCAGCCCCTGATTTTTACGTCATGAACTATTTACTCTCGGACCTTAATCATAGCTAGAGCCCGTACCTTGGATGACATTGATGTAAAAGTCGGGTCAGGCATGGGAGGATAATACGAAATTATAAAAATTCTTATATCTTTTTGTGGTTTATTGCTGATTCATCTGGAGGAAATTATACGTAGTGGTGAATGCATCACCGTTGTTACTGCTACAATGTCTAAGGGGGTGAAAATTGGTAATATGTGTTTTCACGGATTCCTCAAAATCTCTTAGGCTCAAAGAGGCTCACAAGGATTACCCATAATTGTCTAAAAATATAAGGCACCGAAAGTGAGTGAAATCAGAAGATTGCTAAATCGACGAGAGGCATCGAATATTATCTTACAATTCCTCTTAATATTAATTTTTAAAAAAATTCCAACACCCTTAATAGAGCTTTTCAAAAATATCCCAAGTGACTTATTTTACCTAATTACATATTTTTAAATATGTATAATAAAATTTTTCACATTTCTAATCTGGTATTCGGAAAAAGACATTTTCGGTTGAATAAATATGTGTTCAAAATATTCACATGGGTAAATTTACCTGGGCAAACCTTCCACATTCATTTATTAATAAGAGAGTGGGAAGACCTTGTACATTGTTGAGGCGACGAAGGTCATTTAAAAAAAACGTGCCCAGCTCTACCTCAAGGGTGGTGTGGAAATGAGCTAGCTCCAACTTCAAAAAAGTTAAAACAATACAAGAAAAAGTTCCAGGAGCATAGATTTTATCAATTATTTCACTTTATTATTTATCTCATTTTTATTACGATCGTAAATTCACGTTTCATCAAGATAATATGAAACGCGCGTCGAGTTTCATGTAACCCCCCTTTTCAATCGCTCATTGCTCGAAATACATTGCATTTATTGACTAGTAAGAATCTATAAACATGCCATTTTTTGTGGGGCCAACAGTTTCTGAGCAAAACGCCGAAAACTGCAACAGGGTGCGTTTAGGGTGGTTTCTGGGGGTGAAGCGACCACTTTGTACTTTGGAATTTTTTGATTTTGAAAACTATTCACTTGATTCGTATAATGTCCAAGCGGCAAAACTTTATAATTTTTTTTCCTATTTATGCTAATATTAATGGACTAATTGTGAGAAGGATCGTTCCACGTCGACAGATGTAATTAGCATACTTAAAATATGTGAACTTTTTCAGAGACTCCACATTTGTCTTGTGTAGAAAAGTCCACTTTTTTGGTATTTAAAAGGTCATCTGCCACACTGCAGACCATTGCCCAGGAAACAAAACAGAAAAAAAGTTTTGAAAAATCTTTAAAAGGACGAATGGATGTTAAATACGTAAAGCATAAACTGACAAAAACCAAAAAGTCCTTGTAACACGTGAAGGGATGTAGATATCGAAAAAAAATAAATGGAAAAACACCCCCCTCATGTCGACTTCGCAGCCTACTATCCTGTCTCAGTCCTTTTGGACAAAAAAAAGTTTTGAAAAAAAATTCTTTAAAAGATCCAATAGATTTTTGTTGGCTTTAATTTCTAGTTACGTTTCTGCTGTAAAGATATTTGATTGATTACTTGTTAAGGGCTACTCAACGGTAGAGGTTTCAACCTTCTACCTAATGCCCTTCTGGTTCCTAAATTATTATATGTAGATAGAAGGCCTCTTCGAGAGAGTGTTTATAATAAATTGTCTTTATCAACTTTGGAATGTTCGGTAATAACGGAATTCGCTAAAAAATTACAAGGTGAGGTATATTGTGTCATACATGCATGACATATTTACGCGCTGACGTAATCAATACCTAAATTCCGAGCTCTTCTCTATTCATTTTCAATACAAAATTTTTAAGATATTAGCTCCTACGGGAGAAACGTTCGCATGGATTTTCACTATGATTTATAAAATAAAACTTTTGTATTATTTATCGATGTTTGAATTTGTGTATTTTTAACTACTGTCACTTTACAAAAATATTAGAGAATTGTTTTTTTACGATTTACAACTGATAATAAAATAATTTACTAATAATGACGATGATACGGAAAATCACTGTATATCGCATTACTAATATCGTGTAGTACAGAATCCCTCTCTGGAAACGCCATTCGAGATACGGACTCTAGTCATAACATAACAAACATCTACTGAATATTATATTATGAAAAATGAATAATATATGACATTGCGGACAAAAATATTTTTTCAAAAAGCCGTTGACGTAGATTTTTTAAATATTTTTTAATATAATCTGGCATAATATCCAACTAAAGTACCATCTTATTGTACATCATATACTTATATCATAAATGTTCAAAGACAATACGAGGATATTTAAAAACCACAAACCACAGATAGCTCTCAATAAAGGTAACGATGTACCCACCACATTAGTGGAGTAAATTTGCGGCCAAAAGTCGCTTCTTTCTAGGAAAAAATCCGACGTAGAACCAGATCAAGCCGATATGTTTATTCTTGGTAAGTAGGTTATTTTCTGTACGAAATGGACATTTATGACACTTTTGGCTAGTGCCGAACTTATTAGCTGTGAGTCGATGGTTTCAATGAGTTTTTTACGTTATTTCAGTTTTAAAAAATGGACAAAAAGTTGATATGTTGTTGGCCTTCGCAACATGTGACAGAAATCCATTAAATACAGCGCAAAGATATGACAGAATTTATTCTGATAGAAAACAACCCCATTCAGGTTATTTTAGAAAATTGGAATTTCGTTTACGTAGTAAAGGTTCAATAAAGGAGGAACCAGTAAAAAAAATATAGCCTCAGTGATGTTAAATATTACAAAAATAGATGAAATAGTTGCATAATAATACGTAGAAAATAAAAATGAACAAAGACAACAAATATCATTTAGGGAGACTCGGTCAGACTGCAATACCGGAAAATATAGTGCCTGTAGCATATTACGGAAAAGAAAATATCGTAATTATCGTAAGTGTCATAAAATACAATACTTAGGGAAACTGATTCTCTGATTCATTAATTGGATTCTGCAAAAATTTTGAATAAATCCATGGATATGCCACTTAATTTCATGGACTGATGATTGATGAGTTAAGATTTTCAAACAATGGTTTTTTCAATAGGAATATTCACCAGTGTGATCCTGGGCTATAGGCGATCCATATTAGACACAAGAAACACAATTTCAAGAACGTTTTAGTATCAACGGATGGTTTGGTGTGTTAGATGGACGTAGTTCCTTTGAGGGGATATAAATCAAGAATTACATAATCTAAATTTTTTAGAAACCAATTTACGGAATTTTTTACACCGCCTTCCATTACATGTTCGTCTTAGCTAATTATTGTACCAACAAGACGGTGCTCCAGCATATAATTCAAGAATATGTGTCAACTTTTTAAATCATTTATTTACTAATTAAATTGGTGACAATGGACCTACTAAATGACAACCAATATCTCCAGATCTATAACCTCCGCATGCCACAGAAGAAACTTATCACAGGTAAGTATAACATATATCTTTTTAAACAATTATTTTCCTGGCTATTTGCCAAAACGCTGGAACTTGGATTATAAAAAGATAAAATGCACATTATATTCAGTACGATTCAACAATGTTTTTTTTTTAAATTCTAACTCCTCTGTTTAGTAAAACCAAAAGTAAATAAAACAGAAGTACTCACCAGTGGAACAATCGCTTCAAAACTTTAAAACATCTACAGACATGTGTTTCTGCATCTTTGCGTCGTCAGTATGGCTTTTTGAAAGCCTCAAAAGTAACTGCGAATCTTAGTAAATCCTAATGTATTAAATATTAATGGCTTCAGAGAACATAATGTGCATATTATCTTTTTTATAATCCAAGTTTTGGCAAATAGCCGGGAAAATAATTATTTAGAAAGATTTCATTCCATATTTTCATAGAACTTTTACCAAGAAAAGGATACCTAATTTATTTTAAATTATTCTAACACTACGGAGAATTTCCATTATATAATTTCAATTATTCTGTTCTCTGAAGCCATTAATATTTATTACATTAGGATTTACTAAGATTCGCAGTTATTTTCGAGGCTTTCAAAAGACCATACTGACGACGCAAAGATACAGAAACACGTGTCTGTGGATGTTTTAAAGATTTGAAGTGATTGTTCAACTGGTGAGTACTTTTGTTTTATTTACTTTTGGTTTTACTGAACAGAGTAGTTAGAATTAAAAACACCCCTGTTAATTACTTGGGGATTAGAACTTCCTCACCGTAGTAAAACTCAACGTGTGGTGGAGTTTATAATAAAAGTAATTTTTGACGTTACAAAAAAGTCACATTTTGATGTTTCAAAAAAGTCACTTTGACGTTTAAAAAAAGTCAAATTTTTTGACGTTTCAAAAAAAGTCACATTTTTTGACGTTTCAAAAATTGGGACCGATTTTGCTCTCTTCCTTGACCTCTAGAATGTGTGTACCAAATTTGAAAGCTTTATCTCAAAAACTGTAGCTGCTATCGCGAACCACACAGACAGACACACAGACAGAAATTTTTTTCTGTCTGGAATTTTGTGTATCGTCATAATTTTTCGAGATTCGTCCATAAATGCAATAAAAATTAAAAAAAAATTCACGAATACATAACTTCCTCATTTTGAGGGGTGAGGAAATAATAACATTATTGAGTCCGTCATACTGAACATAATGTGCATATTACTATTTTTCTTATAATCCATTCAGCGTTTTGTCAAATCGCTGTGAAAATAATTGTGTAAAAAGATGTATGTTATACTTATCTGTGGTAAGTTTTTTGTAAAAGTTACAAAATAATATATAGCAAAAAATCTCGTAGCGTTATTATATTTTTATTTAATTCCATATTTTAATAAAACTTTTTCCAAGAAAAAGATACCTAATTTGTTTTACCTTATTTAATTATGTATTTTTATTTCTTTTGTCTATGTTGTTACGTTGTTGCAATGATTATTAAAATTATATCATCGTGTTAAATTATTTAGTACTGGATATGTCATTTTCTTCAATAGCATAATACTTGCTTACGTTTTCGTATTTTGTATCTAAATTAACAAAAATATTTTTTTTAGAATTTATTAAAATAAAATACGAAAACAAACTTTAATAAATGGCTGAATTTGTTATATTTTTATCAGGAGTTCAAGGAAAATATTTATTACTTCCTCACCCCTCAAAGTTTTGAAATTTTTTATTGCATTTCTGGACGAATCTCGTCGAATTATGACGATACACAAAATTTCAGACAGAAAAAATGTTTTCTCTGTGTGTCTGTCTGGTTCGCGATGGCAGCTACAGTTTTTGAGATAAAGCTTTCAAATTTGGTACACACATTCTAGAGGTCAAGGAAGAGAGCGGTTTTTTTATAATAAATTGCTATTGAAAATTGAAAAATATGACTTGTTTGATATTTTTGAAATCAGAGGTAAACCTCTGGTGCGTCACATAATTTTCTCGTCTTACTATATTTTTAACGCATTTTTCATAGTTTAAATTGCTTAAAGAGCTCAATTTTAAAGGATAAAATGTTATTTTTTTTGTTTTGAAAGCAATTCGGATTTTTAGATATCGTTAGATAGTTAATCCAAAATATTGTACTTTTTGCCTCATAATTGATTAAGAAAGAGATATGTGGATACAAAATTTAATTAATATCATTTTTGATTTTTGAGTATGTGGAAAAGGTCTATTTTCGATGGCAGATTTGAATTAAACTTATAAAAAACTACGGGGAATCACTATCATTTTTCAAATCATAGAATGCATACAGACCAGTGTTATCATATTTCTCTTCTTCTTGAATTTTAATACAATATTTCAAATGAAACAAAAGGTGAAATTTTCAAACCTGTCATGTAATTAAATAATTATCTCTTTTCATGAAACCATTGTATTAATTGTTCCACGTGTTAGACGACAATGATTTTAAACAAACCGTACTTAAATCATATTAATTATTCCCCAAAATAATATTTAATTTTTTTCCTACATTTACAGAGTGTGGAAATTCTCACGATTTACCTCTGGCATTTATTGTTTGTCGCGTGACAGGCTAAAGTTGCGTCCCAAATACTTTATCGCATGATATAAAAACTGAAGGATTGATGATAAACATAAATATAATGTGCTGAAATAATACTCGAAGTAAGTAATCTATACAGGATGTTACATCGACAAACTTTGTGACGCTCTTACTTTATGTGCGACCAATTTGTGTCGCTATTTACTACTAGTAGTATTTTACTTACGGTCTCGAACGCCAATGTTAAAATATTTACTACAAGCATTTACAAAAGCAAATGATCGGTGATTTCAAATAAAGCTAAGTTACTGACATCATACCACTGGTATCTATAAAAGCATGCGGTTAATGACTACTGCTGGTAACTACTACTACTGATATCTATAGCAAGAGCTTAATGATTCTACAATAACTAGTGCTTAAAGCGGGATTACGGTAGGCGGTCGGTGCAGAAATGTCTAGGTGCAAGTGGTTACGATGTACAAGCGTTACACTACGACAGGATGTTAGTCCAGGAACAGGTTGTTGATAATATTTTTTAATCGCGAATGTGCTATATCTAGATTAGCTCCTAATGTCCCTTATTAGTGTTTATTGACTACGTGTGTCGGACGGATCGGATAATACATTACATCCCAGGGCACTTTTACAGATTCTGTTCAAAACTGTGCTTTAGAACCTCACTCGTGCCGCTTCGCGTTTACCTGATGGTTAAGTTTACTAACTCGTATCTTAGTATAAACTATCCCTTAAACTGACTATACCAGAGATATGCGTGAATATCTGGAAATGTACGAAGTTAACATTGGATAGCTAGTAATAGGTTATCAAGTCGACTTCGAGCTTTTTTTTTACAACTTATGTTTATTGAGTACGAGTGCCAGACGGATCGGATAATACATTACTTCCTGGGGTACTTCAGCAGATTCTATCCAAAACTAGACCTTAGAACTTCACTCGTACCGCTACGCGTTTACCTGATGAACCCCTATGCAAAACTAGACCTTAGGATATCATCGGTGCATAATATGTAAACATCAAAAAATGACTACCGTTTATTCCCGATGCTCGTTGTCTAATAGATAACCCGAGTTTACTTACTGAGTCGCGAAATTTCCCGAATATACCTGGCCGATCGGATTAACAGGCATTTGTATCAACAATTTACGAAAAAAAATAATTCTTAGCAAGTATTCGAGTACTATCGATAATTCTTACCACTATTTACAGCGGAGCACACTGGAGATCTGGAGCTGTTGCTTGCTGTTTTGTTGTTGGTGAATTGAAGAATAGAGATGGGTAGTTCGCGAACGAACTATTAAAAACCGCTGCCAATTATCTGGGGATCAGAACTTCCTCACCGTTGTAAAACTCGACGTGTGGTGGAGTTTATAATAATAGTAATTTTTGACGTTTCAAAAAAGTCATATTTTGACGTTTCAAAAAAACTCGATGTGTGGTGGAGTTTGTAATAAAAGTAATTTTTGACGTTTCAAAAAAAGTCACATTGGTGGAATGTCACTAATATTTTTTTTGAAAAAGTAATTTTTGACGTTTCAAAAAAATCACATTGGCGGAATGTCACTAATATTTTAAAATTTGAAACGTCAAAAAATTTTGACATTTCAAATTGACGTTTCAAAAATGTCACTAATATTTATTTTGACATTTCAAATTTTAAGAATCGATTTTGCTTATCAACGAACTCAATCTTTTCCTTGACTTCTAGAATGTGTGTACCGAATTTGAAAGCTTTATCTCAAAAACTGTAGTTTCTATCACGAACCAGACAGACACACACAGACAGACATACACACAGACAGACAGACACACAGACAGAAAATATTTTTGTCTGAAATTTTGTGTATCATTATAATTCGTCGAGATTCGTCCAGAAATGCAATACAAATTTTCAAAATTTTTTTCACGAATACGGATTCTCATCTGCGAACTATAAGAACTAGTTCGCGCTGTTATAACAAACTAGTTCATTTGACCTGGATGAAAGTATTACTTTAAATAGAGACAACCTCTTTTGAGCAACAAATGTAAAAATCGTTCAGTATTTAATTCGTTCACAATAGAAACGGAAAATTAAGAAATATACTAATTCGTTCTCGTTCCGTTCTCAGTTCTAACAGTGCTAACTGATCTAAGCGAGAGGGGAGTTGCAATGCATTTATTTCAAACAGGATTTGATTTATCATTTATCTATCGATGATAGGCATTTAGATCATTGTTCATTGCTGGCTAGTTGAGTTGAAAGTGGAATTAAGGATTTTTGCAATTACTGACTTTTACTTACTCTTATTATTAGGATAAATTATAATTTAGATTAGTGAAACAATATACGATAACTGTTAGTATTAGTAACAGGAACTCATAAAAATGATAAGAGATTTTGGACATTGGACATTCGAGCCCTCGACTCCCGATGTGTTCAGTAGTGTGCTTTTTAACACGTGTGATGTGTAAATCGTTCTGTTCTTGTACAGATCACATTTTCCTAAAGCGGGTTGGACCTTTGGATGTGAAAACTACATCAGTGATATTTCATTATTAAAATTAATTACACGTTTTTCTTATGGTCTTCATAGTTTACATGCCTCGCGAGGATGCGATTGTGGTCCACTTTAACTTGGTTATGTGTCACTTGTTGTCTTTCCTTACAGAAGGGTTTTATTATTCAAGACAATTATCAATTATTTAGACAGATAATTTTTTTATAGAAACGATATACCGTGTGTCCCAAATTCGATCCTCACCATTGCGATCTCGGAAACCATAAGATCGGTTAAATGGGATAAGTTTTAGCAAATTTTATGCTGATTCCAAAACCGTTAAGAAATCATGGCTAACAGAAACCGCTTTTTGGCATTTTCCAAAAAAAGACGAAAATTTTGTGATTTCACTTTTTGACTAGCTAAGTAATCCTTAGTTAGACAGGGTTTAGACTTTTATTTTAATAGGACACAACTGAAGACTAATATTTTGGTCTAGAATTTCGATATTCGATATTCTTTTGTTTTCGAGATATCCGAGGTAACTTTTGTTTTTCTTGTGGCAGCCCTATTGGTTTTTTAGTTTTTCAGATTGCGCCTAAAAAGAGCATTCAAATGATGTAACCCATGCTGAGGAAAATTTGTTTTTCAGGGGACTAATTTAAGAAAAGTTATCTATTGCTTAAATAATTTCAATTTTATGTTAAAATATTGAACATAATTGATATGGAGACAATTATTTAATAATGGCAAATTAACATAATAGAAGAAATGATAGTAAAGAAGTAAGAATATTAAAACTGTTCAATGTGACCTCAATTTAGCTGGATACATTTTTGGCATCTACGCCTAACTGAGCTGATTACTCTTCTGATAGTATTGGCATTTATTGTACCGAAAATGTCCCTAATCCTGTCTTCCAAAATATCGATAGTTTCTGAGCTTTCAAAATCATACACTTCATTTTTTATTGTACCCTCACAATAAAAATCAGGAGAAGTTATATCAGGCGAGCGGAGAGGCTACAATACTGGTCCTCTATTTGAAATTATGCGGTTACTAAAATTTTTTAGCAATATAGATAGATAGATAGATATTTATTTAGAATATCAAAAATATAAAGTATTACAACTTTTCATAACAGATAATACATAATACATAATAATGTAACATATATTTTAGCTAAAACTAATAGGAATATTACTAAATAAACAATAGAATACTCACTAAAGTATTAAAAATACTTGTAAGTGACAAAATGCAATATATAAATAAAATTACATACACATACACATGAAAACATTGAAAACTATACTGATACAACAACATCCACACATGCATACATATACCCACATATACATACATACAGACATACAACTACAGATATAAATTGCAATATGGTAAATATATTTGAGGGTATACTTAATATTGATAAAAATATATATCAAAGAGAAATAGGTAACTACAACAATAATAAAAACTGATTGGCTTAATTAGTTACTATTCGAATCGATTACTGTATGGACAAGAATTCGTTGGTTGTATGTGAAATTTTTTAGTTCCTTTTTTAAATTATTTTTAGACTTTATATATCTTATATGGCTGGGGATGGAATTAAATATTTTTGGTCCAAGATATATATTAGACCTTTGCCCCGTCCTTGTATGCATTAATACTATGGGTAAGTTATTTAAGTATTTATTCCTTGTTTGATGATCGTGACTTATATTTTCATTTTTTTTAGAAACAATCTTTAAAGCTGCAATAAAAAAGTATAATTGACGTATATCAAAAACATGTGACTCACGAAACAGTTGTTCTGATGAGTAGATCATCGGTTTACTGAATATTACCTTTAGTATTCGTTTTTGCATAATTTCTAGTCGTTGTAAATGTACATTTAAAATTCCACCCCATCCGATGATTCCATGTGTCAAATGTGATTCTACTAAGGCTTTATATAGTATAATTAAGTAATTGATATTTAATATATCTTTAGCATGTTTAAACATATGTATTATTTTTCTAAGTTTTTTTAACACATAGTCTGCATGTACATCCCACCTCAGATGACAGTCAATATAAATACCTAAATATTTTACATTATTGGCTTTCTTTATTTCAAATAGTGCAGTTTCAAGGCGAACTCTAAGTACGTCTAGATCAGGAATGGAGTTTTTGTACATACCAAAAGGTGCAAACATTGTTTTTTCTACATTCAGGGTTAACAATTTGAATTTAAACCACTCTAGGATTTTTGGGAGGTCTTCCTCAACTTTGATTTTTAGTTCCGTCCAAGTTTCTGCCTCATAATATATAGCGGTGTCATCGGCAAAGCTAATAATGTGTCCTTCACTTTCAATTGCAAATAAATTGTTTAAGTATATTATAAAGAGAATCGGACCCAGAACAGTGCCTTGTGGTACTCCACAAGTAACTGTTCTGAGTTCACTATGTGTGCCCCCAATATAAACACTTTGTTTCCTTTCGCTTAGATAGCTTTCAAAAAGCTTTAGTCCGATATCCCTTATACCTATATCTGCAAGACATTCAAGGAGGTGTGTATGACTAACCGTGTCAAATGCCTTCGCTAGGTCTAAGAAGACGCATAGCGAAGGCTTATTCTTATCTAGTGAGTGGTAAATTTTTCTAGTTAGTTCAGCGATGGCATCTTGTGTCGATTTACCTTCTACAAACCCAAGTTTTTTCCACTTTTATATATAGGCTTTACTATTGATAGTTTAAAATCCAGAGGGCAGTACCCTATCTCAAACATTTGATTAATCAGATATGCAAATATTTGAGAAATCTGGTCGGCAATGTTTTTTAAAGTTATAGACTTTATGTCGTCTATTCCTGGTGATTTGTTTGGCTTTAGTCTTAATATATAATTCTTTACTTCAGTCCGATTTGTTGGTATTAAAAACATGGAGTTGATATTCGTAGTGGATTTTTTTTCCTTGTAATTCTTATTTCTTTTTATTTTTTTCGTCATGTTCATACCAAGAGTTGAATATGTTTTATTAAAAGTGTTACAAATTTCCATTGACCATACATTTTTTGTACATGTTTTGTTTTTATCTATTTTAGTCTTGAAGTAGTGTATTTTAGTTTTTTTTATTAGCGCCGTTAACTTATTTCGGTAATCGATATACTGTTTTTTTAAATTTACGTTTGAGGAGTCGGCCTGCACCTGTCGAAATAATTTGTCTCTCGTTTCTATAGATTTGACCATCCCATTAGTGATTCAACATTTTCTTTTTCGTATTTTGCTTTTTATTTTAACCAGCCTTGTACATATTTTTATTTTAGTGTCAATAATTCTTAAAAACTTTTTTGTTGCGGTTTCAATATCTCTAGAACTATATACATCAGACCAGTCTACGTTGGAGAGCTCTTCCTGTAGTTTATTGTATTGTATATATTTAATTATATTTTTATTATCATAATGTTGATTAATTTGTTCCTGCTCTGTAACTAGCTGTATTAAAACTGGAAAGTGATCCGTTATGTTGGTTTGTATTGTCATAGAAAGTATTACATCTTCAATATCGAAATTAGATTTAATATAAATATGATCAGGACATGATTGTGAAAGTCCCTGCATTCTCGTATAGGTGTTTATTACTAATTTGAATCCGAATTCCGCCATAATATTTAAATATTCCTCAGAGTCTACATTGGTTTTTAAAATATCAATATTTATATCTCCCGCAAATAAATTGTAATCTTTATTAAGTGTTTGGTGTTGTAAAAAAAATTTGCATTGACTCAATAATTTCAATTAAGTTGGTAGAGGGTGGTCTGTACCTTGCGTAAATATTGAAAGATGTATTGTTTATGCTGAAAGTGAGATTAATTACTGGTGCTTCACTGATTTTCTTGAACGAATAATCTATATTCTCAATATCATTTCTAATGTATATAATAGTACCGTCATTTTGATTAAAATTAGCTTCGTTGTATATTAAAGTGTAGCCATATAACTGAATCAAGTTTATATTTGGTACCTGTCATGTTTCGGTTAAGATTATGCAATCAAATCTTGTGTCAAACTGTTTTAGAAATATCTCAATTTCAGAAAAATTCTTCAACACACTTCGTTCGTCCCCTTAGAGCAGAATTAGTCTATGTCCTATTTTCCGCAATTTGGTTTTATGTGACATATGGGTACCTTAGAACATGCCGCATTCAGTGCAGAAGTTGTCTAAGTACCACAACTGTAGATAGTTTAGAACAGACCAGAATCAAAATAGCCTATGTTAGCTAACCTAATTCAGCTTTATGCAGAATTAGCCTATGTTATCATAGAATACCACTTTAGTTTTCGACTTGGATATAGGCTAGTACTGATCCGAAGAATCTTATGTGCGCATGCTCAAAAACACCCCCGACTGTAGACTTAGACCAGTTCTATTCTGAAACGATCATTATCTTCATGAGTTTTATCATAAGAAGTGTGTTTTAATGTGAACTAACCATGTTTAATTCAAGAACCCGTGTAATTATGTCGATGGTATCAAACAGTGGGGAAAATGACAATTCAGGTCAGTAGCTAGAATAATTTTGAATGTTTATATTTAAATGAGTTATTAATTTGTCATCTAAGTCGCTACGCGAGTATTTAAATATTCAAATATATTTATATATCTGAATTTGACTATTTGAATATTCGAGTATTAAAAAGAATATTCAAATATGTTTACATTCAGTATAATTATTTGGTATTAGTAGTAATATTCTGAGATTAAGGATTTCCCTACATTTTATTATTCAGCCATAAAATTTATAATCTGCCCTCATTTGCATTCTATTTTATATTATTATATTATAAGTAATGATTACAATATTAAGGTTCAGGGGACTCATATACAAAATGTGTGCCTTAAATTAGTTTACTATTACATTACTAAATTCTAATCCTTTGTCATTTATTTTATTAAGTACATTTTATTGGCAACTATTAACCTTGTATTTCCCAATGTTAGTACACCATTTAAATTATTTGAATATTAAAATTCTTTTTAAATTGAATATTGAAATTGGAAAAGTTCCCAGCCTTACTGAGTAGCTGATTAAATTGTACGTATTAGTTATTATTGATGATGAACTTTCTGCAGAAATTTTTTAAAATTATTTTATACAATAATAGGCAAAAACAGCAGCTTTATCCTATTAGAAATTAAACTTCTTTAATATCCGTATATTGGCAGTCGATAAAATATCTTGAAGGTTTCAACTATTTAATACAGGATGTTTCTTTAAAACATGTTTTACTTGTCATCGTATTTTTTTATTTGAAATGTCTTGAAAATCTAAGATGTGAGATATCCTAAAAAATCTCCTTTCAGTTGTTCTTTCTGTATTTTTATTGATTTGTGTTGTTTTGACATATACCAGTTCATACAGTGCATATTTTCTTTATTAAAGGTTCTACTAAAAGTTTCAACGGCAAGAATATTATATTCTCCAGGGATTACGATTCAATAGCTAATGTGAATCAGCCTTCCTACTTGTTCCCTTGGGAAACCACTTCATTTTTCAATCACAATCAAATGCCTTATGACTTACAAATTATTAAACGTAAACTGCTTAGTTCTGATGATCCTAAGATGGTGGCCAATATAAAAAAAAATGCACTCAGGTCCACTTTGTAAGGAATCAGAGACTGTGGTCTTACCTACGCAACAAGATCCTCCCAGGATAGTCCAAGAATGTTTCAATAATGATAATTACTCATGCGAATCACATACAGAAATTGAATCATTGAACATAATATCTAAATCGCAAGATCAGATGATACTATTGGAGAAAAACCAATATTTTCCAGAATGTAGTAGATATAATAATCGGTCCTCTCTAACAAAGGTATACACACCTAATGCCACAGTTTATGTAAGCTCGAATCAGGAGATTTTGGATGATTTGGGACCACCTTCACCTGAAGATCCATTTGCCACTGACAGTGATCCAAATGATAGAGAGTACTATCCTACAGATCAAAATTCATCAAGTGAAATTGAGGACGAAGCTATACAATGTAACAAAAATAACGAAAATAAAGAGAATGAAGTGAGTAAGGAAGAGACCAATAAAAATAAAGAAAAAAGCAGAAAGAGGAAACGCGATTATAAGAATTGGAGAAGAAATATCATCAAAAAGTCCAGAAACAGTGGAAAGTCATATATGAATTGGAAAGGGAAGCAACAGCAAGCCCGTGAACTCAAGCTTCCATGTGATTGTAGAATGAAATGTAGAGAAAAAATAAGCCCAGACTTAAGGCAAAACATATTTAAAGAATACTGGGAGCTCGCAGACGTTAACCGACAACGAGATTTTATATCCAAATTTGTTGATTTCAAAAAAACTAGCCGAACCCGGAGAAGAACACATACTGCTGACAACGTAGGAGAAAACAATTCCAATGAAGCTGAATGCAGTAGAAGGCAGCTTACTTTTGTATATCACTTAAATAATGATTCCAAAGAAAGAATTCAGGTGTGCAAAATATTTTTTTTAAACACATTATGTATCTGCGCGCAAGTTGTTAAAACAGTTTTGCATAAGAAATTACCAAGTGGGTCAGTTGTTGAAGACAAGAGAGGGAAAGTACTCAAAAATTCTCAAGTAGACGATACTTTCAAACAACATGTGCGTGATCATATCAATTCTTTTGAACCCATAGAAAGCCACTATTGCCGGAAAAAGAGTCAGCGTTTATATTTGCCATCAAATCTTAATATTACCAAAATGTATGGTCTTTATCAAGAGTATTGTGTAGAGAATAAAATATCTAAGGTAGTCTCTCAAAGTATGTATAGAGAAATTTTTAACTCAGAATTTAATTTCTCCTTTTTTTGTGCCGAAAAAAAGATTTATGTGACATCTGCAATAAATATGACAACTCCAATATTGATCAAAAACAGCTCCTTCAAATTGAATATGATGTTCATTTGCATAACAAAAAGCTTGCTAAAGATGTCAAAAATTCCGATAAAGAAAAAGCTGCCCACAATAACACATTTTGTGCTGCAGTTTTTGATCTTCAACAAATTTTACCTGTTCCTAAATCTGAGGTTGGTCTTTGTTACTATAAACTTAAGTTAAGCACATATAATTTTACCATCTACAGTTTGGGAAACAGGGACTGTTTTTGCTACATGTGGTATGAATGCATTGCAAAGAGAGGTTCTTCAGAGATAGGCAGTTGCCTTCTGTCTTTTGTACTGGATCATATTCATAAAGGAGTAAAGGAATTCTCCTTTTACTCAGATAATTGTGCTGGGCAAAATCGAAACAAGTTTTTGTTTTCATTATATAATTATTTGTCACAAAAATACAAAATTACTATACGCCACAGTTTCATGGAACGAGGCCACACACAAAATGAGGGTGATTCAGTTCACAGTACTATAGAGAATGCATCAAGACACGTTCCCATTTTCTCTCCAGATCAATGGATCACCCTCGTAAGAACCGTCCGAAAAAATCAGCCATACATTGTTAAGGAAATTTCTCAGGAAAATATTTTTGACTTGAAAAAATTGCAACAGGATACAACTCTGAACTGGGATAAAGACGATGAAAATGAAAAGGTGTCTTGGCTAAAAATAAAGATCATAGAGAGCAATTCAAGTTTTCCAAACATTTTACTTTTTAAATATGAATATGACAATAATCAACTATATAGAAAAATTAATTTGCTTCAGAAAGGTAGAAAGAAGATGGTGGCTAATATTGAAAATATAAATTTAACTCTTCTATACTCTCAGAAAATCCCCCTGACTAAAAAAAAGTATGAGCATTTACAATTTCTTTGTAATAAACTTGTTATCGCAAGTCAATATCACGAATTCTTTGAGAGGCTGCCTTACATAGAAAATAATGTTACTGACCGTGAAACTGATGAAGAAGACTAAGATTAAGAAGTTTACTTTTATTTTTTTACCGATTATTATAGTGGTTAATAAAGATTTATTTTAATATTCGTTTTAATTTATTTAAATACTGGAGCAGAAGTAGTCTATATATAAATATTAATATAATTTACAATGACATAGGCTTTTCGCCAATGTAGAATAATTCTATGTCCACTTTGAAGTATCCTATGTCCAATTTTTTTTGACTTATTTAAAGTATAATTAAACATGTATTGCCGTTTCATTCAGAAACCGTATTGAAAGGTTTACCTAAGATTTTGTAGTAAAACAACTAACAGAAAGAAATTTATTTAAAAAAAATTGCTCTCCTGTATAATTTGCTATTTGTGACATACACTAGTTCTGCTCTAAGGGGACGGTATATTAAAGTGAATTAATTTTAAGTTGTTATATTTGTTATTTATTTGAAGGACTATGTTCGCTTCTTGCGCATTACATACAGTTTCCGTTTTAATGTTAGTCATCCGACTAACATAATTAGTATTGTGTGCAGGAAAGCCATATTGTTGGAACCACAATTCCTTTATTTCTTGTTCTGAAAAAAAGCTGTCTTATTTCGGGTAAAACTTGATTTTTTAGAAGTTCACGATGTGCTCCTGTTAAATTGTTGTGAAAAATGAATGGACCAATTACATGGCGATCTAAAAATAACAATTAAGGAAAGGGTTATAGGCAGATCATAGGAGGAGAATAGGAAGAGAACCTAGTTTGGAATCTTCTTTGCATAGTTACATGTGGATTTTCTGTGGCCCAGTGGTGATAATGTTGCTTGTTAAAGATTCAATTTGTAAAACGACTTTCATCGGTCCATATAACTCTCGATTGAAAATCAGGTTGTTCTTCGCATTTCTGATTAAACCAACGACAAAATTCAAGTCTTCTACCAAAATCATTATTGTTTAAAGCTTGGACAACCGCAGGTTTGTACGGATATTTCCTTTGTTTTAATGTCTTGTGTACAGTTGTCTTAAGAATGTTTGTTTCACCTGAAATTTGTCGCACTGATATGTCGGGTTCATTATTAATAGCTTTGAGAATATTATTTGTGCGGTCAACATTATCGATATCATACCAGTCTCATTTATTATCAAAACTCCCGTAATTTAACAAATTGCTTACAATTCTTCCAAAAACAGTTCTATGTGGTTACATTCTCTCCGAAAATGTTTCTAGATAGGAAGCCGATGCCTTTTGCGAATTCCTATTTATTTTTAAATAACATTCTAACATATCAAATTTTTCTTCATTTGAGAATTTGTGCACCATTTTGCAATAATCACACACTTGAACAGTAATAATAAGTATTTTGATGTTTTTTTGTCAGAGCTGAAGTGGATAAAAATCAGAGCTGGGTATTACTCAAATACATTGTATTCACGAGTAGTATTCAATACAATATTTCTGTATTCAGTATTCAAGTATTCAATACTTTTACTTGAGAGTATTCAGTATTCGTACTCAATATGTTTTCGCAGTGTATTCAGTATTCAATACTTAACAAATGGTATTCCTTGAATACTTTTGATATTCATGAATCCTAAAGTATTCATGAATGCTAAAGTATTCATGAATACCAAAGTATTCATGAATTGTTAGAAATATTACAAAAACTTGAACGTGAACTAGATATTAAAAATAGATTAAAAGATTCAGATATATTATATCTCAAGGAATATTGTATAATTTTAAAGCCAATTTCTGAGACCATCGACTTTTTTACAAGGAGAGAAAAGTACATATTTTGGTTACCTTATACCAAGTGTAATAAGTTTAAAAGTAAAACTAGACAAAACCAAAGCTACCTCAACGCTCAGACAGACTTCTACAATTCTAGACTCCTTAATAAGCAATTTAATTATACGTTTTAAATCATACCTCGACATGAAATCTCCTACAGGAGAAAATGCTATTATAGCAGCTGTAACATGCCCAGATGTCAAAATGAGGAGGGTGAATTCAGCTACTCAGTTTTGCCCCCTAGACGATGATGAAATTAAAGAGTTAATTGTAAAAATAGTCCTATTAAAGTCCTATTAAAGTCGAATTGATCTCACACTTAAAGAAAAAAACAATCGCGAGAAACTGGCACAAACTAAAGGGCTCAAATATAACTATCGCCCACGACCTAACTCCACAACAAAGAACTGAAAATAAAATAAGAAAACATCTACAACTAGCTAAGCAGGATGGCAAAATATGCTACATAAAAAAAATCGACTCCACGTAAATAACGAGACATATTGCGCAGAAGACCTATTTGAATTTGAAAATCAGAAGGAAAATAGTGAATGTAAACCAAACAGTATTCCAGCTACTCCTATCCCATTAAACGATGACACCTTCCCGATAGCCCAAAAAGGAAACATAGACGAAAATACAACAGAGAAAGGACAAACTCCTAAAATAGGAATCAATAAAACAGGTACTATAAAAAAAACAGCATCCAAATTATCGGAAAGAACAAGAAAACGCACAGTCATTTAACATGTTGTATTACGTTGCATTATATATGTATATATTGTTGTTGTATGTGTATATATTGCATTATACATATGATGTTCCATTAGTTGAAACGTCTAATACTAAATATATGTAATATGTATGTATATAACTACATAGTATAATTTTTATCATTTTTATATTTTTGCAATTTTATCCTGAATTTAAATTTAAAGATATCTTTAACAAAGTTTAACATAAATTTTAGATTATCTTTAACAATTTTTATTTTTATTTTATTTTATTTTATAAATTTCTGGTCCTTGTCTTATAAGAATGGATCAATACATACGGGATTTTGAAATAAATACAGTTGAAACTTACACTTTACAAAGCGGCCAAGAATGTAAAACTATATTAGATGTTAATAAGGATGTGAATAACTTCAAAATCATACATAACAATATACGCAGCATAAACAAAAACCTAGATGAATTTAAAATACTTCTCCAAGATATAAATACTGACTTTGATTGCATAGTATTCACAGAAACATGGAATATTGAGTGTCCAAGTCTTTATAATATTAATGGATATAGTATGATATATAACAATGGTAAATTAAACCAGAACAACGGAGTCGTCGTCTATATTAAAGACAAATTAAATTATACGTATACTATTATTACATTTAATGATATAAATGTAATTAATGTAAAAATAAAATTAAATAATAACATTGATGTAATTGTTACGGCCTTATATCGCCCTCCATCTACGGATCCACGTGATTTTATTATTCATCTACAACAATTTTTACAGGTTAATAAAAACATAAAAGAAAATTTTCAAATTATTATTGGAGATATGAACATTGATCTACTTCAACATAACGAATGTAGTATAGAATATATGAATACCTTAAGCAAATTTGGCTATGTATCAACAATAAATAGGTACACAAGAATACATGGAAATCAAGAATCATGCTTAGATCATATCTTTATCAAATCCAAACTGAACAACTATGATACATTAATGCCCCTCATCTTACATATAACCGATCATTTTACAACAATACTTCAAATCGTATTAAATAGTTTTAACAAAGAAACCAAAAATATACTAAGTTATATGAAAAATGTGGATAACACTAAACTTCAAAATATACTTTGTGACGTTACCTGGGAGTCGGTCTATTCTGAGAGAAACGCTGATCTTGCAACAAACAATTTCATAAATATAATTACAAATGCTATCAATGAATCTACTACTATAAAACAAGTAAAAAGAAAAAATACGAAAAAAACACCGTGGATTACAAATGGGCTGTTAAAATCAGTCCACAAAAAAAATAAAATGTTTACCGCCCTAAAACAAAATCCAAATAACATGCAGTTAAAAACAGAATATAAAAATTATAAAAATAAACTAACATCTTTAATAACAAAAACTAAATATATTACTATCAAAATCAAATTAATAAAAACAAATCTGATTCAAAGAGTCTATGGAAATGTGTACAGGAAATTAGTAAAACAAATAAAAAATTGAATACTATAAGTGAAATAAAAAATGAAAATAGCGTGCAAATAACAGGGAAAAAAGCAATAGCAGATGAATTTAACACAATATTTACAGGAATGGGAGAAAAGTTAGCAAACAACATAAACAGAAATCCAAATTACAAATTAAATAGAAACACAACAATAAACTCTATGGTTTTACTTCCTACAGATACTCAAGAGTTGGGTGAGTTACTAACCGAACTAAAAAGCAAAAAATCTGTTGGCATAGACAATATAAAAGCCGAGGTTCTAAAATCAGTTTCAAATTGCATATTGGCACCCTTAGTTTATATAGTAAATAAATGCATGGAAGACGGCATATGGCCTTCTAACTTTAAAGTATCTGTTATTATACCTATACACAAAAAGGGAGACAAAACTCTAGTAACTAATTATAGACCTATCTCATTAATAACACACTTAGCCAAGCTATTTGAGAAAGTGCTAAAAAAAGAGATTAACATCATATATCACTAAAATAAATACAACATACTTTCTGATAGTCAGTTCGGTTTCATACAGAAAGTTTCAACACAAGATGCACTACTAGCTCTCACGACAAAATTCTATTCTGCTTTGAATGAGGGAAAACCATCCTTATGTGTGTTTCTTGTATAAAGAAGCTAAAATATTCGACATGAGACAATTATACTACTATAACGTACTTATAAAGTACCACTATACTAAAAACCCAGCCTCGTTACCTTCTCATACTTACAACACCAGACAAAGAAATAGGTATATTGTTCCATTCATGTTAAAAACGGTGAGACAAAGATCGTACATATTCTTAGCTCCAAAGGTCTATAACACGTTCCCAGAAGAAATTCAAAACATACCCACAATTTACCGATTTAAAAATACACTAAGGGTATACATATCGAACAGCCCCAGAGAAATTATTCGCAATATTATTGATCTAAAAACTTGAACCATATTTAAAAAAAAGAAAAAGAAAGTTAATAATTGATCTATAACTGTGCAGTTCATAATTATTTTTTTGTTTTGTTTAATTACACTTTTACCTTGTCCTTACCATGATACTTATTATGCAATCATCGTTCATCATATCAAAATATCTACTTACATGTTGTCGTGTATTGTTTACGTATGTTTTATATGTATGTAAAATTAGATTAGATTAGATTAGAATATCATTCCAACTCATTTTTACTTATATCTATTATTTCTAAGACTATTTATATATTACTGTTTTATTTTATTTATTAGGATTAATATGAATGTCTTTATATCTCTATCTCGTTTTAGTTATCATATTATTTTCTCAAATGAGTATTATTATATCATTTTAAAAGCAAGTAATATTTTACGCATCCATTATACACTCCTCATTTTTTATTGTCTCAAAACAGGCGTCTATTCGCTTATTGAGTATCGATTTATTTACAAGCACTCCATATCTAATCCACTACTTATACAAATTATATTCTAAATCAATGTAATGTACCTTCTTCTGTAAATAAATATTATTATTATATTATTATTATTATTATTAATCGATGGCTTTAAGAAGTCATTGATATTAATTTATTGTCAGTGTAGGATTAAAGTTCTTTGTTCTTGCAAAAATGCTAAGTTAACATATTAATTAATATGTATTTTAGCTACCTATTTACAGTTTGTGTATATGTCTGCATGGAAATTTTGTGAATATATTCAAATGGGCTTAAAAATTTCGGTCTCATATGTACAAAACTTGTTATGCCATATATGTTTGAAAGTTCGAGCATACTTTTCCATTATATAGTTAGCTACAATGATTTTCTTGAATTATTTATACTTTGATAATATAAATAATTGTTTTCTAGGTCAAGAAAATTAACTAACGTTGGACAATTTACTTGAAATTTCAGCAGAACAGATTATAGAACTTATTTCTCAAATCGGAAAGAGAATAATATTCATAAAACACTTAAAAGCTTATAAAGAAATAATGTGCCTTCCTGTGGTAAATTTGAAGTCTCACATACAATGTGTTCACGAATGGATTTATACTTGTAAAATATTTTGTTTTTGGTTTCTTAATAAAACGTCATTCTTCATTCGTCAATTGTAAGAGCTGGAATGGAAATTGCCCCTAGACAGGATCATTCACAGACCGATATGGAAGCAAGCAAGTGACACAAGTCTCACACCGACACTTTTTTCGATTTTGGCGAGCATGCTGCAACAGTGACAGTGACACGAACTGACAGCGAAGAAACCGGAGGTAGCAGCAGTAGAAATAAAATCCAACTTGAACTACTACAATATTTGAACGACCACCATGTATGTTTGGACACACTAGAAAAGTATCCAGTGATATATTAGTTATTTAAAAAATACAATACAATCATTCCGTCATCGGCACCGATAGAAAGAATGTTCTCTTTTGCCACTATCGTAAATGCACCACGCAGAAATGCACTTTCCGATGATTTATTTGAAACGCTGGTACTCCTGAAAGCTAACAGCAATTATATATAAGTTGATCATCATGAATAATTGTACTTTTTAATATGTAATGATAATGTGATTTTTTACTGCGGTTTAGAAATATTTTATTTAGTTTTGACATAAAGTAAAAAATCTTGTTTGTAATGTTAATACTTGGAAAAAACAAACAAATCATTATTTCTAATTGTTCTGTCATCCAATTTATATTCCTTCTAAGTTAATAAAATCTGTGAACATCAGTTAAACCAGTCGGCAACAATAGTTGTGATGATTTTTGAATAACCGTTGAATTTCACTCTGAATTGAATTAAATTCGAATTTCAAAATGAATCAATGTGTTTATGTAGGGTTTTGAAACCACTTAAAAATTTTCTCAGCCTTGGTGCGAACCGAACAACCTATATAACTATATAACTAAAAAAAGCAATTGTGGACTTTTGTCAATGACCTAATTGAAATTTATAGAACATTTATATACATATTATAATAATATTTGTCTATATATTTTTCTTTTCTTGACAGTTAATATCAATTAATATCTGAGAGTTTTTTTTTGTGGGGATTTCGGTCAGATATAACTAATTTTATTATTTTTTTTCTAACGTTTCGGTTTATTGCGTTAAAACAGACAATCTAATAACATGTAAAAATTTTTTTAAAACAAATACCTAATATTTAATAGTTTCTCTGATGATGATGTAATAAACCGAAATGTTAGAAAAAAAATAATAAAATTAGTTATATCTGGCCGAAATCCCCACAAAAAAACTCTCAGATATTAATTAAAATTTGGCTACGATGTTTAGCAAAATATGTTTAGAAAAATAGTTTGGTTAAACGTATCGTTTATATCAGTTAGGAGGTTGAAAGTATTCAATATTTTATTCATGTAGAGTGAATACTTGAATACAAGTATTCAGGATTTGAAAACTGTTTAAATCCTGAATACTTGTATTCAAGTATTCATGAATACTTTCTCAGTAGAGTATTCAGTATTCGAGTATTGAATACATTTTAGGTATTCATACACAGCTCTGATAAAAATGTAAGAAAATCTCAATTTCTCATTAAGTCGACCATATTTATTGTTTCCTTCAGGACTACAACAAATAACAAACATATTCTATATAATTTAGTAAATCTAATGGATAAAAATATACTTAAAAAAAATTGTTTTATAAAAATAAAAAAAATGCTAACATTTTGAGAAAAATTTTAAATTTCATAAATTCTCTAATCGTACTTAAATATAACAATCAAAAAAGTTAACAATAAATGTACAAACATTAAAAATATATAATAACAATTAGAATTTTAAAAATGTTGTAAAATATTTGTAAAAATTATCAGTCACGCTTACCTAATAAGGTATCTGGTTTTTTGTCAACACAATCATTATCGTCAAATATTGTAAAAAAAGAATAAACAAAATAGCGTAACTTATATAGAATTTCACAGCAAATATTTTAGTGTTGTTTGTACCGAAACAATTTTCTATATGTATAAAGATTTAAACATAAATGGATATTTTCAAAGAAACTTTGAAAAGAAGCACGTTAAAATAAATATTTCTGTAAAAAACATTATTATTATTTATTTATATATCAGTTAAGAAGTCAATGAAAAAATATATTTGTAAACTAAAATTTGAAATAAAGAATCAATTTGGTGTTCATTTATGTATACAGGGATGGATAATTTTATATATTTTTCTATCAGTTTTATTGACAGTATTACTGTGTCTGTTGATAAGTACTATTTCGCTTATTAACCGTTTTTTGTAGTTTTGTTCGTTGTCCAAAATTTTAGTATTATCGAATTGAAAATCATGACTTAACTAGATGATATGTTGCAAGAGCGGTTTTTTTCTTTTTTTTGTTAATATGTCTTACATTACACGAGTATTTATGTTCATTAATCCGAGTTTTTAACAGTTGTTTTGTTTGTTCAATATATATTGCCACACAACCTCATTAGGTAAACGTGACTGATGATTTTTTACAAATGTTTTACAAAATTTTTAAATATTGTAGTTCTTATTATATATTTTTAATGTTTGTACATTTATTGTTAGTAAGTAAGATTAAGGAATTTATGAAATTTAAAATTGTTCTCAAAATTAGCATTTTTCTTTTTATAAATTTTTTTTAAGTATATTTTTATTTATTAGATTTGCTAAATTATATAGAATATGTTTGTTATTTGTTGTAGTCCTGAAAAAGACAATAAATATTGTCGAAATGTTGACTCAATGAGAAATTGAGGTTTTCTTATATTTTTATCCACTTTAGTTTCGATAAATTAACTCCTATATGAAAAAGTCTATCTGACAGCACATTTTTGTCACTTTGACAGCGATAAAAAAGGTGCATCGTTTTTTATCACCGATAAAAATATATAACAATTTATAACAACTGTATTTTTAATAACTGTTCCTTTAAATAATTATATAAACAAAGATAATTATTGTTGTTGTTCATTCACATATTCTGTCGTTAATTTATCTTGCCAAAAAACACTCGAGCTTTTCTTTTATGGATAAATTTTTTTTTTAACTAAAAATTTTGCCAATCAGTAATTTTGCTCGAAAAACTGACATTTGACAAAATCGCTCGACCTGCGGTCTGGCGATTTTTTCATGTCAGTTTTTCTTATAAAATTACTGATTGGCAAAATTATTTCGTTACAAAGAGAAATTTATCCGATAAAAAAAAGCTCTTGTGCTTTTACTGTTGATAAAAAAACATCAACATATTGAATTAATCCTGGATACAAACCTTTCATTAAATAATAAGTATTCTTGAACAATTTACAATAATGCCACTACTATTTAGTGAACAACTGTCAACTAACAGTAATGCTTATTATTTATTTTAAACCACAGCCTATTAAATTTTACTAAAAGTTATGTGTGAATTTGGTCGTTATTAGAAAAAATATTTTTCAAATTTTACTTATGACTAACTACTTTGTATGCAAGAATGCCCTTGATGAAGACGATTTCTTTGTTCAAATTTTAAATACTTTATTGACAATTTTATGAAAAATAAAACCTTAATGATAGTCTAAAAATTGATATTTTTAGAGAATTGTACAAATAAAACAATTTATAGTAGATTTATAATAGTTAGTCGTCGTCTGAATAAGCAACTTCCTTGGCTCTGGCTTTACAAAAACTTTTTAATTGTCCATGACCTACTATTTTGTTTTATTAAGCAATGAATAACTTTTCTTAAATTAGTCCCTTGAAAAACAATTTTTCCTCAGCATGTGATACATCATTGGAAAGATCTTTTTAAGCGCAATCAGAAAAACGAAAAATCCAGTATGGCTGCTATAAGACAAACAAAAGTTACCTCGGATATCTCGAAAACAAAATAATATCGAACATTCTTTTCTACATCAAAATAGTAGTCTTCAAAAAGTGTCCTAATAATGTAAAAGTCTAAAACATGTCTGGCCAAGGATTACTTGTCTACAGCCAAAAAGAGAAATCACAAAATTTTGTTTTTTTTTTTGGAAAATCTTAAAAATGGTTTCAGTTAGCCGTGATTTATAAAACGGAATCAGCATAAAATTTGCTAAAACTTATCCCATTTAACCGACTTTGTAGCTCTTATGGTTTCCGAGATCCCAATGATGAGCATCGAATTTGGGATACACGGTATAAACCTCACTTATTGTCTTATTAGTTCGTTGGGAATTATTTCTTCGAACTAGTTAGTTTCAGGGAACTAGTTTGTGAGAACTAGTTCACTGAACTGAACTAGAATGCCCATCTCTATTGAAGAACTGACTGTCCTGCTCGGCGCGTGTGGTTTTATTTCCAAAATCGTGAAGATTTAGTGACTGATCCGCGACTAACGGCGTTTTAGCCGATGTGCCTTGCAACATATTTTAAGCAAGCTTGGAGTAACGTGCTTAAACAAATTCTCTGCTTTATTTAATCTTTAACCGGAGGCATGTCGTCCGAGAGACTACAGGCTATACAAATTTTGCTGTAATTTGCAAATTATTCCGCCCCCAAGTGTATCACCACATTTATTCGTAGTGCGTAATTCGGAGAAGGAAATATCTATTTTGAAAAAAAATAAAGAATAAAATAAGTTTAGAGCAGTCTCTACATTTATTTTATTTGTGTGACAAAAGTTAGTGCGTAGAGCAGGTATCGTATATTTGTTAAAGGTATGTTTAGATTGGGCACAAGTATCTGGATTTGTATCGGGATACATCCATATACATGTATCAGAAAATATTTTGTAGAAGAACTTGTATATGCATATATGTCTGAGGTATGATGAAGTGTTCACATTGAAAAGAAATTTCAACATGTCTCACGAAATTGCGAACAATTTTCTGTTTTTAAGTGCATGCACTGTTGTTATTTATAAATTAAAAAAAGAAGCGTCAAAAACGCAGATGGTGGCAACGTACATTTCTGAAATACAGGGAAAATCAAGGGGCCCACAACATGTTAATGTCTGAATTAAGGATGGAGCTTGTTTCAGAAACTATGTGCGAATGGGACTTGATGACTTCGAATGTCTATTGCAAAAAGTCGCACCACATGTACTAAAAAAAGATACAAATTGCCGAAAAGCAATTCCCCCGGCTGATAAGTTGGCCGTGACGTTAAGGTTTTTGGCAACAGGTGAATCGTTTACATCCCTAATGTACTCTCACAGAATTTCAAAAAGCAGTTTGAGTCATATTATTCAAAGTATATGTGAGGCTATTATTACAGAACTATCAAATTAAATAAAGGTGAGTATTCAAAAAGTATTATTTTATGCATTTTTTATTAAAAAAAAGTACAAGTTTAGATACTAAGCATAGTCTGAATAATTGCTTAAATAATTCGCGAGCGGTGAATTAGCTGCACTATAATCATCACTATTTTCTAAAATCGTTAAATTGGTAGCAGTTGTTCTCTCAGGTATTCAGCTGTCTGAATATATTGAACTGGAAGTTGATGGTCGCATTGTGCCACTGTCTTGTTGAATTCTACTCATTTCTGCATTTGAAAGAGCACTGTATATTGTTTGCTTTGTTTTGGCCAATATAAAACGATATTGTGGATCTTTTAAAAGGCGTAATTCACTCGCGATGTGTTCTCCCAAAACATCAAAATTATCTCATGTCTTTTTTACCAGATTGTTTCCTACAACTTTCATGCAGTTAACGACTTCTTTGATATCTGTATCTTCATGTTTACGTTTCCAACCAGTTTTGGAACAGCCTAGGAAACTGTAATAACATCGGCATTTGAATTTTCCCGTTTCATTCTCAATGCCTAAGTTTTCGCTCTGTTTCCTTACGTCTTCGAGTTGGGTTTCCTAAAAATAAATATAACTGTAAAAGAGTGTTCCATAAAATTGTATACTTTTTTTGTTTCAGTTGCCAAGTTCTCCCTCCGATTGGTTAAAAATTGCCTCAGGTTTTAATGACAAATGGAATTTTCCACATTGTCTTGGTGCCATGGACGGTAAACATGTACGGGTAATAGCTCCACCATACTCAGGAACTGAATTTTATAATTACAAACAAGCATTTAGCATTGTATTGTTTGACATAGTTGATGCGGATTATAAATTTATATATGCCAACGTTGGAGTACAAGGACGAATATCTGACGGAGGCGTTTTCAAAAGTACCAGTATATACGAGAAGCTACTACAGAAAACTCTTAACATTCCCCAACCTACCGCCTTACCGGGCAGAACAGAAGCAACTCCGTATGTCATTATTGCCAACGATGCATTTGAGTTGGATGAAAATGTTTGTAAACCATTTTCGGGACATTACCCTAAAAATTCATGGCAAAGAATTTTCAACTACAGAATCTGCAGGGCTCGAAGAATAGTGGAACATGTTTTTGGTGTTCTAGCTGCTATTTTTAGAGTTTTAAGAACAACGATGCATTTAACTCCAGATAAAGCTACCATAGTCACGCTGGCTGTAGTTTATCTTCACAACTATCTTCAAAACAAAAAATCAGTTAAGTACACTCCTCCTGGTACATTTGATTCAGAAGATAAAAATTGAAATAAAATACCTGGTTCATGGCGAAAAAATAATGAAGCTAACATTCTTAAATCACTACCTGGAGTAAGAGGAAAGAAGAAGACGGAAATTGTTGATAGTCGTGAAGAATTTGGAAATTACTTTTGTAGTATCGAAGGCTCAATACCTTGGCAATACAACAAATAATACTATTTTTGTAATAAACAGGCTATTTATAAAGTTAAATAATAATAAATAATATACTTTTATTAAATTACGTTTATTTCTTACCTCGCTTTACGTTTGTGAAGTACTTTGTTGCATATCACTGCTTCTAGTAATAACTGGTTCATAATGTTCTTTCAAAAACAATAAACTTTTAAACGCATACCAGCTTGGTGTGCAAACATCTTCAGTACCAACACCTGACTTTACACTCGATTTTACTTTGGAAAGTTCACGACTAAATTGACTTTTTTATATTGTGTCTTCTACTACTTTCCTAGTGCAATTTAAAGTTTTTCCTATCTCTTCAAATATATCGCCTCGAACTTTTGCATCTTTATACCGCTTACTGCTTACATCTCAAACATTGGATTTCCTTATTTTCTCAATGAGTAAGAGGGTTTTTTCGTTTGTCCACGACGAAATTTTTTCACGTCAGGGCTTCCAAAACTAACAATTTATTAAAATGACTGCGGAGATTTGTCATGTATATTGAATTATTTTCGTATACACAATGTGTGATCAGAAGTATGAGGATTTGTATCACTATTTGTCAAATAAACAATTATCTCATACAAATCCAGATACTTGTGCCCAATCTAAACAAAGCTTTAAAATCAGAGATCTTGTATAGCTAGATACCAATACTCAATAGTTTAAGTTCAGCACTACTGTTGCCGAAATCTACAACATACTTATCTTCTTTCATTTTATTGTATTCGTATATCCCTATTATTCTCTCTACCCTTTATATCAACCTAAAAATATGATGTGCATTGAACCTGCGCACAGAACGCGTACGTATGTCGTTGATAATGCAAAAGCGTCAAGCGTCTGTATTCTTCTTGTACGTTGATGTTAACATAGTGCATTGAGTTTGCTTTATCTGCTTTCTGCATATTATTTTTGTTTAATCCAAGCTAGTGATTACTAAAGCTGGCCGAGGTGAACTGGCCGACAGAGCCGTCATATGACTCATATGTTTACATCATATCATAATACTTGATTAAGTACAATAAATGGAAATAAATTTTAACAATAATGTTACATTTTATAAAAAAATGTATAAAACTCATCCTTTTAAGCAGATTTATGAAGTAGTTTGGTTGTCGTCATCACAAAGAGGGGAAGATCTATAGTATAATAGCATAAGGTATGTTTCTACAGCTGTCTCCGTCAGCGATGTTCGCTTTGGTGAAAAAAATATGTTTGTATTTTGAAAATGACCGTTCGACATCTACGGATGTAATACAGGCATAAGTAAAACAATCTGTGAACTCACTTAACGAAGTTGTAGATGCACCATCACAAATTTGTCTTAATTTGCTAAAATCAGGTTCTTTCTGTAATACACTCTCGAATTTTTCACCTTTTTTGCGTCATTTATAGCCTGTAGCTGTGTATTTACGTCGTCCACTATTTGCAGCGATTCCACTAACGACAACGAACTATTTTGCAATTTTTCTATTGCGTCGTGTAGTCCTCTGTAATTGTTATTAATAGTTTTTAAATCTGTTTCAAGGGAAACGTCTTGAAAGCTTGTCTGGCTTTCCCTAATAGCTGCAGCCTCGTTAGGGTTGAACTGTAGTATCACAGCTTTTATTTGTTGAAAATATTCAGCATAATAAAAAGCCGCTTTCAACCACGTTCCCCAACGTGTAAGAATCGGCTCTGGTGGTTCAGGGATACCAGGACACTGTCTGTGAAATGCTCGAAGCCGTTTAGGAGATTTGAGAAATACTTTTTTTGTATTTGCTATTAGTGCATCTACCTCTGGAAAACATTTTCGAATCGTTTCTGCCACAAGATGTAACGCATGCACTTTACACGTAACATGTAAAAACCTACAATTGTCTCTTTGAAGAGAACGGCCTACCACGCGGCACCATCAGTCACAAACATCAATACTTGACTTGTTGAAAGTTAAAATTTTTCAAATGTCTCCAACATCACATACGTAATTATTTCGCCAGTACACGCAGTTAGTCTTTTACTAGCTAGTAAAAGTAGAAATGTTGGTTTAAGAGGGTCCAGTACACGTACTATAATATTTAAAATAGAATTTTTTTTACAATCGGTCGTCTCGTCAATACATAACCAGAGCCGTGTATTTTTTAATCCACATTTAATCCTATTTACAATGTCTTCACGAACAGCTGGAATATATCTACGTAACTATGTACGACTTGGTAAGTTCACCTGGGAATTGTATTTATTCCAAAACTCCCGAAATGGTTGTTTATCCAGTATATGTAGCGGAATATTACAGGCTATTAACATTAACAATAAATCAAACATAAACTGAGTTGTCAAAGGCATGCCATTTTTTTATTTTGATGTTGCACGGTATTGATATGACGACGACAATCTGTTTTGTGCCAGCACATTAAGTCTTGATTGCAAACTTTACAAATTATTTTGCATCCGTCATAGAATAAATCCGGAAATTCACCGATAAATTTATTCACTGTGTCCGCGTACGGTCGTTTTTTACCCTTTGGCGCGTTTGACATTATGTATAATTTATAGGTACAACCTCACGCATTAACCTTTCAAATAAGACTGCAGCGTAAATTACTTCTAAATCGGCACGTGTGACTCCAGCGCAAGACCGTGGCTGTACTCCAGCCACCTCGGCCAGCTTTAGTGATTACTGATTATATTGTGTCTTTTGTGTAATTATTAATTATTGATTATATTGTGTGTGATAATTGATTCTTTTAAAAATAATTGTTAGAAAGTGTATTGTTTGTGGTGCATTTCAGTCCAAACAAAACGGTACATTATCATTTCATCGGTAAGTTTAGCTTGAAAATATTTTATTTTTCAATATAACGGATTTAAAATTATTAAATAAGTAATCCTTACGTTAATATTAGTCCATTTTCATAATAATGCCAGTATAATATGAGATGATATATGTGAATTTATATTAATTATATTTGGGGCCAATCTTCCATTAAATCTGTTCGATGAATTAAGTTCCACATGTATCCAAGGAAACTATCTATCAAATAAATTTAATAGGAGATGGAAAGATCGGCCTTTACTGTAGTATAGGTATTATTTATTGTTATGTTTCATCCCCTTATTCTGAAAAAGTTCAATTTATATCAAAATTGTAATTTTGGTGTTATTTGATGAAAAAAAAAATAAAGCCATACTTAATCCAAACAATGTACATAACTGCAGAATATTCTAAAACCTTGAAATAAACAAAACGTATGCCCACACGTAGGTTAATCTTTAATGAAAAAGTCGCATGTCCACCAGTTGCAATATAATGATGTGGCCATCCGACTTTTTAGCTGTTTTGTTTATGAGAAAAAAAGTGTAATCACCCAATTTTAATATTTAAAAATAAGCATTTTAATTTGATTTTATAACTATTCTAAAATATAATGGATTTACGATGTTTTCCATCATTAGAATTAATCAAACAATAGGAGTTAGGATATTTTCTGTTATCATTTCCTTTAAAATTTTAAATTTTGGACTTATGACCATTGTGGATTAAGCTGACGATATTCACTTATAGTCATTTAAAACAATAATTATATTTTTTTCTTGTAGATATATTTCACTGTTGACTAAGATAAATAAGTTACCTTCACATTAATAGGATAAAAAATTTCTTAATTGTTATTGCTTATTATAACAGAAAAAAGGTTTTCCATATTTTCTCTTCATAACTATGAAGACGTACATAATACCGATTAAAGCATCTTTAAAAAAATATACGTTTCTTGGTTTGCCAGATCTTAATTAAAGAAGATATTAAATGTAATACATTCATGAAAATTTTTGTTCATTATTTAAAATGATGTTAATGCAATATTTTTGTTTAATATATTTTTTATATTTTAGATTTCCAAAAAAATTAGGCAAATCGTTGTGCTTGGCTGATAGCTTGTAACTTGAATCAAAATATACTTAAATCAGATGTATTAGTCTGTTCTAAACATTGCTAAGATGACGACTATGACTCTAATATGTGGCCAACTAGAAGATTACGTGAAAATGCTGTTCCTTTACCAAGTGGTATCTATTGCAAGCAACTTAAGGCCTTACAGTTACCTTCAACATCATCAGCATATATGGTACATACTTGTGAGGAAAGTCCAAATCTTAACAAAAGTGTGATTTCCTAGTACCAGTCAATTTGCTGGAAAAAAATACATTAAAATGATCTTGTTCTCTAATCAATAAATCTTTCATATTTAATTTTTTTTTATTTTATTTTATGAATAATTTGATATTACAGTTGCTTTACTATCCTTATAGATTTTATATTTGTTCAGTAATTTTATTTATAAAACAATCGTGAAGTTTTTAATAACAATCACAATATAAAACGCTAATTTAAATTAAGAACTGACCAATTTTATAAAAATATTAAATAATACTTGGAGTTTCAGATTCAAATAAAATTACTAGTTTAGTATATTACTTATTGTTTATATTAGTTTATAAATGATCAGAAGTAAATGGTAGTTTTCAGTTAATCGAAAGTAATAGGTCATCTTACTGTTAGCTAATTAAAACATCACAGATAATACAAACCCTTGTGTTCCTAAAGTAACTTATGCGGGAGAGGGCTACACATTTGGGGACATCAAACATCCAAAATTCGAGTATACCCAGATTGATTTCAGTTTTTGTAAAATGCATTCCCCCGGTCACACTAATAAAAAGGAATTTTATGAGAATTTTTTCTGTTTGCCTTATCATGAATAATAATTACTCATATGGGATTAACCTACCTACGTTACAAAATGCTAGTCTGGCATACTGTATCCATAATTACACGGAACTTACAATTAAGAAAATGTACATTTCATGCAGTATCCATTTCATTGAAAATTGTCTACAACGTGATTTACAACCTAAATATATGTATATACATAAAAATCAACAGAAGCAATTTATCCAACACAAGTTCCAGAGGACTTCGTAATTTAAGAAGATCTCTCCTCAAAGATGAAATTAGACTTGGATATACCAAAATTTACCACATTGATGTTAAATTGAAAACTATGTATGACCAAATGGGTGAGATTTGGAGTTTTTATACTATCAATCACTTCTTCACTGAAACTCATAAAGTAAAAGATGCGTTGGAATACCGACAAATAAAAAAACTTAACAATAAATTAGATAGATTAACAATCATAAAAAATCAAAAAGATTCTCTCTTTAATGATCAAAATAACATTAATTCTAATAACCTAAATACACACAAATTTCACAATTCTTTTATAAACTATTCCAACACTAATTTTACTGACACAGAATCATTATTACTAAATAAAGGCTTTAAATTTAATCCGTTAATAAATAATTACAAACAAAAACAAAAAAAATCTAGAACATTTAGCAGTGGAAACAGAAACTATTATACAATCATTAGATATATCACAGAGAGAAAACATTAGAAATGAAGTTAAAAATATCCTAAAAAATGAAAAGAAAAAGGAAAACAATAACAGAAACCTTAATTCTTATAATAATAATAATTGAAGGGTTTTTATCAAAAACCACCAAAGTCAAAAATGTTGTATTTCTAGAATATTAAAAAAAACTTTGCCAAGTCGGTACCTTTTGAGTTATCTATTTTTAAAATTAATATGGTTAAAAGTACTTACTTTTCAGTGATTTGCAATAAGTTTTATGATTATAATATATTTAGTTGTGTAGAAAAAAAAATAAAACCATTTGACATTGGTTGTTATTGCTTAGAAAAAAAGTCACGCATATCTTCAAATAATTTATTTTATAATCAAAAGTGTCTAAATGTATTAAATTCTTATCTATTCGCAACCATCACTGTTATCTTCTTCGTCAAGATCAATATTGGTAGTAAATTCTGTGACGTAAAACTTTTGATAAAAAAGGGCTTTCTGTTTTTTTTAAAAAGGCGGCCAGAGCTGTAATATTTTTTATTTTATCGGAACTGATAGGAAGTCGTGTTTCATACAAGGGCTTTATATCTATGAAATTTCCCATGGTTTTTTTATTTCGAATTGCGCACTGCGTCCATGGACCCGAATAAGTTTCTCGTGTTTTGACATATGAAGAATCAGCAGATACTTCAATAAAACGAGCTTGTCTCAGGTTTGAACTTGGTCTTGGACGTCATTGCTGCATTAGATAGTGCCAACAGCTAAAATTTAAGTAAATATGACATTGGTTGTGTTTGATAAAAACCCTTCAATTACAATTCAACAGTACGCAGTATAAAAACAAAAATTAGAGATAACGATCTGGTAGTCACTAAAGCAGATAACGGTAATTGTCTCATTGTTATGAATAGAGCTGATTACAACAATAAAGTACAGCAATTTATTACAGATAATAATTTTATAAAATCTAACATCAACATTTCATCATTCATTAATAAAGTCAAAATTTCCTTGAATAATTACAATAGTTTTTTCGATAAAAAAATGTTAAAAGACTTAAACCCGGACTACACAATGATTCCGAGATTATACGGCCTCTTAAAAATTCATAAATCTAATATATTTTCAGACATCCCCATTAGTAAATGCTTATAACAACTCACCCACATACAAGTTGTCCAAGTGGTTAAATAAAGTTTTAAAAGATTTATATTCAGGACACTTCTCCTATATCGATAAAAATAGTATTGAACTAATTAATAAAATCAATACTATAAATATAAAAAATGAGGATGTTAATATCATTGGAATTATCTAATCTATTCACCAATATAGCGGTTAGAGAGGTAATCGCTCTTGTTAATGAAAAATTGTTTGATAGTGATTACTCAGATAATAATATTGTGGATATATCTAATTTATTAACAATTTGTTTAGAATAAAACTTTTTTAATTTCAACAATGACACCTTTGTACAATAGACCGGTATAGCAATGGGAAATCCTTTGTCTCCTATTTTAGCAGATATTTTTATGCATTACTTAGAATCAACACACATTTTAAAGAACAACCCATATACCCAGTATATACAATATTATTATCGTTATGTTGATGACATTCTTATTCTTTGGTCAGGTCCCTCAAACCTATTAACAATTTTTTTAAATTACGTCAACTCTATTCACACAACAATTAAATTCACATTAGAAACACAAAACAATAACCGTTCAATAAACTTTTTAGATTTAAATATTGCATTAGAAGATAACAAACATTATTTTAATATTTATAGAAAATCTACACACACTGGTGTAGTTATCGATCACACTTCCCTGCGTACCTTTTCACATAAGGTGGCAGCTTTTAATTGTTATATTAATAGATTGTTAAAAGTACCTTTGTCTCTAAATAATTATAATCAGGAACTTTCGGTTATTAAACAAATAGCAGCCACTCATAACTACAATACTACTTTAATTGATACCTTACTAACAAAAAGATTAAATAAATATGTCCAAAATACAGTCTACATAAATACATACAGAGAAGTTCCCTCCGAAATTCCATACCGTTCTCTTACGTTCATAGGTCCTGTTTCATATAAAATTTCTAACTGCTTTAAAAACATTTTTCATATCTCCTTTAAATCAACTAACTCTATAGAAAAGTTGTTTGTCAATGGTAAAGACCAAATAGATCCACTAGATAAATGTGGGGTTTATAAACTTTCGTGCAATACATGCAGCGGCACATATATTGGTTGCACATATAGAAATTTTAAAATACGGTTAAAAGAACACGTCGGGTGTATTAGCTCATCCTCAGGTTTTTCCGATTTCGCCAAACATCTAGTAGATAACAACCATACATTTGACAATACTCTTAAAATATTACATCTCGGTGACAAAGGTAGTTTGATTAATAACCTTGAAAGTTTAGAAATCCTGAAAGATTCAAGAAATCCCAACACATTATCTCTGAATTCACAAATCCAATTTCAATCTTCACTGACTTTCTCTGTGGTTGTCTAATTTATTTTATTTTATTTTCTCTACTGAAATCTATTTCCATGTGCTCGATATTATAATAATATAACCTCATTTTCTTATAAGTGAATATTACCACCACGTTTAAATGCATTTTCGCTGCTATCACCATGTGCAGTTGAATATAATAAACTCCACTATTGTATAAAAAAAACCTGGTTCACACATAGTTTTCAACCTTAATTTTTAATTTTTATTTAACGTTAGTTCTTAGATAGTCCGATAGAGGGCACTATTTTTAATCAATTTTCATTATAAAAAATATTTATTCCCTATTAGATTTTAAACTGTTGCAGTGTATGTATGTGTTTAAAAGAAAAAGCACGTTAATATTAAGAATTTTATTAGAAAGTTAATTAGATACAAACAAACAAAAAAAATTGTATATCTTACATTTACTTACAATTTTGACTATGTTGCAAAACTATTTTAATTTTAATTTTGACTACCCTGGTTTTTATTTATAAAAATGTAAGTATTATATAAAAAAATAAATATAGTTTAAAAAAACTAAAAAAACACGCTTTTAAACTAAAAACTAAAAAGTGAAAAATAATTATTAATATAAACTGAAAACAATAATGAACGAAAAATACTAGTATTATTGTGAAAAAAGCGTGGGCTGCTCGATATACGAAAAATATGGCACAAAGCGCCCCACGCTTTTTTTCACAATAATACTAGTATTTTTCGTTCATTATTGTTTTCAATTTATATTAATAATTATTTTTCACTTTTCAGTTTGATGTGCTTTAAAAGCGTGTTTTTTAGTTTTTTTTAAACTATATTTATTTTTCACTTTTTAGTTTGATGTGCTATGAAAGCGTGTTTCTTAGTTTTTTTAAACTATATTTATATTGCTTATTGAAGCTGATATTATAACATATTACGATCCAACAGATACTTCTGAAAAAAAATATATTATTTTTTTCAGCCATGGGATTTGAATTCACACCCGAGGAGTCCGTCGTTTCGCGTCGACTAAGTCTTGTGCCTTAGCCCGCTCGGCCAACGACCGAACTGAGAATCACGGAATGTACTTACAATATTAAGCTTCTTGCTCTCACGCAGAGGATACGTGAGGAAAAGAAATTATTTAATTCTGGCGATCCTGATCAGGATAATAATATAAACTTATCAAATTATTGTATTGTTACCGGTTCTTCGTAAGTGTACAAAGTTTCAATTAATTCTGTCCGTTTAAAGTGGGTCAAAATCGAGTCCAAAGAGTCAGTTACAAACAAAAAACATACAGGTGAAGCTAAGAAAAGCGTGTTAAAAATGACTCTCTTTTTTACACATTTCAATTAATTAAATTTTACATAATTCTATATTATAATTTTAAACTAACGTAACCCTTATTATTTTAAATAATTTCAATCTTTCTTGTACACAAATTTTATCAAACAATTTTTTACCAATAAGTTTTTACTAGTATAAAAAAATGGAAATAATTGTCTTCTGTATTCTTGTTTTTTAAGTTTTATTAACTTATTAACATTTATATTTATGTATGTATACTCATTTTCTTCAATTATTGTAGTCCTGTGTCTGAAGATGTGAAGTAATTTACTTATTCACGAAACCGGTCACACTAATAAAAAGGAATTTTATGAGAATTTTTCTGTTTGCCTTATCATGAATAATTACTCATATGGGATTAACCTACCTACGTTACAATTTTTAATAAGTTTTTTATTTAACATTTTGTTCTAAAATTAAAGATAAAACCAATTTATTTTTAAGCGAATTTCAAGTGTTAATAATTTTTGAGCACCCTGTCGTATGTACGTAGGCAGCAGTAAAAGCACGAATGCAGCAGAGATGTGATTGAAATCTCTGCGAACCATATTCCAGTCTGCAGTAAGCAAGTATTTCGTCGCGACCGTATAAACCAAACAAATAACAATATCATGGCGTGCCCGTTTAAGATTTGCGTCTTACATTTTTAAGCATACCGTGTGTCCCAAATTTGATGCTCACCGTTGGGATCTCGGAAACGGTAATTTCGGTTAAATAGGATAAGTTTTAGCAAATTTTATGCTGATTCCAAATCCGTTAAGAAATCACGGCTAACTGAAACCGTTTTTGGCTGTATCCAAGTAATCCTTGGTCAGACAGGTTTTAGACTTTTACATTATTAGGACACTTTTTGGACACTAACATTTTGGTCTAGAAACGAATGCTCGATAGTCATTTGTTTTCGAGATATCCGAGGTAATTTTGTTTTTCTTATAGCAGCCATATTGGATTTTTCATGTTTCAGATTGAGATTAAAAAGAGCATTCAGATGATGTATCACATGATGAGGAAAAATTGTTTGTCAAGGGACTAATTTAAGAAAAATTATCCATGCTTATAAAACAAAATAATAGGCCATGGAAAATCAAAAAGTTTTTGTAAAGCCAAAAACAAGGAAGTTGCTTATTCAGACGGCTGGCGACCAATTATTATCTGTGTACTTAAAATCTACTGTAAGTTGCTTTATTTGTAAAAATTTTTAAAAATATCAATTTTTAGATGATCAATAAGGTTTTATTTGCCATAAAATTGCCAATAAAGTGTTCAAAATTTGAACAAAGTAATCCTCTTCATTAAGGGCATTCTTGCAAGCAAAGTAGTTAGTAATTAGAAAAATTTGAAAAATGCTTTTCTTTAAACGACCAAATTCACACATAACTTTCAGTAAAATTAAAATAATAGGCTGTGGTTTAAAACAGATAATAAGCATTACAGTTGTTCACTAAGTAATAGTGGCATTATTGTAAATTGTTCAAAAATACTTATTATTACTGTTCAAGAATGCGATTATTGCAAAATGGCGCACACATTCTCAAATGAAGAAAAACATGACATGCTATTTAAATATCATCGCATATCAGTGCGACAAATTGCAGGTGAAACAAATATTCGTAAGACAACTGTACACAAGACATTAAAACAAAGGAAATATCTGTACAAACCTACGATTGTCCGAGCTGTAAACAATAATGATTTTGATAAAAGATTTAAATTTTGTCGTTAGTTTAATCAGAAATGCGAAGAACAACCTGATTTTCAATCAAGAGTTATACGGACCGATGAAAGTCGTTTTACAAATTGTGTAGTCTTTAACAAGCAAAATTATCACCACTGGACCACATAAAATCCGCATGTAACTACGCAAAGAAAATTCCAAACTAGGTTTTTAATATTTGGTGCGGCATGATAGGCATTACCTACCTTTTCTCTTCCTATTCTACTCCAATGACTATAACCTTTTCCTTAATTATTATTTTTAGATCGCCACAAAAATTTAACGGGAGCAGAATTTCGTGAACTTCTAGTAAATCAAGTTTTACCCGAGATACAGCTTTTTACAGAACAAGACATAAAAGATGGCTGTTCTGCACATAATACTAATATTGTTAGACGGATATTGCAAGAAAATGTTGGTAAACGCATAATTCCAAATAGAGGATCAGTATTGTGGTCTCCCCGCTCGCCTGATATAACCCCTCCTGATTTTATTTTATGGGATACTGTGAAAAATGAAGTGTATGATACTGAAAGCCCGGAAACTATCGATATTTTGGAAGACAGAGTTAGCGACGTTTTCGATATAATAAATGCCAATACTATCATAAGAGTAATCAGCTTAGTTAGGCGTATATGCCAAAAATGTATTCAGCTAAATGGAGGTCACATAGAACAGTTTTATTAAATCTTCTTATTTATTTACCATCGTTTCTTCTATTATCTTAATTTACTATTATTAAACAATTTTCTCAATATCGATTATTTTCAGTATTTTAATAGAAACTTAAAATTATTTAAACATGTTAAATTGATAAATTTAATATTACTGTTATTTTTTATAATGGTTGGTATTAGGCATATCCTTGAAGTCAAAATAACTTTTTGACTTTCTATGGCCTATTATTTTGTTTTGTTAAGCAATGGATAACTTCTTTTAAATTAGTCCCTTGAAAAATAATTTTTCCTCAGCATCGCATAATCATTTAAAAGCTCTTTTTTAAGTGCAATCTGAAAAATGTAAAATCCAATATGGCTGCCATAAGAAAAACAAAAGTTACCTTGGATATCTCGAAAACAAAACAATAGACAGCAAAGTTCCGTTTCTGGACACACATGTTATAAGGAGACAGGATAACACCGTCATCCTCGACTGGTACAGAAAACCATCCAGCTCTGGGAGATATATGAATTACATATCTCACCACAATGAGAAAATGAAAATCAACCTAGTGTTGGCGTTAAAAAATAGAATTAAAAATATTTCACACCCCTCCCTGGTAGAAAAGAATATGAAAATCTTATACAATTTACTGTTAGATAATTCGTACCCACCAAAACTTTTGAAGAAGTTACTTTTTAACACACTACATGTAAGTGGTAACAATAATAATAGTAATAATAATATTGACGGACATATGACAGTGAGATATGGGTCCTTACCTACATCAAAGATTTAACTTTGAAAACTTAAGAGGGCTAATCCGACTTGTGTTTGTAAGGTAATTTTTCAAAATTTATTTCGTCCATACGGTTTGGTCAAATTACACCAAATTTGGAAGAGCGGTAGATGAAGGTGCACTAGAGAATACATATATCTTATTTTAATTAATTTTCACTTCATGTAGGAAAAATATACACTGTAAATATAGGTAAAATTTGAATGTGACTAGCTCCATAATTATTGACATAAATCGGTAAAATTCATACAAGGCTTCTAGAATGAACCTTCATAATTATGTTCAGCAAGTTTCATATTTCTATTCCGTACCATTTCGTTAAAATTAATTTTCTAAATAAGTACCTTTGCCAGTAGAAATGGAGCAAGGAAGTGCTGCCTCTACTGGGAATCACACCGTAACTAAGCCGGCTATAAACTGCTTGAGTGAAGGTATAGTCAAGAGCAAAATTATTCAGCGGCGGATATATAAAAACAGCAAAAACCCTCAGTGAAATTTGTAATAGTGTTTTGATTTGATATATATATTTTAAGTATGTATTTACTTACTATTTTGTTTATATTTTGTAATTATAATAATAGAAAAAATAATAAATAATTATTTATGTACTTTTATATCATACAATTTTACATTAATAATAGGGAACTTGCCTATAATTTTAAAAATAAAAATAATACTAAAAAAACATAGCGTAACGTTGTAATAAAACGTGTACTTCATAAAAAAAATAAGATTTCTAATTCCACGCGATCAGTATGAAGGATCTAAACAGCGATAAAATTAAAGTGGCCCGAAACGAGCTACTATTGACTGTGACGTCACACCATACAATATTCGGTAGTCGTCGCGCCGGGAAGCAACACAATCAGATGTTTTCCAATTCCAATTTAAAATCTTTATTCACAATTAAGTAGATTATTTACAACTTGTATGGGGTACAGAGTAAAATTTATATTAATATATACATATATTATATACAGAAAAAAAGAAAACTAAAAATCAATTCATTCACAAAATACTTAAAAATAATAATACAAACAAATTAACAAAGTATGACATTCTATATAAACATATGTACAATATGGTGTTATTAGACTTTGGTTGATTTGTTAGTGACTGTTCTGATATAAATATATAATTGTGTTTTATAGTACCGCTTATTGTAGTTGTACAGATATTTTAAAATGACCGAACAAGGTTTTTCAAAGGGCCAATCTGATAATTTGCCTAAAGTGGATATGTTTATGGTGGCATCTTTTATACAAAATAGTGAAAGTTTTTCCCTTGGAGAGGTCCGCGGGGTCAAGGCAGAGAAGTATGTATTTTTTTTAGCTTTTAGTAATAATTTATAAACATAAAATAGTTATGACTTGATCACGGAATAAAATGAAATAACTACAAAATGCTTAGTCGCAACTAAGCTTTTTTAGCAGACTTAGTCTTATGTTTGAAAGAATTTAGGGTAATTCTTTACAACAGCCACTTCTATATTTTTCGTGTTTTTTTTTGTACACACGTGTAAAGTGTCTATAGAAGACATTTGCTGCAAAGGAAATGTTGCGCAAATGTATAATTACCTATCGTAGGCATTTTCGTACTATGTTTTGGGGAAAGGGAAATAAGTGATTTAGTCGTGTTATCATTCACATAATAGATAAATGTAAGATTTGAATAGAATAAATTAAAGGACAAGGGAAAGGTATTTGCAATATACTATATATACTAGAGGTAAACATTTTACTCTTCGCAGACAGTAGTGTTATTGAACTTTTATATAATTGTTGCACATTCTGTAGGATACTCTTCGCAGTTTTTTGAAAAGAATCTTGTGTTTGTCTTATAAACTTCATTCTTACAATACCTAATGTATTGACTACATATTTAATTTTCTTTCCCGATGGTGCCGACTGTATTGGCGAAATGCGTGGCAGTATATTTTATAGTATAAACTAAGATTCATTCTTACAATACCTAATATATTGATCACATATTTAATTTTCAACTTTTTTTCATCTCCCGATGATGCCGACTGCGTAGGCGAAATTTGTGGTAGTGTATTTTACAGCATTTTGGTGTCTATAGAAAATTACTTCAATTTTAGTAGCACATTGAAAATTGCAGCCCTCTGTAGATTCATATTTTTAAATAAAATGTCCTATAACTTTTTTATTTACCATTTGATTTTTTTCAAAAACAATGGATTTCTTCCTCTAGCTAACACTAACTTATAGCCCAAATTTCAATTCGATCGGTCTTTTCTTTCTTTAGTTATCGTGCTTACAAGAAACGTGACGGACGGACAGATGAACAGACGGACATTTTGAAAGTTGTTCAGAATTCGATGACGAACGAAATGATTTTTTTCTTTGCGAGCGATATTAACGATTTTAGAAATGTCCCGATCAAATGCAATATACTCTTCGTTATCGTATTTGCGAAGAGTATAATAATAAATTGCTGTTTACTTTAGCACCAGGAAATTACCTTTACTTAGTATCACTAAATTATATTCTATCTACTAATCTTATTTTCTAACATTGTATACACATTCTTTCTTTAATCCTACCCTAATTAAAATTCAATAATTCGGAATTCGGAATATTTTATTGCCTGCCTGCGAAAAACTAGTAGATAGACATATAGTATTTAATAATGTACTTACATTAAAATAATCACACACATGTAGAGACCTACATGTCTGTGAAATGTCTTTTTCATTTCTTCTACATGCTTTTTGCCATTTTGATCGACGAATCTTATCTTCTGGCAATATTATAAATACTTTACCTGGCACTTTCATTGTAGTATTCTTACACAACGGTACAATGCAATATTTAAAATAAGGAGTTTTTTGTTTCCATTTTAAGTATACACTTAAAATTTATCTGAAATCAAGCGGTCGAGTGCTGGGATCTCCGTCGTCGTTTGTAAATTGTATGGTGTGATGTCACGACTACTCCCGCGCTTTTGAACCTGTTTGAAACGGTTCGCTAGCGCGCGAAACTTGCTCTGCTAGCCCTTGTAAACAATTTTTTATGTGTTTATATAAAATGAATAGATTATAGAATGTTTTATGAAAATTAACGAATGAGAAGAGAAATATGTAAATTGATAAAAATGAAGAGTGGAATATGGTGAGATACAACTAACACACAACATACAATTACTTATACAATATTACTTTACCCATCAAATAATTACGTAATAGTACCCATAATGGACTACCTAAATCATTTTTCCAGTAGAAACTGCATACACTAAATATTAAACTGTATTATGGAGTATAATATTATGTAATTAAAATAAAATAATTAGGACGGTTATTTCTGTTCTTTAATAATTTACGTGTCAATAATTCCACTGTAACATTGGTCGAAACCCAAAAAGACAGCAGTTTTTATTTATTAATTAATAATAAATAAAAAGAAAGTAATTATTACTATATTTCAGTTTATATTTCGAGTTGTATAATATCTATTTCGCGGAGAGCTTGGTTCCCTACTATATTTATTAACCAGAGTGTACATATCGACCAGAACAATAGATTTTATTGCTTTACTCTATCCCGTCGTAATGTGTTGCTAGTTCACGTACTCTGGAACCAAAATTCTTTTCTGCACGACGTTCATTTATTTTATATACGTCTGTCACTTTCGGAACTTCCTAGAGAGAGACACAGTCAACGGAGGCTTTTTCTTAAGTAGGCCCCTTAATATTTTCACACATGAACCATCAATAAAAATTGCCCAAAAAACAGCAAAACCACTTAGCACTATTTATACTAAGATGAAGATGATGCTTTTAAGAAATCGAATGTTGTATATAGTATTCCTTGTCACAACTGCGAAATGAAATACATAGGTTAAACGTCACAGTCGCTCCAATCACGTATTACATTGCATAAAAGTGATTGTAGAAACGGCAAACTCTCGTGTGCATTAGTAGACCACTCAATTGCTACTGGACATAAGATAAATTTTAACCAACCAAAAATCTTAAATGTAGAAACTAATCCAACAAAAAGACTTTTCCTTGAAATGGTAGAAATTAACAAGGAAAATAATACAATGAATAGCAAAACTGATATAGATAGTTTAAGTAGTATTTATTCATATTTGCTTCACATCAACAATTAAACTACATTTTCAAATTAGGTTTTGCCATCTTGGGATGTTTGTCCCTGGTAAGTGTGTTGTCAGGGATGAATTTTGACGTCATCCTTGATTGTATTTCGACTTGAGGACTTGGGTCCCAACATGACAAAACTAAAGGGGTAAAAATAATCCATAGTTTCAATTCAGGTTCCATCAGTGTGGGACGTTTGCTCTTGGTAGGTTTGTTGTCAAGGATGAACTCAGTGACAAAAAATAGGGAGGTCATCCTTGATTGTACTCCTGTCTGGAGACTTGGGTTCCACAATGATGAAACTAATAGGGGAGGGGGAACAAAATGGTTAATCATTTAATTTTGACAATTTACTAATAATTTTAAAATATTTTTTTAACTTTTGTTTACTTTGGGTGGTGCAGTGGAGTGTCACTCTGAATAGGGGATCAGTGACAATTCACTACTCAGGGTGGAATTTCTACTGTAATCCAACCGTGCCTCTTATAGGCAATTGTGATACTTTCTCGGAAATGGTTCCACAGAAAAAAGTATAGTATATTTTTCTTCTTGGTCTTAACTTAATTTATCAATTAATAATTAAATTAAAATTATGGATAGGTTTCGCTGAATTCGGTGTTGTTGTCCTTACCACTCGACGTGATGTTGGGAATTAACCTTGTGACAATCATTGGGGGGTTTAATCCCAACAGGACGTCTGGTCAGGAGCCGCGATACCGAGTTCAGGGAAAACTAACCTAATAAACAATAAATGGGAAAAAAATTCTATTTTACATTCTTTTAACTAGATACGTAGGGAAGAGGAAGTATAATATATTTTACTTCTGTGTTTGAAAGAAAATAAAAGGTGAGAGACACGTTGAGGGGAGTACGCAAGGGAAAAAAAAGACCCAGTGACAATTATAGGGGGTTGATTACACCTTTTGATTTATTTCCAACAACGAAGGCTTCACCTTTTTAGTTGAATAAATTAAGTTACTGACAGCTTTTTCCGTTTCGGTTCGCTGTTTCAGTCTTGGTTTCAGCGTGTTGCCGGGAATTAACCCTGTGACAATCAATGGGGGGTGGTGCTTTACAATACGTTCGATTCGGAGACCGTAGCACCGATCCTAAGGAAAAAATTGGCGAAGTTTACATTGCAAATTCACAAATTAAATCAGATCGAGGGTTGATTCTATTCGGGGGAGTGTTCTCAGGAACTAGATAACTTAATGACAATATAGGAGGTTGTTTAGCCCCGTGAGTGGACTCCACCGAGTTCAAGCACACCTGTCTGAAGGAAAATTTGAATAAATTCAAACTTTTCATAAAATGTAGAATTTTGAAAATGCTCGCGGTTTTTAGTTATATTTTGGTTGGATTGTTTGGCGAGTTGGTATTAAATATTTGTGGTGTAGAGTAACTTGCATTTGAACCAATTACCAGTTGACATGTACTAAAGTAGTGGAGTACATTCACCATGGGGTTGAATCCCCCTGTTTATTACTCGATTAATTTGGTCATTATACAGCAATTAAAATGTATTAAATAACATAAAGTAGATGTCAACATTGCAGAGTGAAAATTTTAATGTGTCACGTGATGTTAGTTTTAACTTATAACCTCAACTTACTGGCATAAGGAAAAAAAAATGTTTTTTTATAATTTTTTTACATGTAATTATGAACCCTTTTTATCTTCTTTTGTAGTATTGAGAAAGAAAATAAAATATTTTCGAAAGCTTGGCAAAGTAGAAAAGAGTATTCTTTATTAACCCAACAAAATTTGGACCGCATCCTCATTAATAAAAAATAAGCTGATTATATATATATATATATATATATATATATATATATATATATATATATATATATATATATATATATATATATATATACACATAACATAACTAATAATAACTAAAAGCAAAATATCAAAATAATAGCAAATAACCACACAAAACGATTATAAAATGAACACAACAAACGTATGATTCACAACACGGCATACACTATGACGCGTTACAATTCTCTTCCTTCTCTCCTCACCCAAATTAAGAGGTAACCAACTCCTATATGGACCTCGTGTTATAATAACAAGAAAATACATCATAGGCCTGATTATCCGAATTAACTACTTCATTAAATTCTCTAGTTGAAGGAGTAGATGTTTGACTGTTTTGAATAAGTGTAGATAAAATTTGATGCTGCTTTAATGATAAATAAATAATATTGTTGATAATTATAATTAAGTGAGTGATAGAGAAGTGGGGTGTCCACATATTAGACTACGCTGATGTTTAATATCCTCGTTCCTTAATCCTTAAAAAATATTAGAAAAATAAGGTATTGGCACCCTCAGCAAGTTCCTTTATTAGCTTTATTATTCTGTCATTAATTAAAATTAATTCTAAATTACAGTCCACACAATTAGTAAAGTAAATTAGTTATTTTTAACATAATACCAAACAAAAATAAATAAATAATTTAATTGCAAAATGACAAATTGCACTGAAATACTTCAAAAGCAGACCTTTTTTCAAGCGTGTTTGAAATCTGATGTTGCAGGAATCATGCAGTTTTTATGAATAATTAAAATAAAAATAAGTTTACTTAGATAAAAAAGACAAGAAACCCAGCGAATACGAAATGTGGTTGAATGAAATATTCCAAACCAATCTGAATCCATAGTCGCGCTAGAGTTCGACTTCAATTCTCCAAATAATTAAACGTTTTAACTGGGCGTATTGTGTATTTATCAGCAGCAAACACACATTTTCCATTTTGCCGGCACCTTACTCGACATCTTCGCAAATTAAAATTACTTATTATTGCCATCTTTTGCTTTATGAAAAACAAGACGATTGGTCGGTAATGTATTAAGCATGTGATATTATCATATGAATCTGTAGAATCATTTTTTTCCAAGCTTTTATGTCGGAAAATATTAATGAATGCAAATTAATTTGAAATGTTATAATAAATACATTCTCCATCCTTCATCAAAGAATAAAAGGTTTTTCTTTCCATTCTACAATGCTTGTAGATGTCCGTTTCTAAGCATCTATCCATATTGGAAAATAAGGTTGCCAATGGATAAGCTTGTTGTTAGTAATAAAGGCTTAAAATGTGAGATATATTTTTAGATAATCTAAATGAAACAATAAAACTTTACTACCTTAATATGGAGTCAATAGAGATTAGTGTATGAAGACAGAATTCAGGATAGAGTCAAAAGGGTTGGTAATGGTGGCAGGGAGAATAGACACATTATTTTTCTCCCATAAATAGTATATATTCTTAGGTCCCTAACAGTCTCTACTATGCATTTTTTGTTTTATTACTGGGAACGATTTAGTTTTATTCAAGCCGTTGAAAAGAGTGGTGTTTTTACCAACAAACAGGTAGGTCGAGAAACTTTAATTAGCATTCTGTTTCAATTTTTTCAAACAAACAAACAACTTTTACAATAAAACTTAAAATAGTTTCTCGAAGTATTTGGAAAATTCTTATAAATAGATTTCGAAATAAATTTTACAAGAATAAAAACTAATTTTAAGAGCTTTTTCGTGGTTAATAGAGACAATGCTGGTGCGAAAACTTATGCCAAACATAACCCAGAGATGTTGCAGAATGCAATAAGGGACGTAAAAAATGGAATCTCCTAGAGGGTGGCTCAAAGAAAATAGAATCCATTGGTCCATCCTGTACAGACTTACAAATCACCACATAAAAAATTAAAGTTGACAAACTGTTTTGAAAGAAAAGGTAGATAAATCCAAAATGAAACGTTTAAATATTGCTGCAGAATGGGGATATACCCATTGGATATTATGATGTGGTAATAGTAAATGGTTAACACCAAATACTGGAAAGCCTGACATTTGTCGTGTTCGATTGCTCAAGAAATTCCTAAGTAAACGGAACAAAGATATTAAAACTGGCAGGCTATTTTTGACTGTAAACATTGCTTGGGATAAATCGTATTCATCAAGATGGTACAAAAATATGCTGATTGGGTTAAACATAATATCAAAGTGGATAAAAGGATCAGCGAATATGATTGAATTGGATGCCAAAAAACGAATTAGAATTACGAACCATTCTGGAAAATAAGTTGCAGTGTCACATTTTGCCAAAGCGTGTTATTAATGGGCTGGAAATTACGGGCCATAGCTGATCTAATTCAGTGAAACCTTATCTGTAATTGGATATAGAACACTATTCAAATTTAATTAACAACCTAAGATAAATAGAGGAAGTTATAACTTTTAGCACAACATAACAGAACAATGTTGCAAAATCTACCACTCACGGACAAAAAATTTACAATAATTGTGTTTTTCATGTTTAAAACTTTAACAGTAACACAGTTTAATTTTGATACACATTATATAAAGTTTCTTTATTTAGTTAAATTCAGTTAATTGTAATAAAAAAATATTAAAACGTTGTATTTTTTATTTAAACATTAAAAAATAATTTTTCGAATACCACTCGAGAATGAAAATTATTTTCGATAATTCTCCAATTTCTTTCTCAAACTTGTTGGCATTCGGTAATAAGTTTTCGACAATCTGTCTAATTATTATCAATTCATTCTCACTCTTTTGTGATATTACAATTGAAAATATACACGATATAGGTGCATAATTTTCAAGATTATATTATCCAATTTATTTCGCAAATGAAAAACGTAAAAAAACTCATATATACGTCGTCTTGAGAAACAACCACACACACTGTTGTGACGAAGAGATTTGACACGCCCCAACAAAAATATACCTTAAAAAAAGAAATAGAACAAAAATACCTATATTCTAGAATATCCAAGAATTTTGTCATGGATTATTGCTGTTAATTGTTTTTTTAAACAACAATCAGATCCAATGAGAAATGTTTTCTAAATACAAAACAAAGCAATTCTCTTAAATAAAATAAATCACATAACCGCTTTGTGTCGGGGATCTTTTATGGCATATTATAATATCTCAAAACATTTCATCTTTTGTTTGGCTCCATTAATTCGTTTAAAGTCACCGTCTTACATCTCACATGACGATAATAAATTAGCTCAAGTATTGTGCCATTTAAAGGACTGTTTTTTAGTCTCAATTTCAGTAGCTTCACGTGGAGCTATTCCAAGAAAAAACAAACTCTGTTTGTTATCCATCAACGAAAGTCAATTATGAAAATATTTCTAAATCAGGAAGCGTCTTTTTGTTTAATTTTTATATGTTTTGGCACAATTAGTAGCAAGCCATTCTAGATTTAGCTATAGCCAACAACACATTAATATAAGTAAAAATTATGTGACAGAAAATGCACAAACTAGTAGTCGTTAAATAGTTATTTTATATTCAACACTTCTTTATTTAACTTCATACATTGAATTCAAGATGTATAATTTTGTATAGAATTTTTGACAGTAATCAATTTGACACTCTAAGCTAGTGTCTGGATTTTCATAATATGATGCATCGATTGCAGCATAGACTGGTGTTCGTTTGCTATTTAGGCTTATTCCAGCAGCAGTCTAGGACCCGTTAGAAACAGCCACAAATAGTCGCTCAATTGTCTCAGTATCAGTGGTGGCTGGTGGATTTAGGTTGTACAATATCTCAATATTGGAGCATGGAACCTAAGCAATATTTCAAAGTACGTAGGGCCCGCTTTAGAGGCGGACAACCCGGACCCCTGCCCGGGGTGACAAATCTGAGGGCGGCATTTTCGCGCCCCTCAATGTGAACCAAATATTGATAAATTAATTATTCTCAATTAATATAAATGTTACACTACTTGTTGATTTTTTCCCTAACTAAAACTAAGTACTATGCAATTTACATTTGATCTTTGTGGTTTGTTATGTTTTAAAGCTAGAAATATATTAAAACACCTTTTAAAAAAAGGTATATGTATTTTTCAAATAAAACAAGACGTACAGTTAAAAGACGCACATGACCCTGCATAAACTTGTAGGTATATAGTTACTTGTTTAAAATAGGAACTGCAAGACATAACATGCATGGACATGTTTTCGCGCCTTACTATATAAAGAGTCATCTAAGCGCAATTGTGTTATTATTGCAAATGCGTCGGTGCCGGTGACAACATATCCTTGAAGTAAGTTTATAAATATTAAAAATATTTAACAGTTTAGTTCGGGATAGTGACTTTTGTATGTTTTGTCGATTTCTAAAGGTAATTACTTCTGCAAATACCTATATTAAGTGGTAAAGAATTATTTTCAAAAAATATTTTCCACAATACGTACTTATACATTTTTAAATAGTTTCTCTATGATTATTGTGATGGATTTTTATTAATTTATTTGGGGTTCTCGCCGCGAAAAAAAGAGAAACAAAAAAATCCATCTTAAAAATTCAAACATTTTAGATAGGTATCTATTTTAAATATTTAGTTTTTATATGTGCGTTGTGGTGGTTCGCAATTTGTCTATTTTGTTGGGATCCACCACACCTAAAAAAAATTTTGAAAAATCCTACTATTAATAAATTATAATTTTGTGTAGTAATAAGCCAATGCGTTGTATAAAAAGATAAAAGAAGCAAAATCCTCAAATACGATTAGTTGGTGACGGTGGCTTCGTCTGTCCCACAGTTTAAAAAAATTATATGCCAAGTTTTAATTACTAAAAGTGTTAACTATTTTTTTCCAAAAGGGGGGTTGAAAAATAACCCGAAACGTTAAGAAATTCGTTTTTATATTTAAAACTAGTTCAAGTAGGTAATTAAAACTAGGCATTTTATTTTTCAAAACTGTGAGACAGACTAAATCACTGACTAATTAGATTTGAGGATTTTTCCAATTTTTAATTTAACTAGCGTATTTTGCATTATTTAGTTTGTTGTTTTAGAATGTCTGAAGCGCAAAAAAAGTGTCCCACCATCAGAAAAAGCGAAGGCTAGAGATGGAAATCCAAAAGCAAAAACAAGCTGGTGCTCTGCACAATTATTTACAGGGTAGGTCCGGTAGTACCATTAGTACCAAAACAAATATCTCCAAAAATTCAGATAAAAAGGAAAACACGGATTCATCAGGGAGTGTTGATGACCAAGAGCAATCAATACACGATATTTCTAAACCAACTTTGTCACCAAATGAAAGCAGCCTACCAACTGACCCCACCCTACCACCCACGGAATGCACTGTACAAACTTTAGGTACAGATCCAGCGTTGTGGCCCAGAATTTTAGGAGATGCCGAACGAAGTTTTTTAGTAGGACAAGGTCCACCTAAACCCTTGTTTAATTACAAATTTCCTTATGAGTACTGGTCGAAAATTTAGCGCAAATTACTAGTTCCGAATTTTAAGAAATGGAGAGCAAGTTATATGAGACTGGCTAGTGTACTCCACTTAAAAAAACTGCATATATTGCTTTTGCTGCAAAATTTATGGCTGTGTCAAGTTCCCTTTCAACAGAAGGTTTTAAAAGAGGGAAGCACATCGTCGAAACTTTAAAGGATCACGAAATTTTTAAAAATCATATTCAGGCTCAAAAATCCTGGCTAGACTCAGTCAAAGGTTAAAGTATTTTACAACTATAGATGCAGCTGCCCAAAGAGTTATTAACGTTGAAACGATTCACTGGTATGAGGTGCTTCTAAGGATTGTAGCAATTACTAAAATGCTCGGTAAAAGTTGTTTAGCTTTTCCAGGTACAAGCAACAAGCTGTTTGGGCATAATAACGGCAACTTTTTAAAAATAGTTCAATTGCTATCTGAATTTGACCCCGTCATGGAGGAATATGTGCGTAGAGTGTTTAAAAAAGAGGAAACCAAAGCTCAATATCTTGGAAAAAAACATTCAAATCGAGATAATAGACTTGCTTCACGAAAATGTAAAATCGCATATTATTGCTGAAATAAAAAAAGCGAAATAATATTCCATAATATTAAGTTGCACTCCTGACGTTAGTAAGGTGAAGCAAATGACTCTGATAATTAGATATGTTACCATCAATAAGTCTGATTCTGATTCAGACGATGTCAAAATAAAAATCTACAAAAGCTTTTTAAGTTTCTTACCTGTGGAAAGATCTACAGGAAGATAATTATATGAAATTATATAATTAAAGAGCTTCATGAAATGGGATTTGATGTGCACGATATAAGAGGGCAGGGATATGATAACGGGGCTTACATGAGGGGCAACAATGCAGGAGAGCAATCTAGAATTAGGAATTTAAATCCAAAAGCATTCTATGTTCCGTGTAGTAGCCATTTGCTCAATCTAGTACTAAATGATATAACAAAAGCATCCTTGAAAGCAGTCAATTTTTTAAATATGGTCCAAAAAATATATTTCTTTTTTCTTCTTTTACTTTTCGATGTGCATAATGTCCATCGAAAAGTATTTTAAAACATGTCCAAGGATTAACATTAAAAGCTTTGAGTTACACTCGATGGGAAAGCAGGATAGAATCTTTAACGCCCTTAAAATGTCAACTTGCTGAAATATACGACGCTTTGCTAAGCATTTATGAAAACCAAGATATCGATATCCCAATAAGAGCCGAAGCTTCGGGTTTGCTAAGTTGCATTAAATAATTTAAATTTTTATGTTCAATAGTCACATGATATATAAAATTTTAAACAGTATTAATCCCATAAGCAAGCTTACGCAAACAAAAGATTTTGATTTGAAGAAAGCACTTGATCTTCTAGAGAACTGCAAAAATTTCTTTAAAAATCTTCGATCAGATAAGTCTTTTAATAAAATTATTGTTGACGCAAGAGAATTGGCTGATGAAATTAATATTGAAGCCAATTTTAAATCAACAACGCCGAGACACTGCGTAAGAAGAAAAAAGGCCAACTTTTCATATGAGGCAAGGGACGAGCCAATCGAAATATTTTTAAAATATAACAACTAGTTATCTATAGGTACTGCAACTCTATTTTATTTTAATTTATACTGTTTTATACCATATGTTAAGTTTTAATACTTGCTTCTTTTTAAATATGCGTTTTTATTGTAAATTAAAACCATCATTTATTAAGAAAAAATAACTCTAAAAGGGGTGGCAACTTGTTTTTTTGTCCGGGGCGACGTAAACGCCAGAGCGATCTCTGAGGCACGACTATCAGTACTGATTGAAGAAGTTTTGCAGAAAAAAAAATTAAAAAAAATTGAGAAAAAAAGTTACAAAAATGCGCAGCCTCTCCAGATTCCTTCTAGACTGTTAGTAAAATCTTTGCAAACTATTTTTTTTCGTAGAAGGAAAATTTATCACCGCGTTTTTTTTGGTTTTCGAAAATTTCCATTTTTTGTAATGTTATGGCACTTTGAAATTTAATTTCTTCATTGTATAAATTTGAAAATATCATAACTTAACACAAAATCAAAATTTGGAAAACCGAAAAAAATGGGGTGATAAACGTTCCTTCTGATTACAAATAAAAAAACAAAATAGTTTGCAAAAATTTTAGTAATGGTCTTGAAGGAATCTAGGGATCCTGCGCATTTTTGTAACTTTTTTTTTACTTTTTTCTGCAAAAGTTCTTCAATCAGTACTGATAGTCCTGCCTTCAAATATTGCTTGGATTCCATGCTCCAATACTGAGATATGGTACAACTAAATCCACCAGCCGCCACTGCAGTGTATGCCACATTTATTCTATGTATATTAATAATTAACTAGTTGAATATTTTTGACGGTTTCAAACTAATCCGAGACTGGTGTTGGAACAAACTTAACTATAACTATGGTTGTTATTGTAACTAGAAACGATGTTATAAGTAAACGATTTTGTAAATAAATATTTGTCTTTTATATTTGTTGCGTTTTTTGACTAAGAAATATTAGTTAAAATGGATATTTGTGAAAAACAAAAAAAATGATGTACCAGGTATCACATAATTCCTGCTCAGGGCTTTTATTTCCTTAACGGAATCATGTTGTTGGTGCATCGACGCCAGGCGTCGCGACGCGATTTATATATTTTCTTCCATGGATACCCAACTTTTGTTGCACATTATTATAGATGACATTAATTTGAAAAACTTTTTCTAATAGTTTTTTTCTTGAAAATTATTAGTTTTCGAGCTATGAGCAAACAAAATGGCTGATACATATTTCCAACCCATACCTTCATTTTCAAACAAAAAAAAAAAGAAAAAAAAAATATATATATATACATATATATATATATATATATATATATATATATATATATATATATATATATATATATATATATATATATATATATATATATATATATATATATATATATATATATATATATACAGAGAAGGAGTTCGTCGCGGGTTTAATTACGAACAGTAAAATAATGAATAATTTATCGGGTACGCCCGCATAAAGAAAAATAGCAAGGTGGAAAGAATGCAAATTGCAAATGGCAGAAAGATGCAAACCGTGGACACGTGTTTCTGAGTAATTGGTCTTCATCAGCACGGTGTAGCTGAGTTAAAATGATGGACAAAACTCAAAGAGACAACAAAGGAAAACCACTGACAGGGTGCCAGTCGCAACCTTTGTGGCTTCCACTTGGAAGCCGATAATTATTCATTATTTTACTGTTCGTAATTAAACCCGCGACGAACTCCATCCAAGTGGAAGCCACAAAGGTTGCGACTGGCACCCTGTCAGTGGTTTTCCTTTGTTGTCGTGCTGATGAAGACCAATTAGTCAGAAACACGTGCCCACGGTTTGCATTTTTCTGCCATTTGCAATTTACATTCTTTCCACCTTGCTATTTTTCTTTATGCGGGCGTACCCGATAATTATTCATTATTTTATATATATATATATATATATATATATATATATATATATATATATATATATATATATATATATATATATATATATATATATATATATTTGAGAAATTTAATACTGAAATTATTCTGAACTGAATGACAAATACGTCTGGATTAAGATGGATTGAACCACTAATGCTTGCTGCTGGAAGATGACGAATGCTTTTGTGGGTGCATTAATATTAGTAATATACTTTTACTGTTGTGACCGCTACTTAAGAATATTTACATATATGTGTTAGTGTTACATTCACCAATACTTTCAGCTCTCTTCGTATTAACTTTACTCGTCAAAATAAAGGTAAGATATTTTGTCATACATGTATGAATATTTACTCTTTGATATACAACTTCGCGTCAGCCCTGGAATTGACGTTATTTATCGCCACCTCCTGATCTCTAGAATAAATATTAAAATTGTATGGTATATTTATTAAGAATATTTCACAGCAACTGTGCACTAACGTGAATTACAGGAGTGTGAAATACTAGCTGTTTTAAAGAAATAAAACCGAAAATGACAACCGGCCCAGACGGTGTTCCTGCATTCTTATTTAAGGACTGTGCATACGTGCTGGCTTATCCCCTAAAAATTATTTTTAATATGTGTTTAATGAACGGAGAGTTGTCTGACTTGTAGAAATAGTCGAAAGTCTGTCCCCATACACAAAAAAGGTGATAAATCTGAAGTTAGTAATTTTCGACCAATTTCCATTAGGTATATGTAATTTCTGTAAAGCTTTAGAAACGTTACTTCATGATTATATTTATTTCCATGTTTCCAACAAAATATCGGTATTTCAACATGGTTTTCTAAAAGGACGCTCCACAGTGACAAACCTGGTTTGTGTTACTCAGTTTATAGCTGAAGCATTTGACAATCAGACACAAACAGATGTAATATACACCGATTTCTCTAAGGCATTTGACAGACTTGACCACAATATACTACTTCATAAACTGAGTAAGTTTGGTTTATCTGATCATTTAATTACATTTTTCAAGTCGCACCTACATAATAGGACTCGGACTCAATATATAATATTTAATGGGTTCAAGTCTGTTGAATACTTAACAACATCAGGTGTCCCCCAAGGGTCCATCCTTGGACTCTCGTTATTCATAATTTTTATAAATGATATTGTAAACGTTTTGGACGTGAATTGCCTCCTTTATGCCGATGATTTAAAAATTTACTCAGTTGTTAACAGTTTTAATGATTGCCTCCACCTTCAGAGTAATCTAAATAATGTAAATGTCTGGTGTCAAGAAAACAAATTGCCTTTAACTGTTAACAAATGCAACATAATGTCATTTTCAATGAAGCCAACACGTACTATCTTCGATTATAATCTTGATAATATCACTCTAAATCGTCCAGTAACATTCCGTGATCTTGGTGTTATCTTTGACAATAAACTTGCCTTTGTTACACATATAGACTCCATAGTCTTAGAAGCAGGAAGGACGTATGGATTTATAGCTCGAAATTGTCGTGATTTCACCAACACAAACACAGTTCAATTATTATATTTTACATTTGTCAGAACTAAGCTTGAGTATGCTTCTCTTGTATGGTCCCCTCACTACGGTGCACACATCGATATTTTGAAATCTGTTCAACGTCGAGTTTTAAAACTTTTAAGCTTTAAAGCTAACGGTACTTACCCTTTTATTGGCTTTCCTCAAAGTGAGTTATTAGAAAAACATTCTCTGGCAAGTCTTGATACAAATGCGTAAATATTTCTCTCAGGTATTTTTGTTTAAGGTTATTCACAATATTACCGATTGTCAAGATATTTTATCTAAATTTTATCTTTATTGTGTCTAGAATAACCTCTAGAGATAACTTAACATTATCTCTCGACACCTCGTACAAATATTCTGCAACATTCTCCGCTACATACTATTTGTAATAACTATAATGCCGCTAGCATCCATTTAGATATATTTAATTGCATCCTTAATAACATAAAAATGTTGTATCTCTAAGTAATGACTTGTTTTTCCCTATAATCATTGTATATTTTTCAAAATCCTTAAGGCCATTTTGGTTTGTCTATTCAGGTAATTATGTTCTTTCCTTCTCTTTTCCCCTTTTATTTTATTTTTTAATTATCTTAGTATTTTGTAATTATCTCAGTACCTATGAACATATTATATTTTTCCTATCTGTATTTTGCCTAATCCCCTGTTCTGTAATTGGGTTATTTACCTGTTGAACAGTGTAATCTAAATAAATAAATAAATAAATAAATAAATAAATAAATAAATAAATAAATAAATAAATAAATAATTAAATAAATAAATAAATAAATAAATAAATATATAAATAAAAAAATAAATAAATAAATAAATAAATAAATAAATAAATAAATAGATAAATAAATAAGTAATTAATCAATTAATTAATAAATTAAGTAAATAAATAAATAAATAAATAAAGAAATAAATAGATAAGTAAATAAATGAATAAATAAATAAATAAATAAATGGATAAATAAATAAATACATAAATAAATAAATAAATAAATAAATAAATAAATAAATAAATAAATAAATAAATAAATAAATAAAAATAAAAGAACAAGCAGATGCATCATCATAAGAATACAGGACTAGCAGGGGAAAAAAACTGTTATTATAGTCCCACTTATTGGAATAGCTGCCATCTTGAATTTAAAAAATTTGCGAAAACCCATAAATTATTATCTCAAAACGACCGTCAGGCAATAAAGTTTCTATCGCCGAATAAACAAATTTTAAATTGCTTGTTTACGGCAAACAACACTTTCAGAAATCCTGCCGTAGATAAAAGGTATTTTTCTTTTCTGTAGATATGTGAATTTTTTTTACGGTAATTATTTTACACCCTAGTGTTTTATCAGATTCGTTTGGACTTGCATGCAGATAATGTGAAAACATTGTATTAAAGTAAAGTTTCCATTTCACATGTACAAGACATCTAAACATTATTTCAGCATCACCCAATAAGTTGTACCTAATATAACTAAAATATGCAACGAATTCGAATAGTAAAGGAATCCGAAAAGGGCTTCTAGTTCTGGCCTAGAACCGAGGTATGTGAGCCGCGTCCATGTCAAACGATTCGCTCCGCAATCATTCTTTGGTATAATTGAACTGATTGCTTAGACAAACGGTCTCAAAGCTGAAAGCAACCGGGGCCACTCTCGGCCTTTCGACATACACAAAGCATTCCTTCTCAAAACGTCATTAATTAAATTCGAGGATTTGTTTTTGGCTGTGAGAGAGATTTGATTCCCTTTTTGTTCTTCAGATGTGTGTGTGAGTGCACGCTCTGTTAATAAGGTTAAAATGTGTGAGGCTCTCGACTTTATGTTTTTCTCTGGTTTCGCTACTAAGCTCTTCTACGGGGGATCAAGTTAATATCAAATGAAAATTCGAGCTCTTATACTAGTCAATATGACTCACTCACTCCTAAGCTTCATTTGGGTTTTTCTTTGATGTATCGTTGGGTAATTCATTTACATATTTAGTTACACAGTTTGAGACGTTATTAAAAAAATCCAATGGGTATTTTAATATAATACTATGAGTAACTTACCAAAATGCGAAACAAATTCTAAGTATTCTGTTATTCTTTTATTTCAATCATATCTACAGCTTTACAGTGAAAAAAAATTAAGGTAAATACAGGGTGGTCACTTTTACCATATACATTATTGGCATTTCGTAAACCTGAAGAGATACAGGATTAATTAAATTACAAAAAAGTTGCACATTTTTATGCTCTTTAAGGGCCTGAAAGGAAATCCGAAATAACTCGCTTCGTTCTAGAAGTATCTTGAAAATAACAGAAATATTGCGTTTTCTTATTTCTTCCATATATTTTTTATTAACTAAGTGAATGTAATGAGATATGGGTTATCCACTGTACGTTTAAAAATTTTTTTTAGATCTACATATTTCTATAGCCAACTTTTGATTTTATTATAGGTGCCATATTGGTTCGCTGTAATAATATGAGGATTTAGTAGGGCTAGAAAATTTTTGAAACGTCCAGTGGATAACCCATATCGACTTTTGTAAACCTGCCAAATCTCATTACATTCACTTAAATAATAAAAAATATATGGAAGAAATAAGAAAACGAAATATATCAATTTTTTAATGATATTTCAGGAACGACACGAGTTATTCCGGATTTCTTTTCAAATCTTTAAAGAACATGAAAATGTGTAACTTTTCTGTGATGAGTATCCCTGAATCTCTCCTGGTTTAGGAGATTTCAATGGCGTACATTGTAAAAGTGACCACCCTATACTGTTTACAAAAAAAGTAATTCATCATTTACCAAATTACGAAAGGACATAGCACCCGAACAAGAGGGATCCTGGGTTTCAGTAGCTTTCTCTGAAATTTTTTGTACAATATATTATGACCCAGGATGACACTTGTATACGCGGGAAATTTTTGTGAGCCTAGAAAACCGGTCCGAAGATTCCTTCTTTTGCAAAGTTTAAAAATACTATTTTTCTAATTGGATATGAATATCCTTTACAAAATCGATTAGTATAAGGATCTTGAAGTATATATTTATTTAACGAAGTGTCCTATAATCAAAATATACGAGGCGCTTTGATTGTTAATAATAAATACTAACTATTAAAGTTCTAAAAAACGTATTTTAGATGCAAACTATTGATGAAAATATTGAAAAAATAAATACTTATTTTGTACGTTTTTTGAAGCTATTTCAGTTTCTATAATTAATGTGTACGTAATATTTTTATTGTTAATATATTGGCGAATAGTAGTGTTTTACTCGTTTCCTTGTGATATCGAACTACCACATAGTAACGGCTTCCTTAATCAACATTTTTAAAACTTTTTTAATTTTGTAAAGTATGCCTTGACGTTATTTTGTTATTATGGTTGTCACTTAAGTAATTCATTAATTGTCAACTATTATTTCATTCGAAAACTGAAAAATTATAATTTTTTAAAATGGTACAATGTTATACTTGTGGTCGGGAAAACAAAATATATGACGAAATTGATATTAATGAAGAGCGGAAGAAAAATGTCGCAAAATTACATTGAAATCGGTTTCGTTTTAATGAAATTATGTTAAACGAACAGTCCAGAATTTGATTAAATTGTAAAAGAAGAATAAACAAGGTATTTGAAATGAAAGATGATCCGTTGGCAATCCCTGTGGGCGTTTTAGTACATATAGCATAATGAATTGTTTGGTTTGTCAGAGAATTTGTCGATTTCGAGTAAGCATTGGTGCAAGAATAGACTTTTTCCTAAAAACTGGAATTTATTTACCCTTGGAAACACGATGCTGTAATCAACATTTAACTGAAAATGGATTAATACAACTTGAGTTTATGGACAATCTCATATCTGTACCACTACGAATAAGCATGACGGGACCAGAAACTGGTGAATGGTTTAGAAAAATTAGGCAATATGCTCAGAAAGTATCATCTTCAAAATACGAAGATGATGCCAATTTTGATGACGATGACTTTAAGTCCATTACATCTTTAAATAAAAACCAATTTCGTGAATTATATCAATTTTGCAATCCTTTACAATATGGCGGTCATTTAAGGAGTGACAAAGAAACATTTCATGACGTTTTTTGATGAAAATGAGAGGGATTACCAGATACCTGTTTAAAAACGCTATTGAATTACTCATGCCAACAAAATGTAAGTATAGCCATTACCATTGTAAGACAGAGCCTTATGGTCACATTTGTACCTGGAAACTTAGGATTTGATTGTCCTGAAGTTCAAAATAAAGAACAATTCATAAATAACCATGTCACCAGATTTTCAAATATTCTCTACAATTCTGAACCAGGATATCCAAAAGCAATTTTATACTCTGACTGTACATATTTAAAAGTTCCAAAAAGCTCTCATTTTCGAATTCAACGATAGTCTTACTCTTGCTATAAAAAGCATAATTTCTTAAAAGCACGCTATATTTTAGATGTATATGGTCCATACTTCTCGGATGTTCGTAATAATGACGCAGCAATTCTTTTACATGACATGACCCAAGATCAACACAGATTAAGAGAATTGGTTCAAGAAGGTGATATATTTCTTGTAGATCGTGGCGATAGGGATGCTGTTCGGTTTCTTGAGGAATTGAATTTAAACTACGAAATTCCACCTTACCTGTTACGTAATCAAACGCAGTTTACCAAAGAGGAAGCGAATCGTTCGAGAGTTATTACAAAAACACGTTGGATATCAAGAATCAAGAAAGGGACATTTAAAATCAGTTTTTAAACTTTTTTAGGGATATGATACCAATTCAGCACTATGTACACTTGTCAATTTTTTTTAAATTACGTGGGCTATATTAAACAGATTTCACGAGCCTATTCACATGCAAGATGCAAATTAGGAGCTTGCACAACGCATGTTAGAAATAAGAAATGGAGATAACATTAATTTGCTTCAAACAAGAGTTCAGCAACATTAAATGCTTCGTGCAAGAGGTCATGGCCCCTGGATTAACATTCACAAATATGCCTTAGAAGCATTTCCTAGACTAAATTATGATTATTTAAGGCTGAAAACTTTAGGAACCTACCAAGTTCGATTATCTCCAAGGTATGTTCAAGACACCACAAATCGCAACCCAAACAACGAATTTATTCTTCAAACTCAGTTATTTGAACCAGGACTTATAAGAGCAAAAACGTTTTCTCGTTTTACTCAGTCGGTGAGACATTTCATTTTTGTTTCCTATCTTGAAAAATCCTGATCAAAATGTGGATCCTATATCAGGAACATATTGCACGTGCAAAATGGGAGTAAGGACATTAGGAGTATGTGCTCATGTAGCTAGTTTGTTGTCGTACTTGGGATATGCCAGATATGAACAAAATGTGAAATATCCATCAAATATACTTTTGGGAGTTGTTTTAGATACGGTCAATAGAGAACAAAATCATGTTGTAATTAACTGATTTGTATTTAATTATTTTAGTATCTTTGGATAGTACTATGATTTTTTAAATACTCTATCCTAGCATTTTCAGAATGGAAAATTATTAACTTATAACAAAACAGGAACTTTTTTTTGTTTTTATGTTAAGTATCAAATGTGTACTTGCTAAGTCCTAAAATGATATATATATATATATATTTTTTTAAATCGGGTTGTATTACAACTGATTTGTGTTTAATTATTTTATTCTTAGTATGTTTGGCACTATTTGTTAATTTAGAAATAAATGTTTAATTATCGGATGATAATAATGAATTATAATGATTACCAGACTTGTTAGAACAGTTCTACGCTTAACTTTACTCTTGAATTTTTTTATTGCAATCTCCTTAAAAATATTTCAATAAAAACATTTTATTATTATTATTATTATTTGTATTATTAACAATTGTATTATTATTGTTATCATCATTATTTTTATTCTTTCAATATCTTTATCAATAGTTTGCATCTAAAATATATTTTTTAGAACATTAAAAGTTAGTATTTATCATTAACAATCATAGCACCTGGTATATTTTGATTATAGGACACTTCGTTGAATAAATATGTACTTCAAAATCCTTATACTAATCGATTTTTTAAAGGATATTCATATCCAACGAGAAAAATAATATTTTTAAACTTTGCAAAAGAAGGAATCTTCCTACCTGTTTACTAGGCTCACAAAAATTTCCCGCGTATACAAATGTCATCCTGGGTCATAATATATTGTACAAAAAATTCCAGAAAAAGCTACTGAAACCCAGGATCCCTCTTGTTCGGGTGCCGTGTCCTTTCTCAGTTTTATGTAAAACTACAGTTTTTTTAAAGAGTCCATATTGTGTTTTTACTTTTTTTTAATCACTTATTTAACATCGGGCTATTACTGTAATATAATAAAACTATTATTTCTAACATTTAAAAAAATGTGACGAGCCTCCAAGCAGGTATGCAACAAATATATATTATTTCCGCTACCACGTAAGGGGAACATTCATTAGCTCAGGTTAGGACCTCTCCAGTGTGAATTGCTAGCTAATTCATGCTGACTTATTATCCTGCTAGTTATCCTGGCCCTTTCCTGGCTAGCACTACCGCTCCTGGCACCAGCAAGCACTCGTGTCTTCAGTCAAGCTTACATTTTACAACTCCCTACAGCCATGTTAACTAACCCTTATTTTACATACGCCATTCTGTAACTAACAGCGTTTGCTGTTCTGCTGATATAGTAAAGGAATACAGGAGCACTTGATATTTTGTGGTGGATTTATGAAATAATTGATGTTAATATGATAATATTTAAAAGATGAATTAGCTGTTTTATTTTTCATACAAACCATTATTTTTATATTTATGCAGTATTTGGAAAATCCACGATTTTTGGTTCTACAAATTAATTAATTACGTAAATTCTTTAGGTCCTTCTTTGATTCACTGGCGGACAAAAAAAAATATTTTTGGTAACATGTACCTGAATAGCAAAAGTCGTAACACGTAACGTTTTCTTGTTTTTTTTTTATTGGCATTGGGATAAAATCCATACAGTTAAAAAAGATTCTAAAACGAATTACTTCACACTGCATACACTACCAACTATGTACCTAATCCTAACCACAATTTATTACTTTTTTTTTTTAAACGAAAAAAAAAACCAAAGGAGGGACATATGCACATTCTTCTCGCCCAGGAGTCTTTCAGGGCCTTTTATTGTAAGACAAACTAGCATAGACTGCGGTAAGTAAGGAATGGGTAACCAAACAAAGGAAAGACATAGGAGGATACGAAACTAATACTATTTTAAATTTTGAGTCCAGAAGTTTTTAAAGTTTATAATAACTCCAATCACTCTGTCGTTATTTAATGATAATAAAATAAATGTAAGACGTTCACTGGCATTTGAATATTTAGCTTCAGAATGTCTGCATAAAGTTGGTCCCGACCAGATTTGTAATTTATCACAACAGAAAAATAAATGATCCAGGTCGCCCACAGTATTACAGGGTTCGCATAAATTAGTTGGTAAAATCCCTATTTTGTTTAAATGCTTGGGGTAACAGCCATGTCCAAATCTCAGCCTGATAATAGTTGTGATGTACCTCCTAGAAGTTTGTAAGCAGTAGTACCAAGGTTCGTTCGGAATTTCAGTTTGGATTTGCGTATATCTGCTAGGTGTAGTAAAACAATATTCTTGCCAATGAGAGGACCATTTTTTATTTAAACCTACTTTACTCACATTTATACAATCCTGTAGACACACGTTTTCTTGTTACATTAATAAAACATTATGGGCAGGAATAACATTATTGTTCATTTTTGTAGATTAAATGTAAAAAATTTAGTTTTTACACTAAAATGTTTCCTTGACTCTAATATTAAGATTAGAATTCTTTACGTTTTCTTGGGTTTTAGTGTTGATTGAAAATTAAAAATCATTTTCTTATATTTTATTTTGTTGTGACGTTTCGGAGGGGGACCTTCTCCTCTTTCAAACATTTATATCAGGTTTAATAAACATAAAAAAGATGACCAAATATTACAATGTTACAAGATTCTGAAAAAAATTTGGAATTAGATTTTTGTTTTATTAATAGTCTTATCTTTAAATGAAAACATTCACATGTGAACGATTGGACGTACCGAGATATCTATTAAACCCGATATAAATGTTTGAAAAAGGAGAGGGTCCCCCTCCGAAATGTCACAACTAAATAAAATATAAAAAATGATTTTTTTTTTCAATCAACCCTAAAATCCAAGAAAACGTAAAGAATTCTAATTATTGTTAATTTTACTAATCTATTTATTGCTATATATCAATGACGTATATGACATATATAGGCTTACTTACCATATCTACAAAGATAAAGGATAATTTTTGAAAACCATATGCTCAGTTCATTTCTTCCTTTATGGGGCTCAAATCGTCTCGCTTTAAGAACCAACAGTAATCACCCATCACGGTTGGATCCCATCGTCCTTGATAACGAATTTTCATTGTCCTGATATCTTGATGAAATCTTCCTACTTGCTCGTCTCTTACCGCACCCAAATTATCAGGAAAACAATTTAAATGAGAATGCAGAAAGAGAATTTTAAAAGACATTTGGCAACCAAGCGTTTGGAACGATTCTAAAAGTTCGTTTACTAGTTTCTTGTAGTTCTCATTCTTCTTGCTCCCTAAAAATTCCCTGGCTATGCTTACAAATGAGTTCCAAGCTCTGAGTTCCTGCCTGTTGAGTGTTCCTTTAAAATCTGCATCGTCAAGCAATTTTCTAATTTGAGGATCAATAAAAATGCCATCTTTAAATTTGGCGTTTCTTAATTATGGAAAAAGTTCCCTTAAGTATTTAAATCCTCATCCTCTTTATTCATAGCCTTCACAAAATTTTTCATTACCCCAAGTTTAATATGAAGAGTTCGTAAAAGAACCTTTTTATGGTCTACAAGAGGCACATATTTAACATTACTAGTTCCTGATTCAAAATATTCCCTTTCCGCCCAAATTTTTTTCACATAATGTTCTTAAGCCTCCTTGAAGCCCTACTAAAATGAATATTAATTTTAAATCTCCACATATTTGCCATTTGTATTTGTTGTAATTAATTTTATTTAAAATGGTGCTCATACTGTAATAATCCTCTTTCATTGTTACTAAATGGGCAATTGGTAAAGATGGTTTTAAATTTCCATTATGTAGTAATAATTTAAATTGTATTTGGAGGAATCAATGAATAAGCGTCACTTAGAAGGGGAATGCTCGATATTAAGTTTCTTCATTAAACCACCAATATCAATTTTCCATATTATAAAATGCGGAAAATGTTGCATTTTTCTTTCTAAAAGTGGTAATCTTTGTTTCTTTAACTAGTAAGTTCCACTCTTTAAGTCGGGAACTAAGAAGTATTGCTTGTTGTTTTGACAACCCCAAGTCACGTACCAAATTATTCAATTCAATTTGAGCAATTAAGTGAAGGTCACTAAAACTTTCTGCAATATACAAAGGGTCGGCACATTGGTCTGGGCTGTCTGAGGAGTCATTACTATTTCGATTACCTCCCAAAACAATATTTTGCTAATATATAGGAGCAGTTGGTACTGGTAAGTCTAATGCATTGTGACGAACAGGTCTTAAGGCTGATGGCAAATTCGAATATTTAATTTTTTTGTTTTTCTTTTTTGGAATATTCCCTCAGTTCTTATTACACAAAAATAGGAATCATCGAAATGATTGGTGGGTTTTTGCCATAGCACTGGAACCAAAAAAGGCGTGCTTTTTCTTTTCCCTTTCATCCACTGCCCTAGTGACACGCTACAACTTACACAACAAACGTGGGGCGCCCATTGCTTGTCTTGATCTCCGACTAAAACTCCAAAATATAGAAAACACGATTTTTTCACATTTCCAGACAACGGCCTCGCTTGTGACTGCACAAGGAATTCCTCACAAATGTAACAAAATCTGTTTTTGCAACCTCGGCGCGTTTGATTGGTATGGTTTGAATGGTACATATTAGGACTTGGTGGATATTTTTCAGTTAATAGGGAGGTATTAATAATATAAAAACAGTAGTGTGAACTATGTTACAAAAATTGTGTCGGCCAGTGAATTATATTTCAATAAAATCAAATTTGCAACCAAAAATTGTGCATGTAAATAAACAAAAAAATGTCTCACACTATAACAGTAAATGGTCGCCCGGTGATATACAAGGATTCCTGGAAAGACTTACAGAACTTTTTAGGAACTATTCTCAAAATTCTATAGTAAAAATTAAAACTTCGGCAATATCTACTATTTTTTTTTTGCATTTTTATTTATTTGCCATTTGCAACCATGTTTAATTAATGGACTAATAGAAATAGATCAAGCAAAAATAAAAAACAAAGAAAGTTTACCCGGACAAGTTTACATAGGTAGGTCTTATTTTATGTAAAGTTAGGACCCAAAATCGTAAACGAGCGAAAGATTTGTGCTTCCTTCCCACCGCTCTTTTTAGTGGCAAAGCGAAAATTTCTTAAAAAACCATTAATAACTCGTTGTCTTCATTTTTATGAGAAAACATCAAGAGTCAAGTGTGTTTATAAACTGAATTTGGTTTTAAAATCACTTTTAGTTAATTTACAAATTTAACAAATAAGTTATTTTTGCACGAACGGGAATAAACCAGTATATGACTTCCTCAAAACAGGGAGTAAAACAAGCGTTTAATCCCTTGTCAAAATTTTTTAAGTCAAACTTTTAATAGTAGAAAGAACAAAAAATTAAAAATCAAAGATAAACCATGAGTGGTAACTTGTTTCAAATTAAAATTAATATTAATAGGGTAGTTTTCACAGTTCCTAATATTTGGTAACTAGCAGTGTTTGATAATGTAAACGTCAAACAGAAATAAATAAAAATAATGTCAAACGGACAATTAAATACAAGGATACCTAGATAAATTCGATAAAACACTAAAGCTTCGTGGCGAATTATTATTCTTTAGCTTTTACATTTCTTCGCAATAAAATTTGTACCCGTTCGTGAAAAAAATGTTATATGGGAGTAAAGTTCCAAAAAATTAAAGAAAAAAAGGTGCGATTTTTGAAAAAATGCATACGTGCTTTTATTTATGAAATTTGTAAATTAACTCAAAATATTTTTTATTATTTCGATATGAAATTCAATTTAGAAAACTATTTACTTTTGATGTTTATTCATAAAAGTGATAGAAAACGAGTTGATACGGTTTTTAAAGAATATTTCACTTTTTATTAAAACACCATAGAATCATATACAATAAAAATAAATCCAACTCTTAATATTGTGAGACATCCCCATTACTGCCAATTGCTACTTACCACCTATCAGAAGGGTTGAGTGAAGAGTTCGAAAGTTTACCCAATGCACAAGCTAGTGTTTTTCACTCATTAATTCCAGTGACTTCACTATAAAGTCAATAATATCCCGTGGCAAGTGGGTTAAATTTTAATCTCCTTTGATCTTTGTTTATTGTTTCCGAGTTTAATAGTCCCACAGACCTTGAACTATCTAAGGGATTTACTTAAATTAAACAAACTTAGTCAAGAGTAGTAGTGGAAAAATTCATAAAACTCACTAAACAATAATGATTTTAATTCAATAAAAAATTTTTCGAGCTAATTAAAATAGAGACAAAAGAAGTACTCGAGTATTTTCCTAGGCATTGGCTAAGGTATGTGGATAATATTTGCACAATGTCTGACAAAAGTCGTGAATGTAGACAATTTCATATCGAAGTTAAATAATCGTTTCAATTCACTAAAATTCACATATTAAATTGAAAACAGTGGACAGTTGGCACTTTTAGGCATACTGCAAACTAGAAATAATTCAGAAAATATTTACCTAAAGATTAATTCGCCAACCGGTGTTGCGTTAGGTACCCAAAAAAGGCAGAATCAAAGTATATCATGGAATTGTCTATATTATCGAAAACATGTATTTTTAGTTACAAAGCTAATTTGCAAACGATTAAATTATATAAAAATTCTAATAATGAAAAAGTCTGATAAATTTGTTCAATGGTATGTCATACATCAAATATTTCGACATAATTAATAATATATGCAGCCGCTGTAATTAGGCAACTCCCGCATAGGAGCGTTCCTTACGACGTCTTAATTGCTTGGTCTAGATTGTAGAGGCCCATTTACTATTGTGTGGTCTCACATAAAGGGGCGTCCTGGTGGGGTGCTTTTCTTATATACATACCCGACATTGCTGGCTAGCTGAATTCAAGGGGTGCGTTTAGCGGGGTATCCATTTCCTCTCGCGTATTCTAACACGCCATATCTATTTCTCTCAGTTTCATTCAGAATTTTCCCGTGATAAATAAAGACAGGCTAACCCCTATATAAGATTATACTAGGGATACGAATTTTTGCAAGTGTTAACCCTGAGAAGTCCTACTAGGGTCATTCATTAATTATAAGAAAAGGGGTTGCTATGTTAGCCTTAACACGAGCAAACATTCAGGAATTGTAAATTATATCTTGACTTTTATTATTTAACTTAATTTGCCTCAAGATTTCTTTTAAAATTCATTCGTTTTATTTCACTTCCCATCCGTCAGTCATTTTTAACCCCTTTTTATTCTGTTCTGTTCATGGATTTTTCAAATACCTGTAGAGCAACAATAAATACATTTATTGATCTTAAATTATTACTTACATTTACATTAACAAGCTACTTTTAAAACAAATACGTTGGTTTATAATTTGTTAAACTAAGAAACGTCTTTCAATAAGTTATTTGACTTTTATTTTTAAATTGTCTTAAAATCTTCATATCATAGTATTTAGTCCACAGGAATTTTTATTTCTCTTAAATGAAATCGCTTTATAGGATAAAATGACATTTAAATTTTCAAATATATAAATTGACGTGAAAACACGAGCCGCCATGTCACTATCTACTGTGACGTCATTCTTGTAGTAAACAAGCAAGCGCACGCGCAATATTAAAATGAGGGTACTTGGTTACAACTTGCTAGGAGAGACCCAAAATTATTATCGAGTAGAAGCATACTGTATTATTATGAGGATCACTTTGATGTAAGTATTATTTTATCTTATACTTTCAGTAGCTTTGAACTCTACAACTAATGTAAACAAGTGAAGTCTTTCACATATCTATCATGTTTGTAATTTTGAGGTTATGTTGAAGATTGTGTAATAAATAATGTTCTAATTACCTACATTATACACACTTTTATAAACATAAATACCTAGTTAGCTTTAAAATTAGAAGTAAGAAAATATTATATACTTACACAGATGTCTTAATGTTCCTAAATCCGGTAGAACAGAAATCGGGATTAATCGCAAAGAATTTAGCCACCATTATTGTGTCAATTTTTGGCAAATTCGTACTGTCTGCTTTTAAAAAACCGTCCATAATTAATTATTATAAACTTGAAAAAACAAAACTAAATCAGTCTAAATATTCACAAAGCAGGCACAATAAAATAACCGTAGGTTTTGCTTACTATAAGAGTGATGTCACATTTAAAACCATTATGGTGGGTAGCGTTTTGGGACACGTCGTTCATAAACTAAAAAATCAAAATTTTAAAATTGAAATAATAAATCAATCTCGTGTTTTTGTGAATAGTGCGTCGGACCTCGATATCTCGAGTTCTACGATAGCTAGAAATTTTTTAAAAAATTACAAGTAAACTAGATAAAAAAATCTATAACTGGAAATTATTTTCGAACATACAGGGCGAGCCAAGACGAAATTATAGGACCAAGTGCCTTTTTTTTGAATGGAATGCTATGTATATCAGTAAATTTTTTGAAGCCTCTTTCTAGGCTCTATTCATTCCTATATTATTATTGGCTATCTCCCAACCACTGTGATGTAATGAATTTTTTTTGTTGAAATAATGCCATCTGAAGATGGATATTAAAAAAATCACCACAGTCACAATTATGGGTTTTAAAAAAAACTTATGTGGTCCTGTAATTTCGTCTTGGCTCGCCCTGTATGTTCGAAAATAATTTCCAGTTATAGACTTTTTTATCTAGTTTACTTGCAATTTTTTAAAAAATTTCTAGCTATCGTAGAACTCGAGATATCGAGGTCCGACACACTATTGCACCACCCTGTATATTTTTCTCTGCTTTAATGCTTTTTACACCTAAAATTAAGAATAACTAATTAAGAGCGCCATTAAAATGATTACTGAGATTATTTAAAATTTCATTTTAATCAAAATAGGGGCAACATTTTAAACAATATTAGGTTACATTTACATACCTTAGAAATTTCGTGGTACCTGAGCTGATGCAATACACTAACGAATTTCTTCAACAAATATTCTATAGAATATGTAGTTTAGGTTTCGTAAAAACAATATGGAGAACGCAATAACCTGCTTAGCACGGTTTGTTTATAATGCTTTCGATAAAAATTCGATAAATTTGGAGGATCACATAAAATGTTTATTTAAAATTACCATCTGTTTTTTTTATGATCATAGTTTTTAGAATACAAAAAAGAGCTTTGCGTAAATAAGTTTCAATCTTGGAAAAGTTTATTCAAAGATTTTAAATTGCTCACAGTACCAAGTATATTTATTCATGAGATTGATATCTATTGAATGTAACAACCACTCCTCCTTTTTATTAGCTTCATCTGTATGTTTGCTTGCTTGCTTGTTTATTTGTTTGTTTGTTTGTTTGTTTGTTTGTAACCGACTCTTTGGACTCGATTTTGACCCACTTTAAAAAGGACAGATTTAATTGAAACTTTGTACACTTACGAAGAACCGGTAACAATACAATAATTTGATAAGTTTATATCATTATCCTGATCAGGATCGCCAGTCCTTTCCTCACGTATCCTCTGCGTGAGAGCAAAGGCTTAATATGTAAGTACATTCCATAATTGACAGTTAGGTCGGTGGTCGAGCGGGCTAAGGCAGTCGATGCGAAACGACAGACTCCTCGGGCGTGAGTTCAAATCCCATGGCTGAAATAAAAAAATATTTTTTTTTCAGAAATATCTGTTGGATCGTAATATGTTATAATATCAGCATCAATAAGCAATATAAATATAGTTTAAAAAAAAACTACAAAACACGCTTTCATAGCACATCAAACTAAAAAGTGAAAAATAAATATAGTTTAAAAAAACTAAAAAACACGCTTTTAAAGCACATCAAACTAAAAAGTGAAAAATAATTATTAATATAAACTGAAAACAATAATGACCGAAAAATACTAGTATTATTGTGAAAAAAGCGTGAGGCGCTTTGTGCCATATTTTTCGTATATCGAGTAACCTACGCTTTTTTTAACAATAATACTAGTATTTTTCGTTCATTATTGTTTTCAGTTTATATTAATAATTATTTTTCACTTTTTAGTTTGATGTGCTTTAAAAGCATGTTTTTTAGTTTTTTTAAACTATATTTATTAACTATTAATTTCAATCATGACTACGATAGCAGGAATTGCAGTAAGTTAGTAAATCCACAGCATAGTTTATCTGTATATGAAACTAGTCTCCTATATGTAGGCATTAAACTCTTCAATAAGCTTCCTAGTTATCTTAGAGTTGTGAGAAATATAAAACACTTTAAAAATTGTTTATTTAACTTCTTAATGTATCACTGTTTTTGTGATGTGAAAATAATTAGTTTTTACAACTATGTAGTTTTGACATAAATTGTTATTATTTTTAGTTTTTATGGTATGGATTAATTTTGAGGAGAATTAATTTGTAGTTTCTTGCATGTGTAAGTGAATAATTATGTTAGTTGTAATAATGCTAAAGTTATGCTTAAACTGAATACCTAATCGTAGGCCTCAACCTCTATGTTTTTTAACTTTATATAAACTAACGTGTGTAAAAAAAATCTCTGTAGAACTCATATTTATTAAGTCTGCCTTATTAATTGACTTTCGACTATTCTCATTGAAAACACTCATTAAATGAAATAATTGGCTTACATCATATTTCATGCCATGAGTTACTCGGGAGTTTTTAGATTGAAATCCAGGAATCTCTTCAGCAGGCTCACGTATTTAGGTCCTCTAGAGACAAGGCAATGAAAACATCCCCACAAATTGCCTACAAGTTTTACTTTGCACTCGGTAAGAATGCGATCATTTCCCGGATTTATGGAGAAAAAGAAAAATTTATTAGCCTATTTCAGATATCACCGGAGAGTTGTAAGTGGGTTGTGTGTCTCTACAGGTGACACTTCGATTGCCTCCCATGCACCTGACTTGGATTCTTATAGCCCTTTATAATTCTATCAATTTTACAGCTGAATGTGTCACTGGGGTCCAAATGGGAAATGACAATATTGTCAACATTCTGATGAAAGTTAAGGAAGGTGTGTCATCTGGTCAAGACATAAAATATTTTACACGCATCTGTTTCAGAGATTTTGATTTTTGCAAAAGATTTTGCATAAATAACTTGCATGTATATATGAGCAATGAACAAAAAAATTGAATTATTATAATAATAATTACAAGGACTTCAATATATCTTTTCAGTTTAAGTTTATAATGGTTTACTTAAGTTTACGTCCTTATATAGATAAGGATGATATTTTGGTGATGTCCATTGTGGTGTATTGCATACCATGTGATGACTGTAACAATAAATATATTGGCCAAACTAGAAGGAAAGTTAAAGACCGTATAACTTCCCACAAAAGTGACATCAGACTTAACAAACAGTCTTGCACTTTAGCCAATCATGCATTATTACATAATCACAATGTCAATTATAATAACGTTTGAATATTAGATTTTGAAATGAACTATCACAATCGTAGTTTTTTGGAAATGTGTCACATTTGATAACTTAAGCATAATTTATACTTACTTACTACAATTCAACCATAATATCCACAATGATGAAAACGCCCTGTATGGTATGGAATAATAATTAATGTCCCTATATATAAGACATCGAGCTGTTGGTATCTAATGTCATTGTCCTTTTGGTTTCACTCTAACAAGTTTTTATATCCAAATTCTTTTTGTTTTTTACTTCATAAAAATACACATGTCTATTATAATTCTAAGAATTTAAATTAATATGGATCCTTAGTCATCCATTCATAATGTTGTTAATTTTACATAGTAGTGGTAGTGAATTACCAACAATTAATTATTAGTTTTTTTTACAATTCATCAAGAATTTGTAGTTTGCAATGAATACAACTTTAACTTTAACCTCACTTTCGTAAGTACTTTTCACTTTTTTTCATAACTTAGTTTAACTAATTATAATTTATTGTAGAGTTCCTGATGAAGAAACAATAAAAGTTTCGAAAGCTTGAACAGAAAAAAAGAGTTTTTCTTTTATTACTTGTCACATGACTGCAATCCCCGTTTAAAAATTAAAAATATTTGTTTTTAACATAGACAGTCGTCTAATTTCCCTCTCTGATATATATATATATATATATATATATATATATATATATATATATATATATATATATATATATATATATATATATATATATATATATAAAGTTGCTTTCAGGGTTGAAAAATATAGATTCTGCGTCAAATTACTTGTTTCAGTCACAGCATCATCATGTAACCTTAAAGAACCTCATAACCCCCGTTATTAGAGAATATAAACAACAAAGCTGAACTTTTGAAATAAAAACCCCTTCGACATAAGCTTTTCAATCTTATAGTCCTTAAATTTGAGTTTCTATAACCTGGAACATTTTAACATAACCTCAAATTACTTTATAACCCCGTAACCTGAGATATTGACAACAATAGCCCTCCTGACTTAAACTTTTATAACTCGTAGCCTTGTAATCAAAGCTATCATATCGCACGAACCAGTTAATTAGATTTTTGAATTGTATATAATCTTCACATAACCTTAAAATATCGCAAAACTCTTCTAGTAGAAAATATCGAACTAAAAAAGTAGTGTTTTAAGTGTTTAAAAATAGTATATTGTTACTAGGAGGAAAAGGCGAACATTATATGTTGAGCCCAGAAGTTTGCTCAGCCGAGGCGCAATCCGAGGCTGAGCAACTGGGCGTCAAAATAAAAAAATTACGACTAATTTCGAAAAATGACATCAAATATGTTCAATGTTGGCAAAAAAATAAAATATTGGTAATACTAACCATTTTATTTATTAATTAAGCATAACATGGTACTAACCACTTTATTTATACATTAAACAAGTAACATTTGGAACAATTGGAATTAAAATTAAGTATAACATTTTGAGTTCTTAAACATCAAAATCTATATTACTTATAGGTCTTTCCAAAAACCATTATTTATTAACATGAATATTAAATGTGCAATTCTGTTTAGTACAGTTGTTTGCGTTTAAAGCACTGCTGGCTGTGTTTGTTTCTAGAATCATAGTTCTGTCGAATACATTACTTGTAATAAGATTGTCAGTTTGATTGTTCAAAATACTTTCATTGTTGGCAGAAAATTCTTCAGTAAAAATGTTTTCAGTTTGACTTGAAATACTGGGCTCATTATACTCTAATGGGTTTAGTATTTTCATCGCTATCTGTTTTTTGTTGTTTACAAATTCTTCAATGTATCCTTCTGCAACGCTGGTGGATTTCCATCCACCATGTCGCTTTAGGGTTGTTATATCTCTACCATTATCAACTAAGATAGTTGCCGGGCTTCTTCTAAGGCTACGGCCTGCATATTCATATGAATTTGGCAACTTTAAAAACGACGCAACATCTCTTGCAACGTTTGAAATTTTATATATGCCCATCACAACACGATGACGATGATCATTTTGATATTTAATAAAAAATCTACCAAAAGTTATGTCTTTTGGCCGAGGAGTAGCATATTTTCTGTATAAATTTAAACAAAAATCTCCAATTATAGTAAATGAACGATGTCTTTTAGTTTTTGTGTTGGGAATATTTACTAAGATTAAATCTCCCAAATCTTCTATATCATTAACTTTTATATGAACAAGTTCATCGCATCTACAAGCTTCTGTGACTCTAAATATTGGTACAACCTAAAAAATATACTATATTAATTTTATAAAAGTAAAATAAAGTTAGAAAGAGCAAAAAAAAAGTTAAAAGTATAGAATTCGAACCATGGCCTTCAAATTACGAGTCCAACACTCTGACCACTGAACTATATTCGGACTTAACCAAAGCATTCAATTCTTTTTATCTATTATTTTCATAGAGGATATAAACTACCTAACTGAAATTTCACAAATTATAACAAAATTTTATATTACAGATATGAAAGGGTTAAATATATAATTTTAAAATGCTTTATTAAGGAATTCATCAAACTCTTCTTTACACAAAACTTTTGATTTTTTAGATTTATAATTTTCGCCTTGTCGCTTTAAAAAGGCAATTAATTTAGAATAGTTGTCAATTTTTACATTGTGTTCGATGATTAATTTAGATTTTACCATTGAATATTACGCCCATAGAGTTGAATTTTTCAGTTTTTTGGATAAATATGTAAAATATGTTATCATCATATTTTCCGAATACATAATGTACGTTGTTGTCCTTGGCCCATTTTATAAATTTATCGTACGCATTATCGTAAACTTTTTTGGATTTCACGGGAATTAATGTTGCCACTGATGAATTTGCAATTTAAAGTAATTCAGGTGGTATGCACTGCATTTCCTCAGACATTTTTGCTTTTAAATTTGAAAACCGACCCGACGTGAAATTTAAAATTGACAGTTATGACAAGTCATAGCTACTTGGATTTTTAATTCGTTGTATGATAGGTACACTGCATTAATTTCACTGCAGAGTTCATTAAGATTTAATGGTCTATATTTCATGTCACTATTTATAAAAATTGCTGGCCGCAATTTTCAATTGTGGACCTACAATAATGAACTGCAAGATTGTGATTGTTTATTTTACTGTTTTATTTAGATTCCATTAAGCCAGTGCTCAGAGAGACAAACTACGGAGTATCTATGATTTTCAAGGAAGTTGGATAGTTGGTCTATCTTATTTGAGAGACATTGAACATTGATATGAAATACACTAGTTACTAACCCTTTTGTATCGTCGCTGATGGCTTCTGAAAATGTTTTTTGGGAGGAAATTTGTATCATTGGATTGCGGCTCCAGGGTTTTAGGATCGTAGACATGCATCACAAACTCAATGGGCAATGCCTGCTTATAAGAAGATGCGCGTTCATTTCGATTGAGATCCTCGCATTCGAAATTAATTGTTGCAGAGCTTTCCTTTAATGTTCTTAACAATTCGTCAGCTGTAGTTTCAGCACTTATTCTATAAACATGCAGGTAGCCTTTTTTGGAACGGTTCAGACTGATACTTCAACCGATTATAGGTTTAAACATATTGACTGTACTGTTTATATGAGGGGATTCTGTCTAGATTTGTTTATATTTCTAAATATATGTTTCTTGTTCAAGTATTTGTGAAGTTTTTATTGAAATATTTCTATTTAACGTATTGTTGTGGATTTAATGCATACTAGTAAATGACGTTACATGTTTAACGTTACCAGTATTACTAATGTTCAATTGTTTTAATAAAATATTAAGTCCTCCTGTTCATAAGTCCTTTTTCTAGATGATAATATGATAGTTTACTTAGACTTTCCATTTTGTTTTTGAGGATCCAAATTTCGGATTTTAATTTGTCACAGCTGTTGCTGTTATTATGTTCCTCAGTTATTATCGAGTCATAGCTATCCATAAAAACATGATTTTCACTATTTATATTGAACTTTTCACAAAGATTAGTTGCATGATTTATTAGTTGTATATTTGAAACACTTTTTGGGAATTTTAAAATCATTATTACATCTATTATTTCATGTTTTTTTGATTTATTTAATTCCGTAGCTATAATCGCGCCTTTGTCTACTGACGCCATCTTGATATGTATTATATAATTTGTGATAATAAGACCTTTTATTGTAACTTAAATCATTTAAGACGACTTCTCACATGGGTAAAATGATAGAGAATTTAATTATATGGGAATATTCATAAGCCGCGTATTTCTAAAGTGAATTATACCATTTCTTCCGGCTTACTACATCAATAGATGTTATCATTCATTCATAGGGCTTGATTTTTTTTAGAATCATAAAATGTAAGTTATTCTAATCCGTAAATAAATATATCATAGCAATAAAAACCGACATTCTGTTTAGAGATACATTCTGTCTCTATAATTTCGTTACTCATCGACTTCTCTATCTAAAAAACATATTATCGTAATGCGACATGTGCTCTACGAAACTTTTAATCCAACGTAAAAGTTTGAGTTTCCCTAGTGACTAAACAAAAAACAAAAATAAACCCCGCTGCTTTCTCGGAATATAGATGGTCTATATTAATAAGATATTGATGACCTTCTGAATATCTATACATAATTAAGTTTGCGCAGGGAATAAGTAAAGAGTACGGAACGTGGTAAATAAGAATTTTCTGACGGCGCGGTCTTTATATACCTCAGATCTCTTAATTAGACCACTGGCTGCTTATCCAACTTCGTAAGCCTAAAGCATTGATTAGGATCCCTCAATATTGGATGGATAAAAAGATTAACTTGAAATCTTACATTTCTGGATCTTGACTTTAATTTTCCGATGTTAAGCTTGATTTTATAATTTGGCATAAAATTACGAAACTATACATCAGCTGTGTACGGGGTTTATTTAAACTATTTAAATTGCAACTTCATCAAAAGTCTTTTCGGTTCAGCCTGCAGAGCAGTGCCCTTTAAAAATAGTGATGAAATTGCAAATGATGTGACAGTGTTTCAAACAGTTAAGAGAATTCATAAGAGACTAAGGCTGTCCAAAGGATTCGACTAATCGATTAATTTCATTTGGACTAACCGACTTTTTTGAGTTTGGATCTGAGTCTATCAACTAATTTTATTCAATCAGCTAATTTTAGTCTGTCGACTAATATTTAGTCGATTCGATTAAAAAAATATATTTCAGTCGGTTCGAGATTCGATTCCTTGTACTAAATATTCGATACGATGATGTTTATGTACAGCATGTTTCATAATTAAATACCTTTCTCAAAGGGGTGATAGGACTAGAAAAAATAAGTTGCGTTTTGTATATAAGCATTTACTTTAAATCAGTCAATAAGGGAGTCTTTAAAGGAGATAAGTACAACATAACTACTTGCCAATAAGTTCAAAACGTTAAGTTACAAACATTGGACCATTTATTAATTTTATAATGTTATATATTGTGTAAAATTTTTATCTAAATACCATGATTTGTTGAGGTAGTTACATGGATTTTTTTATGCAGTTTTTAATACTAATACCTTTTTCCGCTTTAAATGCTAAAAAAAAAATAAAAAAAGTTATAGAGAAATTTTTTCTTCACGCCTCTGTAACCACACCAACAAATCATGATATTTAGATACAAATTTGACAAAATATGTAACATTATGAAATTAATAAATAGTCTAAATTTAATTTTTGCAACTTTTTGAATTTATTGACAAATAATTATGTTGCTCTTACCCCCTTTAAGAGGTTGTAGCTGCCTTATGAACTAATTTAAGGCAAATATATATATATATATATATATATATATATATATATATATATATATATATATATATATATATATATATATATATATATATATATATTTATATATATATATATATATATATATTTTCTAGTTCTATCACCCCCTTAAAGAATTGTACTTAATTATGGGACACCCTGTATAGTTCAAATGGATTATTAGCTATTCCATTCTATATAATAATACCTTTATTTAATAATATTAAGAAATCATCCATTCAAGTTTACTAAATGGTTGTTGATTGCAATTATGTCTATTTTATTAGATTTGTTTATATTTCATAATTCTCCATAAAGAAAATGGCAAATCCTAATTTATATCTTGATGATGTGGCTGAAACTCGAAAGCTGGTCAGACTAATGAAGTTTTATTTGTTTTTATATAGAAAATAACCATAAGGTTTTTTGTTTTTAAAAATGTTTTTCTATTCGAAAGATGTGTGTGAAAAATTTTTTAATTTCTTTTTCTGTGGGTACTAATATATTTTTTGGTCATATAATTCGTATTTGTTACCTACATCATGAGTGTATATACTCTAGTAAGAATATGTGTTTGTATCCCAAACAAAAATAAACTAAACATATTACCTACTTTATTATTTGGGATTGTAACAACACAGTCATTATCACCATAGTAATTAATTAGAAATCTTTTGAAAGAATTTTTGAGATACCAACGATATCAGATATATTATAGAGAAGCGTCATATAATATTACCAAATTAAGTAGCTTATTCAGTGGCCCAGTTTTGCAGAATGTGGTTATCTGCTTTAAAAACAATATTTTGTAATCTAAATGATATTTAAGCCTGGCCAAGCGATGGTAGATTCAGGGTCAGGCGCAATACCAATGCCATCGCGTGCTTGTTTACGATGACGATAACACGACACACTTCAGTTGTTATCTGTCGGTCGATGCATAGAGTACTAATAAATAATAAATAATGTTGAGCGTAAAGAGTAGAAAACGACCGTACGCTGATAAAGTGAATAAATTTATTGGTGAATTTCCGGATTTATTTTATGATGGATGTAAAATAATTTTTAAAGTTTGTGATCAAAACTTAATGTGCTAAAATAGATACGGCTGCAAAATTAATGTCAATAGTAACCGGCATAAAGATAAAAAAAAAATGGCGTGTCTTCTTTGGAACCTCAGTTAATGTTTGATTTACTGTTAATGCTGATTGCCTGTGATGCTCCCCTGCACATATTGGATAAACCAGCATTTCGGGAGTTCTGGAATAAATACAATCCCCAGGTGAATTTACCAAGTCGTTCATCGTTACGTAGATATGTACCAAGTGTTCGTGAAGACATTGTAAATAGGATTAAATGTGCATTAAAAAATACACGGCTGTGGTTATGTGTTGACGAGACGACAGATTGTAAAAAAAATTCTATTTTAATTGTTATAGTACGTGTACTCGACCCTGTTAAACCAATATTTCCACTTTTACTAGCTAGCAAAAGACTAACTGGCGAAACAATTACGCGGGTGGTGTTGGAGATTTTCGAAAAATTTGAACTGTCAACAAGTCAAGTATTGATGTTTGTGGCCGACGGTGCTGCGAAAATGCGTTTGATGGGCCATTTTCTTCAAAGAGACGATTGTAGGTTTTTACATGATACGTGTAAAGTGCATGCGTTCCATCTTGTAGCAGAAACGATTCGAAAATGTTTTCCAGAGGTAGATGCATTAATAGCAAATACAAAAAAGTATTTCTCAAATCTCCTAAACGGCTTCGAGCATTTCACACACTGTGTCCTGGTATTCCGGAACCACCAGAGCCGATTATTACACGTTGGGGAACGTGGTTGAAGGCAGCTTTTTATTATGCTGAATATTTTCAACAAATAAAAGCTGTGATATTACAGTTCAACCCTAACGAGGCTGCAGCTATTAAGAAAAGCCAGACAAGCATTCAAGATGTTTCCTTGAAACAGATTTAATAACTATTTATAACAATTATAGAGGACTACACGACGCAATAGAAAAATTGCAAAATACTTCGTTGTCGTTAGTGGAGTCGCTGCAAATAGTGGACGACGTAAATACACAGCTACAGACTATAAATGACACAAAAAATAAGCCCGTTATTGAAAAATTCGAGAGTGTATTACGGAAAAATCCTGATTTTACCAAATTAAGACAAATTTGTGATGGTGCATCTACAGCTGCGTTAAGTGAGTTCACAGAGTGTTTTACTTATGCCTGTATTACTTCCGTAGATGTCGAACGATCTTTTTCAAAATACAAACATATTTTATCACCACAGCGAACATCGCTTACTGAGACAACTGTAGAAACATATCTGATGCTACACAGTTATTATAGAAGTGCTCCAGTTTGTGATAACGACAACCAAGCTACTTCATAAATCTGCTTAAGAAGGTGAGTTTTGTACATATTTTTATAAAGTATTAATAAAATTTATTTCCATTTATTTTATTGATTTATTTATTTATTATTAGTTATCACTTAGATATACAATGCACATGTGTGAACGTCATTTAACAGTTTAATAATAATGTGCACCACTAAGCTTACAAAATATAAGGAAATACATAAAAAAGAATTTAAAGCGAACGAGATAGTACAAAAAAATACATCACAATATATAAAATATTTTTGTTTTTGTTATTGTACTTATTGAAATATTATGATATGATACCCAGTACGTCTCTGTAGGATTAATGACCTTGGCCAGACTTAAAATGAATCTATGTAAGTATCCATAGATATAACGTAAATGAACAAATTTTATGTACTATATTCTACCATCATATAAGATGGTTTTTAACAATAGGAATCTTTGACACTAGAGTGATATGCTATTATTTAGATTTTTTTGGGATTTTAACATCTCAGTTACAAGAAGGAAACAATTTTCTGAAAAATTAATCATAAGAAATATTTTAAATACTGTTATAAATGAAACCGAACTGCATTAAAAGTTGCGTTAATTGTACGTTGTGTTTGTGTTTTTCCAGTGTAAATTGTAAAGCTGTTAATTTTGAAAAATCACTGCATTATCGATAAATTTAGTAAGAGTCGGCGATAATGAAATCTGTGCCTTGGTCATAAAGCTTGCAGATTCTCCGACATATTTGCGAGAGACCCGGGCTTGTAGCTCTTAATAATGTTAGCAAATTGCAGCGAGTAACCGTAAAGAACCAAGCAACCCTTCCACTTTTAACTTATTAATTAATTAACAATCATGGCGAGTGAGAAGAAAACGCTCTGCGAAAATGAAAATTAAAACGCCAACTGAATTACTGCAATGAATCCCAGAGATGTATACTCCTTTAAATGATTACTGAATTTTCCGACAAAATACCCGCTACTCATTATTATTAAGAAGTCTGCCTTAATTATATTTTCGGTTTGTTTTTTCTCCCCGTTCCGCTAATGAACTATTAAAGTTCGATTGAAAGTAATTTGATATTTAATAAGAAAATTGTGATAAGTAAATGCATAAACAATTTATTAAATCTAGTTTAGATTACATTACGTGATTATTAAATGATTAAAAAAATTGATAATTGATAATACACATACACAGGGTTATGCAGGAGGATACGAGTAACTAAAACACTCTGTCATTGTTTTTACTGTTGCTTAAAATGAAATGAAATTTATACACAATAATTAGTAGGCTGTGCCAATTATTCAGTACGATCTAAACGATTTTGTTTTGTATCCATACTGAATAAGATTTACAGGAAACAACTACTCAGCGGGCAAAAGCCACGACCTGCGTTGAATTAAATCTGTCAGTCTTGTTTGGTACCTAAGATCATTTGTCCATTCCCTACTAGACATAGACCGGTTTCGAACTTGTTATGTTCTCGTCAGTATGCCATAAGTAATGAAAAAGACAAATAATAATAGCAAACCAGGCTAGCTTAAAGCAGATTAAGCCAGAAAGACACAGTGAGCGATAAGTGTATCCCTCTGGTGGTCAGTGATACTACCCGTCAGACATCACTGATGTCTTAGTAACTGATAGCGACCTGCAAAGCAGGTACCAAGAGCTGCGACCTCTAACCCTGGTGGGCTAAACTAACTGGAGTAACCAAAATCCTTGAGAAATTTACGAAAAACACTTGCATTCTGCGAAGCTAAGAGTGTGGTGTGGTATGTCTGCTATTGGGATAATTGGTTCCTATTTTTTTGGAGAACAAAACCATACTGTAACTGTTACGTCTGCACGTTACTGTTTAACGCTGGAAGACTTTTTACCTAATGAATTACGACGGTTAGGACTTAATCGAGATGTTGTTTGGTTTCAACAGTATGGGGCGACATGTCATACAGCCAGACAATCTATAGGCATTCCAAGAAACATATTTCTCAGACGTTTAATTTTCAGATTCGGTGATTTAAACTGGCCGCCTAAAAGTCCAGATTTATCACTGCCGGATTATTTTTGGTGGGGATATTTAAAGTCTAGGATCTATAAAAATAATCCCCGCACCATCTAAGGACTCAAAGAAAACATTACCACAGAAGTAAGAGCAATACATAGGGAAATGTTACAACGAGTTATGGGTAATCTTCAGACCAGACTGAGGAGGACATTTAAAAAATGTTATTTTTAAAAATTAAATAAAGTAATAAATGGTACAGCCTACTAATTATTGTGTATAAATTTTACGTAATTTTAAACAACAGTAACACAATGATAGAGTGTTTTAATTACTCATATCTTACTGAATAACCAATTATAAACAATAAACTATAGTTAAAATACAAAAACATGTTAATTTTTTATGTTTATTTATCAAAGCATTTATGTTTTTTTTTATACAGTGAATTTTAAATGCGTTATTATATTTTAACCATCAACGTATTTCGTATATTTATTGTTTATTTTTGTTAAAGAAAAGAAAACATTCGATTCTCGATTAATTTTTTCGGCTCCGAGCCACAAACAATTTGGCCGTCACCACTTTAAACATGGCCTCACAAAATTACGTAATTAATAAATGTGCTGCTTGCTAATCAAGGCAACGTTGCCAGCAGGTGTGCATTCTTTTACAATTTTCATGTAGTCGGTTAAACAGTATATTATCGAATTGTTTCTGCTGCATTTTCAACAAGGACATGCAAATTTTCCAATGGGAGTAGCGTATAGTCAATGGTTGAATAATTAGCCATTTCTACACAACACAGTAACCAAATAGTCACTAACAAGTACGATTTATAAGGTTAATCACAAAATGAAATATTATAAATAACGGTATAACATATTTGATTCAAATACCGCAACAAGTACACGTAAAATATCACAATAAGACTGATCCAGCGTAGGTAGATGAAGGACAATATGTAGGTTAGTGTAAAATGCATTTCAATTTCACTTCCTTCCTGCGTAACATCGCCTAATTATGGATGCACGATGTTCATCGATGTGTCGCTTTCGAACATCGATGTTTTGCCATCGATATTGTGCTGCCGATATCATCGACGAAACATCGAATGAAAATATAAAGGGTAAACTGGAAACTGGCAAAATAAAGAATAGGTCACTTTAAAACCTTTTAAATTTTAACTGAATACTAAATGAAATAATTCCTTAATTCCTTCTAGAAACTATACAAGGTACTGTACTGTTGGTTGCCTATTAATTTCATGTTAAATTATGAATAGTCACGGCAATATAAATAAATATATAAAAATATAAATATAAAAATCCATTATATTTTTTATTTTTAATAAAATGCACTTCTTATTTCCCACATTATACTTAATTAAGAAATAACTAACCTTTTTAGCTTGTTATAAATTGAAAAAAAAACATCAATAAGAAAATATGTATTTACGACGTATTTAAAAATAATGTTATAATAAGCTTTTCCTATGCTGCAAGTATTCACAAACTTAAAACTTTAATTTTTTCTTCCACCATCGATGTTGGCGAAACATCGATGGTTTGCGTTCGATGTTTTGGAACTATCGATAGACTATTTCGATGTTAGCATCGATGGCCAACATCGATGTTTTGTTTCGATGTTGTATCCCTACGCCTAATTACGCGAATGCATCAATCATCTGTTTGTTACGAAAACATACGAAATTTGTTTAGCCTTACGGTTTCGCCAGCTGTTCAAGAATAAATTTTAAATGGTAGTTAAATTATTTGTTTTGTTTTTAAACCAAAATAAAAATCAGACTCATCATTGAGAAATAACCCAAATATTTTACTCTATTAATAAAATGTAGTTCAAGAAATCTAATTGAACTCAGTAATACATTTTTAACCAATAAACCACTAGTAGATACGTCAGAGACTGTTTCAAGTAATAAGCGGTTCCAAAAAATGTTCGTCGTATTTTTTTTTAATCAAAAATAAAATTATACATGGGAAATTAAAAAAAAAGTCAATGGGTCTCTACAAATGTCAACGGTAGGTTAAATATAACTATTATGTAAGACTCATCCTGTATATCTGACAAAAACTATCAAAACTGGATAAAAAAATAACCTCAAAAATAAAATTTTTATTGAAGAAAAACAAAACTCATAGCATTTTAGAGGTAATCATCTATTTATTCATGTTAAATGTAAATGAACAAGTTGAGCAGTTAGAAATACTGAGAGCTTCCTTATTCAGTAGCGAACAGTAGATTATAGTTTAGGATCCTCTGCAGAAATTTGAATGCATATATGTTGGATATTTGAATGTGAAGAAGATGTAGTGATGACAGACACCTGAACTGTCTTTTGCTAGCTATTTCCAATTTGTACAAAGAGAATTTGCTGCATAACCTTCGGCCACTGTGGAAGATTTCCACCCGCATATATATGTTTAAATCAAGGACGTCAGTGCCTGTGTTGACTAATAAGGTGGCTTTGTTTCTTTAAATGAATATCCAGTGTCTGTAACTAGATTCTCCATATTCAGTAATTTTGCAACTTGATTAAGTTCTTTCCAAGAGTATTATTACCTACTATTTGACTTAAACATTTACTTGGCCGAATCTCATGAAAAATCGCCTACTTGCAGTATTTTTAGATTTCAAATTTACATATTTCCAAAAGATTTCTAGATAATTGCAATTTTTTTCTTTTCTGTCAATAATAGTACATGTGTGTTGCATTTTATTTATTTCCTTATCATAAATATCTTCTACAGTCATTTTCAATAATTCAGTTTTATGGTAAGGTCCAGCTATTTCCACTATCAATGCTACCTTCATCCAGAGATACATATTATCTGGTGTACCTTTAAGAAACTTTTCGACTTCTGATGAATATATTTGACTTTTTTGATTGAAAATCATTCATTCCTGGAGAGCTCTTAATTTTGGACATCTGGAAATATTCGTATTTTCGCTGATAAATAGTGTGGTCTTCAATATTGAATACTCACACCAATGACTCGAGGTAAACTTCAATATCTTCGCTCTTTTAAAAAAATAAGCTGTTAAAACTTTTATTAATACTTGTCCACTTTCTTCATTTCACTCCAATTCTTGAAAGCGTTTAGTTATTTCATAACGCTTTTTCAATTTTTGGTAAAAGTATTGCCACTGGATTATCGGAATCCCTCGAAGTAATCATTCCCCAATGATTTCAATAATATTCAGTTATCAGGAGAAATTACTTTCTTGTTTTAATCTATTATTATTTATTGGATTTATTATTGATTATGTTTATTATAGCAGCATTTATCCTTAGGTGAATATTCCGATACGTTTTAGTCATTTTTGACCTAACGCCAATCTTTACTATTTCTTTTTTCATTCTGTAATTATGTTTTTCTTTGTAGAAATTCTAATCAATCAAAATTTATTTGGAGGTACAAATAAATTGTCAATGAATTTTGTCACGTCCATTTTCATAATAAATTTTAAATCTCACTTTAACTAAAGTCACTTTAAATACGTATGTATTTTAAATACAAACGTCAAAATTTAAAGGAACTTTAAATTTAAAGTTTATTATGAAAATAAGGGGCAATCTGTTAACTTAAACTGAACATATACGGTAAAAAAATTTCAGGTTTTGCTTTAATCGATATTTTCTTTACTGCATGTAAGGTTTTCCGAAAAAAAGAAAAATCGTATCCATAAGGACCGACGTTAGGTCTCGGAGTATAAGGTTCAGGATTTAAATTGAGTGGATAAAAAAATTCGAATCGAATTTGAAGAATGGGAAGGTTGTTAAATTTTTGAAAAAAATATGAGGGGTCTGAGATTCGCTCTGTACATCGTAGGATACAAATTTCGTTTTAATAATTGGCCACTGTGTATATTGCTAATGAATATCCTTTCAAAATGTTTTAAACCGGTTGGTTAACTCTACCCTAAGATATACAGTGAGAAAAAAATTACCAAAATTTCAGGTGTACTCTTTATCTGTTATCATTTCTATCATTATTCATAAGCTACTTTAATATAAACTAACGATTCCATTGTTGCTTCTTTGTTCTTTAAGATTTATCCTCTTCAGAGTTTACTAGAGCTAATTACTTCCTCACCTCTCAAAATGAGGAAGGTATGTCTTCGTGAAAAAAATTTTGAAAATTTTTAATGCATTTCTGGACGAATCTCAATGAATTATGACGATACACAAAATTTCAGACAAAAAGATTTCTATCTGTGTGTCTGTCTGTGTGTCTGTCTGTCTGTCTGCCTGTGTGGTTCGCGATAGCAGCTAGAGTTTTTGAGATAAAGCTTTAAAATTTGGTACACACATTCTAGAGGTCAAGGAAGAGATTGAGTATTTTGATGAGCAAAATCGGTTCTTAAAATTTGAAATGTCAAAAAATATAGGTATTAGTGACATTTTTGATACGTCAATTTGACATGTCAAAATTTTTTCTGACATTTAAAATTTTAAAATATTAGTGACATTCCACCAATGTGACTTTTTTTGAAACATCAAAAATTACTTTTATTACAAACTCCACCACACATCGAGTTTTTTTTGAAACGTCAAAATATGACTATTTAAAACATTAAAAAATGTGACTTTTTTGAAAAAACAAAACTTTATGAAAAAAAAGTCCGCATGTCTGTAGTACCGCGAGAACAGCAACAGTTTTTGAGGTAAAGCTTTCAAATTTGGTACACTTGTTCTAAAGGCCAAAGGCAATGAAAAATTCGGTGATGAGCAAAATTGGCCAGCTGAAAGGGATCCAAACTTTTTTGTATTTTACTTTACAAAAAAATGTATTCTTGATACAAGATTATAAATCATGTCTACTATATCAAGCGCATAAAATATATTTTCCAAGTACTTAAATAAAGCTGATGTAAACTGAAATATTTTACACATTTGGCCTCATACAATGGGGTTAGGATAAATTTAACAGTTTGACGTTTGAAAGATCTAATTTAGTTACAAAAATGTCAATGTCAACAACAAAAAATTATTAAAATATATGACATGAATTATTATTGAAAGTATTGAATAACGTGTTATTAAAAAATTTTAATGAAACATTTCAAGGTATGCTATTAAAATTTAATTGAGGTGAGTCAATAATTAAATAGAATGAGTTTTTTAGATCAGGATGATATATACTGGTATATGAAAGTTATGTGCTGGCCACATCAGATATTGTGACTTTGTTTTTATGTAAGTATTTATTAGATTACATTTACTCTTAAATTAAAATATTGAGATTCACATATTTTTGCGAAATAATGCCATTTAATTTGCCGCCAGAGATACATATCAGTTTTGCAGGAGAACACTCATTGTAACCACAGAAGTTTGTCCATTGGATTCAAGACCATTAACATACGTAATAAATTAAAGTGAACTTACACTCTCTTTAATACCTCACCGACTATTTTATGGTACAATTACAGCCGTTCACGTTCCCTTTTCGAGCTTGCTTGTAAAGTTGTGTTACTTTGAGCCAGTAGCTACTCGTCAGAGTAATAATGTAATAAATAAAGCACATTTTTAAAGTGTGCATGCATGATTTTATCAAAGAAATATACAGAAAAACAACTTTTTCTAATACCGTTACAAAATGCCTGGTTTTTTTTGTCATGCCAGTTTTAAAATGTCATTCTTTCTTGCATTAAGTGCGAAAATAATGTAATTATTTTGCGCTGAGTGCGAAAAAGTACGTCATTTATAATTTATTTGCGAATAATTTATTGTGTGGCGTCGTGGTCGAGCGGTAATGGTAATGGTTGGGGAGGCTAACGCCCGACAAGTACGCCGCAGATGGTCCCTTTTTTTTATAAAAAGGGTCCGTCTGCGAGGGAGCAAGAGGGGACGCTGGGGTTTGTCCCAGCATCTCCTCTAGATCCCTCGTCGAATCTTTCCGATATTCTAATGAAGGTCAGGATGTCACTCAGTGCGAGGGAGCTCATTTGTTTTTTGTCCAAATTGTCTGAAACTTTGTACAGGATAGTAGGCAGCCTAAGTTGATAGTGAGTGTCAGGGGTTGTTTTTCATTTATTGTCTCGATATATACATCCCTCCACAAGTTATAAGGACTTCTTGATTTTGTCATTTTGTGCTTTACATATTTAACATCTATTCGACCCTTCAATTTTTTTTCAAAACATTTTTTTTTTGTTTTTAAATTTCCTGGGGCATCGGTGTGTTACAGTCATCACACTTTCAGCCCTCTTCGTATTAATTTTGGATAGTACCGACCTTGCCAAAATAAGCACAAGGTAAGATAATTGTGTCATATGTGCATGAACATATTTACGCGGTGACACATTACTTAGAAGTAACCCTGGAATTTACGTTTTTTATCGTCACTTCCTGATCTCTAAAAATCAAACACGAGACTTCAAATACATTATTTTATCGTAGAAACTATTACAACTACTCAATCTAGGAGCAAGATGGTATTGGATTAAATAATAGTAATCTTAGTATT